>WBMW01005007.1:123584-216594 GCA_013396635.1 Penelope pileata
TTTTTTAACTTGACTCTCTAATCTAGGAACCAGAAACATGCTGCATTTCTATCTTCATGGTGCAGTTATCTTAAGTTTACATTCAGATCAAAGAAGGCTGACACTTTTTTACTTGATAAGAAACAGCAGTATTACAATGCAGCCCTTAGCTTACAAATTTCAGCTGTCACCAGATTTAGAAAGTGACAAACTAGATAAAAATCTTCCATCTCCTATGAAATGGAGTTTTTGATTAAACTGAACTGAACTAAGATTCCAGTATCTAATAACTTCTCTTGCTTTAAAGTTATTCAAATTTAATAACTTTTCTCTGGTTTGAAAGTGACCCAGACAGGTATTTCCTCCCCAGTTCTCTCTTGCAGTCTCAGGAAAAAGGGGGAGGTTTAGGGAAATTTCCAAAACAGCACTGAAACAAGTTTATTCATGTCAATGTCTGGGTTGCAAGTTTACAAGCACCAAGTAAGTCAAAGGAGAAGAGATTTGGAAACAAAACCAAAGAAATAACTATAATACAGAAGAGTGGAATTTAAGTGCAAAAATGCTTTGTGATTAATCTGGCAAATGTTTTACCATGCAAAACACAGGAACGATGATGCTCTTTTGCATTTGTAAATCAATGTGTCAACTGTGGTCAAAAATATTATGTAAAAGCTGAGAGAAACCTTTTCCTGAGAGGTTGGGAAGTGTAAATAGCAAGTCGTTGTCTCTTGGGATGGAATACAGCATGCTCTCCTTCAAAGGAACAGTGTAGTTTGAATGCCTAAGTACTCTCAGGTCCTTCACTAAAATATCTATTTCTGTTACTTCTTCCTGCTGAACCTGCAAGAGGTGCAAACAGATAGATACTACTGAGTTTGAAGTAAGGACAAAGTAGGCTGGCAAACAAAACCAATACATGACAAAGCTCCAAGCCATTAAGTTTTAGACCTACAGATGCTGTAACGTGAATCAGTATTCTTTGTTCTTACTTAACACACTTCTACAGCCTATACCACATTAGAATATATCCTCTGACTGGGTTCCCTCTCCCTGCAAAAACATGTGGCAGTCAATCCAGGGGCTTCACCCAAGTCTTAGAGAGCTCCTCTTGTCAGGGAAGCAGTTTGAAGCACTGAGAACTCATATATTAAAAGGGCACATGGAAACATTTAATGTGTTGCACAGACAAGACTGACACTTCTGCTTTTGCAGTCATGGTGCTTTCTTTTTTCAAAAAAATAAAAAAAAAATCCTGAGGTCGCTCCTTGCTGCTTTTAGGTTATATTCTAGGTTATATTTTAGGTTATATTTATGTTATGTTTCTTTAAGGTGATATCATTCAGAGCAGATAAGAATGAAGTACAGAGTAATTGTATTCACAGATTCAACTCTCCTACAGGTCGATGTAAAATAGAATAGTTCTCCTCTTCCAGTGATGCACTGGAGCTGCTTCATTTACTAATCACTGTAGACATCAATTACACAGAAATAGCATCAGTAACTGTGTTGTGAGGCCAAGAACTGGCAAATCCAGAGTGTTTGTGACCATAATTACAGCTGCAGCACAAATAAATTTCCACAAAAAAGGAATGTGGGAGATGGTTTCAGTGCTGCTCTCAGAGCCATCAGCCTTTTACCATGTGCAGAACGCTGCCATGTAAAAGATGGCTGTTACTGCCAGCTGCTAGCTAATTAGAAACATGGAAAGCTTCTGACTTAAAAGAACAACCAAGAAAACGGCATGAGCTTTCTGTTTGTTCTTACCAAGTCTCTATGCAAACCCGATACGGATTTTGATGTCTAGTGTGAGATCTGAAATGCAACAACACTATTGCATAGCAACTGAACCAAACCAAAGCGTACTAGCCAACAGTGGGATAAGCACCTCATTTAAAAAAAGCTTCAAATCCCTTAGTAGGATCATCACTTTCATTAAGAGAAAAATTTAGGCATGATGCATTTCTCTGTGAGAAGTACTGCATGCTGAGCATGCAATTAATTAAAGATCAGTGGTATTACCATCATCGTTCTCTTTGCAGCAGAATATAAGACAGCAGCTCTATCTATCTTCTATCTAGAGCCTCTCTGGTTGGAAAAATATAGCTTATAAATGGGTGAGAACTCAGTTCTGCACATTTCAATCTCAGCTACAGGTGAGATTGTGCCTTAACCACCATCCATAGACACGTAAACCTTTTAACTCTTGGTTACTATTTGCCTCTCCTACATTCCAAACAAGCAAAGTATTATTTTTCCTTACCTGTCTTCCATCAATTTCCGTCACTTCTTCCTGAATGACAATCAGCTGCAGATCAGAGCTGGATGCCAGAGGCCACTCATGAACCATGATGCGAACGCTGACAGTTCCCAGGCGCTGCTGCTCTGCTAAGTTATCCAGGCTTCCATTCTCCACTGTTGAGACACAATGCCACGGTTTTCAAAGAGAAACCATCCCAAACAGCAAGCAGGCTACAATGGAATTCTCCATGGGGCAGACAGATGCAACAAACGTAAAGTACGTGCACCTTTGCACATGTAGCACGTGAATGGGAAAGTCATTACAACTACAGAGTGCCACTAGCACTGGCTTTTAGTGAAGAAATAACTAACAGTGAAATTTGTTCCGTTTCATTTTAATTTGTTAGAGCTGGAACTGGGAATTCAGTTTCATTTTGTAAGTGCTTCACATTTTTGAAATGAATCAAATGGCAGCTGGACTTTGTACATCGCTTCCAACGGAACTATTCTGTTTTAAATCAGAGATATCCTAACAGTTGTATCAAAGCCCATACTGCGCTGATGTCTTTATCATTTCCAGTAACTGCTATCAAAAGCACCTGTAATCTGGACAACAGATGCTGTAGTTTTACCACCGTATCACCAAATCAAACTCAGATCTCATGATGGAGACAACAGACAACAGCAGCACTGTATGATCCCCAAACTGAGGGAACTTGCGAACAACATGGTATCCCTGCCTTTGGGGTCTGCATCCAGGCACCCTTAGCTGCATTCTTTGGCTTCACTGTGAGTGCATTCTCATTTGAGTTGTCCGAAGGAGTTCTTAAGAGTAATGCCATAGTCCAGGCAGCCACCTGCATAAAGATCCCGGTGCACACAATGATCTTCCTCTCAAGACAGAAATAAATATTCTCTCCAAAATCATCCTCCTTGTGATATCTGCATAACTTGCTTCGCTCTTTCCTTCAAGTGACAGCTACAGACCTGCTCTTCCTGGGTTCCAGCTCTTTCTGCACGCACAGCAGATGTTCAACTCAAGATAACTGTTGGTTTCCTCATACATATTTTTTGTCCCCCATGTTTGCATGTGACTGACACCTTCTCAAGCTCTCTTCCTACCCAAAAGCTTTCAGGTGTTCAACAACCTAATAATCCATGTCTACACAGAGAACTGCCTGTCTCCCCTCCAAGTTTCGGCAGAAACTTAGCACCCTTCTCCCAGCTGCCATGCTTCTCCTGCAGATGAGGCCATGCTGGAGCTGGAGGGCAACAGTGGAGCTCAGGGAGAGCTCTCCACCACACAGACCACGAGGTACAGGAGCTGGGACACAGCTGGCCTCTGTTTCTAAGCCACCAATGCTGGGTGTCCCCTGCAGTGCTCGGTTAAGAGGCACCCAGGGGGAGTGCTCGACTTGTGTCCCTCAGTTACGCAGTAGCAGCTCCACCTGCTCATTTGTTTTATGCTAAGACCCTTTTCCTAATACAGCTATTTAGCTCTTAAATATAGAAAAATCCTTCTCAAAACCATTTAGGAGTACCTTTCTTAGACTGGGAAAATAAGTGGCAGAAGATAGAGGGGCTGTTCCCCAAAGGTGTAAGCCAGAGCACTAACCTGCTTGCTGAATGTTTTCTGAATTACAGCAGCAAGCGGACATTAAAGGACCAAAGCCACAAAGATCTCAAGCAGCTGCAGCTCCCTGTGGTCCAAAGGTCTCATGTGTCAGGCTGCTCAGTCCTCACCACATGTAATAGGAGCTGAGGATGCTCACCCATCCAAAAGTGACTTTGTGGGATTGTGAAGTGGGGATATAGATCCAGGCACAACGCAACAATAATGTCAAGACAGTGCTGCTCTGGAGACTTGGTGTCTAATATTCAAGAACATGAACATCTGATGTTGATTTTACATACAGATATTCAGGAGTATTTTCCCCCTCTCTTAACAGGTAACGAGTATCTCAATATTCCTTCAGCTGTTTACAAACATTATCTGAAAGTGTTGTTGAGAGTTTAGTTGGTAAATAGTGTAACTCTCACGTTACAGTAGCAGACAGAAGTACTGTGTTGAGGACTCAGACGCAAACATGGAGATGGACAAACCCAGGTTCCTAGATCCCAGGTCAAATCAGTATTTTTCTCATTGTCTCAGATTCTCATTCATAATTGTTGCCACTGCAAGCTATACAACTAAGATTTGAGAGATGAATAGGAACTACTACAGTAGTGTGCTCAGTCTCTCAGAATTAGTCAATAAAACCATATTTATTTTTCAGGAGTCAATTATCTTGTAGGTAAATGACATTTTGCTTTTTTCTTTTTCTATCTTACAATAGAAAACACAGAAGCAATAGGAATATAACTATCCCAGAAACAGAGAAGTGAATTACTGCTTTCCCACTTCAGAAAAGAAATAGTGTCAAATGAATAATTGATAATATTTGGGAAGGAAGGGTTCAAGAGACAAGGTCATGGCTCAGAGAAGCCATTTAGAAAAGCATTAGTACTCTCTAAGTAAGCACCTGAACGTAAAGGGAGGATGACCTCAGAAACCAAGCTACAGACTGAGTGCACCTGATCCATCAAGAGATCATTCTGAAAACAACACGAGCTTAAATCAAATAGAATAATGGACCTTGCCTGATTGATTACACAGCACGCTCTGTGTATCTCAAAAATCACAGTGTTTTCTGATCTTGCACAAAAGGGGTTGCATTGAATCAGTGAAAAAAGCAGTTTCAAGATCATTTGAAGCCATTAACTACTACAAGACACCAGCAAAACTGCAGTATTTGTGCTTCAATATCCTGTCCAGGAGAAGCTTCTTTGGCTACTAAAGACAGAAATGAGATAACTAAAAGATCTTCCCAACACTAATTCATATTTTTGCTGTTGAATCTGGTTTTGGACACATGCCAGCCAGCCCGGGGACAGGGCCATTAGCAGGGTGGAGCTGCATCCTTCTGTTTACGTTGTTTAGCTGGTAGTGCAAAACATTCTTCTGGAAAGATAGGCAGGATCTCCACTTCAGATTAAACCATTCTGATGGAAGCATATGGATGTGACTTGAGAACAAGGCAGCCAGATCTTTTTTCCCCACCCACATCAGTAGCAAAATTCTTCTAATTTGGGAAATGACTTGCTTCTACAATGCCGGAGTTTGCAGAGGACGAGTACATGCAGTCATTGTAAGCTTTGGTTACTAGATAACAGGGAATCAAAAAGAAAAAAAGAAAAAGAATACTCACCTATTACTGTTTGACACGTTATGTGGGCAACCCCGCTTCTCATAGGGAAATCATTTAGATATACCTGTCCGTTGGCATAGGTGATGTTAAACACAACCTGGAAGACAGACAGACAGAATGAACGTGCAGTCCTGCCCTGTGCTACAGCTCTGCTCCAGAGGAGCGCAGGTCATAGCGGCTGAGGTCAGACCAAACCTATGTGCATCCATGCGCGGACTTTGTTCCGCCGCATATTAATTCACTGAGCAAATAGAGAGACCTGACAAACCTGTCCTTTGTGAAATTCTCCGCTGCTCTTCAGCATCAGAACATTGACTCTGATCGTCTCCTGGAAGAGAACAATGCAAAGAGATGAATGTTTCAGTGAGAGAACACACCAGCCTCCAGCGGCCACAAGCAGCTCGCACACGCTGTCCCCACAGAACGGCCCCGTACCCCTCCCAGCACACACGCTGAGGCTTTCTGCCTTGCCAACAGAAAAAAAGAGCAGGACGCTCACTTGTTCCAGGTAAGGATTTTTCCCTCTTTTTTAATGTAAATGATTGATGAGAAAAAATAGACTGTTTTCCTTTAAGTATAATGTACATAAAGATAAAATAACCATAATCAAGCAAAATTCTCGGAAGAACTCGTTACGCGGGGACGTAATGGAAAAGCAGCCTCTGGCTAGCTGAAACAGAACAGACAGTGCAGGACAGAACCAGATTCCCAGTCTCTGTCAAGCTCGCTCAGCGCTCCACTGAGTCTTCCAGCTTCCAGTGCAATGGAATAGCTGTTCGCCTGTAACAACACCCAGCTCTGTCAGCAGCAACAGTGACCCTGTTTTCTTTTCCACTTGGTTATCATTTCCAAATCATGCCACACAGGACTCCTCCAATCCCCAGGGATTTATCTCCTTCTTTCAAACCTCAACTGCTGTAATGCATTGTTTCCTTCATTCTGTCCTCTCACTTCACCCTTGTAATTTGAGGGGTTCTTTTGCAGATGGGACCTTCAACCTCCCCAGCCTGCCCCCTGACGAGGCCTAGATACAAGAACCAAACCCCCCCGGACACAGCCAGATGCCACGCCGCCTTCCTGAGTCATCTCCTCAGAAATCATGTTGGATTCTCTATGTGCCTCTTGGCAGCCTTAAATCATTCTGGCCGTGTTCCATTGTCCTTTGGACACCTCTTCTCTGGACCTTCAGCATCTTTAGCTCTGTGACTCAGTTTCACATCGAACAACTGCAAGGTGAGCTGTGGCAGGCAGAACTCAGCAGAACTCGGAATGAATGAAAGGGTCATTTTTTAGGCAGGAAATACTTGGAGCGTACGGTACCAAGCACAGTACGGTCCCGACTCATCAACAGGGAGTTTCTGAAGTACAACTGTGATATAAAGATTTCCTGAAAGCAACGGGTGTCAATCAGTACACGCAGGTAGCCAGGACTACCACAAAGGGAAAAACAGCATCCAAACCTGATACAGCAGAAATCTGGCCTCAGAGGAGAAGCATGGTTAAAATCCATCACAGATTTATATTATTTATTGAACTAAGTACAGTTTTTTGTGTTTTTTTTTTCTTTAAAAGAAAAGGAAAGTAATTTCCATTGGGTTGGAAATGACTTGTCCTTGACATTTCAGATGCGTTTCTCAAGTCAGAAGGAAAATTCTCCAGCCACTGAGATCAAAAAGAAAAATCTTCTTCTGTGCCCTCCCTAGGAAATGGGTGTTTATAGTGACTTTTCTCCGAGCTCAAATCCCAGCTATTCAGATAGATAAAATTAAAGTTTCCTTAGCAAACTGGAAATCTGTCACTGAAACTATAAAGCAGCTCACTGATACAACTGTGGGACCTAATCTGTTCTGACATCCTCTGCCTTCCTCAAACCACTTATTTTTTTCCTCATGTTTTAGGAACGCTGTATATTTAAACAAAAAATTCACCAAACTTTTAGCACTCTGTCGAGGACTCAGACGTACTCCTTTTACACTCCCAAATTGCGTAAGAGATTACCAGAACTTTGTGTCATGACTTCCCAGTATTTTCTGTCTCTCGGGAACTCAGAGGGCCCAGAGGACCGGACCTTCCCAGCAATCTCAATACTTCTGCAGTTTTAAGCTTCAGATCTGAGCTCCTTTACACAGAAAGTATTTTGCAATCTTTTGTCAGCATCTACGAAGTGACTCAGAGAGATTGCTAGGAAAAGGAAGCAGCCATAGGCAGTTACTGCCGAAAAGAAGGAAAGTCTCCCAACTCCTACTTCATCCAACGGTGTATTCGAAAATGAAGGGCCTAGGGCCAAAGAGATGTGCTCAGCAACCGGGCACTGTACGGACAGAGTGAGACATACGTGCCATGCTGGTGTTCTTCAAGTTGTCGGTTCTGTTGACTTAGCATCCAAAAGCACAGCCGTGAATTCTGGTATACACCTACAGCATGCACTTGTTAGATGTTTAAGAAATTTAAATATTTAGGTGGAACACATCCCTGCTGTCAAACTGACAGCAGACCACAGCATGCAGACAAATCAGACAGCTGAGCTGATCTAACAGCTTGCTTGCTGACACGGAATGACTGCAGCTCTTTCCTCTCCAGCACATCACCCTTCCCTCCCCTTTCTGCCAAGCCAGTGAGCAGCTTTAGCTCATTCAGCTGGCAGGAGAACTGTCGCTGTGCTGCCAGCCTGTGCTCCTCTCCATAGCAAGGAAGAGGCAGACAGGCAGCAGAGGCGCGGGCTCGCAGCTGGGAGAGGCGCAGGACTCGCTCATGTCTGAATTGTTCAGATTTTTCCTCATTTCTTGTATGATCTTGCTTTGCCTGAGCAGTCTCACCAGTCTTGCTGCCAGACGCTGCCAAGTAGCTCTTGAAATTTTGGTGCTAGCAAGTAGCTAGTTTCCAACTGTTCTTGCTCCAAATGTTCCCCAGCGGATACAGAAAGCTCCCTAGGAGCAGAGGAAGACCACCTTTTCCAGAGTAAGAATCAACTTACATTGACATCCTTCCTGACAGGCGTTAATTTAACCTATTCTTGAAGCTCTCCAGTGATGTCCAAAAATTGAACACTGTCCTCAACTATTTATGCCAGCGCTCTCTTTTTCTCTCTTTAACATTAAAAGCTTTCCTGATGCCTAACCTGAAGCTTCCTTGCCGCAGTTTAGGAACAGGCTGTTCACTACTCTTGCCAGCATCTTCCCACGGAAAATAACAGCCCTCCAACTCAGTTTCCCTGATGTTACGTCAACACTCCCAGCTTACTTCGTTCTTCCTTGGAGATCAGTTCCTGGCAGCTGTCTTCCCACTGGTCCTTCCTGATCACCGCACCCAAAACTCCGCCGGGCTGGAACCACAGGACACATACCCACGGCAGCAAGGAGCGGGGCAGGAGGGCTCGCCCACCGCAGGGATGTGTGGTGCACAGGATTCCCCCTGTGACTATAACCCCTTTACATCTGCTCAAGAGTAAGTGCTCGAGAGCCGTATGCTGTTCATGTTTGCTGCGCTGGGAGGAAAGAAAAACAGCTAAGCTGATCCTGCAGGAATGAGGCTGCTGAGTGCTGCATGGGGCCTGTGTCCTGCAGTGTTGCTCTGTGGAGCTCTGGAGAAGCCTGAACTGCGAATGTTGAACTCTTTTACGTAACTTCCAATACATCTTTGAGTGTTAACAGTATCATGAATATTCCCATACGTGTCAGATGCTCCTGTGATTTAAAACACGCATTGGGACACCTGAGAAAGCTGCTCCTCAACAGTCAGAGCCGACAGACCGCCCCACGAAGCGATTCAGGCCCCAGAGAAGCACCGGCAGCCATCCCACCGCTCGCAGCCCCCCGTGCTGGTGAATGCACACCAAACCCTTCAGTTCACAAAATGGCCCCATCATTCTTAATGCTGTATGGGGTGCAGATGTGTCTCCTGAGTGCTCTTAAGACCTCCCATGGCTGCGTTAGTGCTCCAGCAGCGACATTTGCAGGGGCAATGGCCATGGTGCCTGCAAAGAGAACAGCACTTCCACCACAGATTTGTGTCATTCTCCTTGAGGAAAGCTAGGCTGAGGCAGTAACAGTGTGACAACGTGCACGACAGGTCTGATGTGAACTAGTGAATGTTTGTAAACCCGAATCAACAGTGCTAAGCAGGTAGTGAGCATTTTCTGATCCTCTCACCATATGCCATGACGGAACCCAGGGGAGTGAAGTGGGGCAGAGCAACGCAGCACCAGCAGAAGAGCAAGGTGACAGAAAGAAGAAATATAAGGAAGAAATTCTTCACTGTGAGGGTGGTGAGACACTGGAACAGGTTGTCCAGAGAAGCTGTGGATGCCCCCTCCCTGGAAGTGTTTGAGGCCAGGCTGGATGGGGCTTTGGGCAACCTGGTCTAGCGGGAGGTGTCCTTGCCCATGGCAGGGGGGTTGGAACAAGATGATCTCTAAGGTCCCTTCCAACCTGAACTGTTCTGTGATTCTGTGAAAGAATAAAGCATCTGCCATCACTTAAAAGGGAATATCTATTATTCCTTAAAGACTCCCCACACCGATGCCACACCAATCTTCGCGCAGCCCCAGCCTCTTATGGAAAATGCTGCGCAAGACAAAGCTGTTGGGTCAAATCATGCAGGAGTTCCAACCAGATCCGACTGCAGAATCATTAAAAAACCTCTGTGGCACGAACCTGACACAGCACACAGCACTTACCCTGCCCTGGGAGAGACCGCGCGCCACCCACGCGCGTCGCTTCAGTGGCCCCATCCCCAGATCCAGGGCCCCGCCAGCCCTCTCGAGGCACAGCTGCTCTCCTGAGTCTCCCAGAACAAGGCTCCTTCTGCTGCACAGCGGGCAGCCCCGCGAGCAGATGGCGCGGCAAGACGGCCAGCTGCAGGCACGGCTGGGGGACAGGCAGTGCCACGGCAGCTGCGCGGGGATATCCTGCTGGCCACAGGGAAACGTGAAGTCCAACAAAGGCTGCCAGAGGGGTAAGGAACGGACAAAACTAAAATCTGTTTCTAAATTTGAAGGGAGATGGTGGGGAAGAGTGTTCAAGCAAACCAAAAGCTACCATCCAAATTCAGACCGTCTGAATCCCGGCACCCACGTGGACAGCTGGCCCCGAAGAGCCTGGGGTTCTGCTCTTACTCCGTCATCAGACTCAAAACAAAGCTGTGCCGGGGGATGAGCCCACCACCAGGCACAGCTGAGTTCAGGAACAGCCATGGTACACTCCCTGACAAGTTTGCACAACTAGCCCCTCACGTTTAACCAAATTTTAGTACAAAATCTTCTCCAAGAAGGCTTGGTGGTGTCATTAACTGCATGGCAACGTTTAGGATAAGCCAATGGAACCCAGCATTTGCTAAAGGAACTAACGCTCACCCGCCCCTGTTAATGCACACATCTAACGCAGTGACGCTTCTGCTTTGCTTTGCTTTTCTGAACAAGCACACGTACTCCTTCCTTGCTGTGTGGTGATTCACAGAATAATACTGAATAATACAGAATAATACTGTTTCCTTTGCCCTACATATGTTGCCTTTGCTTTCTCCCTACCAAACCAACTCACACGACGAATATTTGATCAGGAGCTTTAACGGTGAATACTCCGTCTCACATCATCAGGACATGGTTGCATCATTCTGCTTTAATTTAATCAAATATACACAGAAAGAAGAGGTGGCATCTTTTACGTACAAAATTCAGAACATATGCCAAGATGTTAATGGAGAAACTGGCAGAAAGCTATGAAAGAAAAACGTCAGCATGCCACCCTTAACAGGTTTCTTTGATTAAAACACATCACACCCGCTGCAGACGCACTCGCACGGCTGATGCGGCGAAGATCCCTTTTTTCCTGTTGTGAAACCATCTATCTTCACAGAGGTTGCTCGCAGCCAACAAATAGCCTGAGAAATATTTCTCAAGCAACCGCACTGAAAAAGAGCCTGGTAGGCGAGTAAGCCTTTTTGAAAGGAAACAGTCACATTTACATTTTCAAGGGCAAGTGGAGTAAACAAGCACCGCAGCATTCCAGCCCGCTGTGCTTTCAGCCAGTTCCTAACAGCGCGTCAAAAAATAATCAAAGGCACAACATCTAATTCTTGACCTAACGTCAAAAAGCCCCGTTACTTTAATACAAAGATCAGCTATCTTGTTGCATCATTCCTTGTCTTTTTATTTTTTTAAAAATTTGTCTAATATGAATCAACCTGTGATCCAACTTTGCTTGTCCAAATTTCAGGAGGAGAAAGCAAAACTAAAGCACACATGCTGATGTTTAAAAAAAAAANTCAAAACAGCTTGTTTCAGAAACGACAAGTATTGCACAACGACAGAGGCATTCACATTCCGGAGCTCAACAAAAGCCTTGCAGGCTTACAAAACGGAATGGCACTCACGTTGTCCCAGTGTCTCCGGGTCCCTCTTCAGCCCTGCCGTTAGGGGTGGCACGGGTCCCGTCCCATCTGGCAGGTAAACCCACTGCCATGCACCAGGCTTACAAAACGTGAAGCCGCCAGAAGTGTTATGCCGCCGTGCTCTCAGGATTACGGAGTGCACCGTCATGGCAAAGAGGCTCAGAAGACCACCGACCAGCCTGCAGCCCAAACCCTTCAGAGCAAAGGGCCTTCTGAGCCCAGGCCGTGCCTTGCTGAGCTCCTGGCTTCTGATGCCAACCCAAGGCCCTCCTCCTCCCACCCAAACCCACTCCTGCTCAGGCACCCTTGTTACACTGTCACGCTTGAGGAGGGCTCTGCAATGCACCTGCCCCATGGCTGACCCCATGCTGGCCTCCATCCCTGTGCCACACTCAGTCGTGCTCTCAGGTCCAAAGGCAGCAGGAGCTGATGGGCATCCACATCTGGCAGAACTGAGGGAAACAGCTCTAACACCACAAAGCTGAAGTTCTGGTGCGGAAGCGTGACAGCCTCTGGGCAGAAGGCAAGCAGGAGCAGTTTATATGCCACGGTTACCTCTGCCTGGCAAATTCAACATCGTGCTCCTTTTGTGAGGGGAGGAAAAGCCGAGTACCTGCGGACTGAGCTGCCTCTGCTCTCCTGTGCTTCACTGCACTGGACTTTGAGCACAGAGACCTGAAGACCTAGATCCCCATTCCAAAGAGCTAAGCCCGTCTCACTTCAGGTGTTCGCAAAGGGAAGCGGAGCCCAGAAGGTGAGCGCAGGGATCCCGTTCTGCAGCACAGGGCCTGTGCCGGGCCTGAACCAGCACGGCGGGAGGAAAAGGGGCCCCGACAAACCCAGCCACAGGACAGCGACTGTGCCTTGGCTGCACAAACCTGGCAGAGCTCTTCCCTCTCTGCGATTTCACACTCGGGAGGTCACAATTACTCAGGATGCATTTACTACTGACAAGCACAGGTACAGTGCCCAGTTCTCTTCTGTCACTCCAGAGGCCAAAGCCCACCCGTGCCACGGCACATCCTTTCATTCCCACTGCAAACACCACCGCATGCTACCAAAAAACCACTTCCACCCTTCAGAAGGCCACGGAATTTATCTCAGCTCTTGGCATGGAGGCTGGAAGGAGAAAGCAGCGCCGTGCCCTGCGATGTGTCAGCACACAGGCACCTGCTGCGGGCTGGGTCAGCATCAGTGGGAGCAGATGGGGACCCACAGCCCCGCGGGTGCCCGTGGCTGTGGCCCGTCCCGGCACGGCGGGGCACACACACGGCCCCAGATGGACCCACCCGACCGTACCAGGTGTTGCTCGGCGCATGGAACGCTGCACAGACAGATCGCTGAAGGGAGGAAGGAAGCACTGCGCGCGCAGTAACCAAGTTTGGGGCAGGCATGCAGGAAAAGGCACGGAGGGACAAAATTACACACCCCGGGCCGACACGCACCGCCAACAGCGGGACCAGGGCTGTGGGCAGGGCACGGCACGGCACCGAGCCTGCCCAGCGCTACTGCGAGCCCCACAGCCCCCGCTGTCCCCGCAGCCNGCCGCGGCCCCGGGGCGGACGGTGCCTGGAGGGGGTCTCAGCCCCGCTGCTCCCCCGCGCGTGGCGGGGCGACGGGTGCCGCTCCCTCACGCCCTTGGGACACCCGTGGTGATCCGCGGTCGGGGGGGTGCGTGTGGCTGCGGCAGCGCTGTGCTGGAGCAGCGCCGACGGACGTTTCCTCGGAAGGGAGGAAAGCGTGAGACAAATAAAGGCGTAGAAAGCCAGAGGGCTTCAGCCCGGGCAGGAGAAAGCAGAGGGAAAGTTCTGAACAGCAGTCAGCCCCACAGATGTGTGGGGCGAGGAGAGCGGAAACAGCCGGGATGTCCGGGTCCGCAGTGGGTATGGAGATAAACAGTGCAGCGTGGAGATGGGAAGCATCCATCCGCAGCAGCAATCTCTGTGATGGGCGGGTGACAGACAGGGCTGCCTGGGAGGCCTCGCTGCAGCTGGGGAGGGCAGCACAGCAGCTGTCCTGCTGGGGCTCTGCAGCCCGGTTCCATACTGCATGGCGGCTCACGCTGCTGATAGCGAGCCCAGATCACAGCTAGCAGCAGCCTGTGGCTTCCAGTGCAGTCCGCATTCCTGGCACGCTGGTGTAGCATCCAGAGCAAGACACAAGGCGCTGGGAGAGAGAGTTGTGTGTTGTGAAATACAGATGAAATGAAAACCTGACATGTTGAATCCTGACATGCAGTTATTATCGATAGTTAGCACCATTTCAGAGATTAGGAAAGCAAAGCTGATTAACTGACTCCTGTACACAGACAAGTCATGACTGGGTGAAGGATAACAGCACGGATATCTTAATTTCCACGGCCTCTCTTCAACACCAACCAGTTTCTCTTAGATCTGTCCTACAGCTGCTTTTTTTGGTTGGTTGGTTGGGTGGTTGGTTTTCTTCTTGTTTTTTTTTTAATCTATTGTGTTTGGCATACTAAAATAAATAGATAAAGGCTCTGTTCATTGTGCAGCCTCACGAGGCAAAAATCGAGGCGGAATGTCAGCTCCCCAGCCAGACATTTTGCCGAGTGACGTAAGGGTCCGTGGGGACAGGAGGGCAGCTCCAAGAATGAAAGTCTTGTCAGTGCTTGCTGCCATTTGCGTGTGGGTGGAAGGAAGCTTCAGCACAGTGCATTCCTAGCTACGCGTTGCATGCCATGAGTACATCGGGGTGGGGGCTACATCCCAACAAGGCTGGCGGATCCTAGATGTCCTCTCATTCTTTCTTCCCTTCCTTTCTTCCCTTCTTTCTGTTCTGCTGGAACTTAGTTAACACTGCAAAAATTACACATTAAACATGCTTTCAGCATACTTCTTGCTTTTGCCCCAATTTTTCCAGGCTTTCACTAGCCTCACAGCGCAAGGGAATGTCATAACAGTCATAAATATTTGATGTAAATGGTGAAATTCTTAGCAATAACTAAATAATTATTGCTCTTATGTATTTTATCTCTTCTTTTCTCTTCAGCATTTCACAAGTTGGAAGGGACCTTCAGAGATATCGAGTCCAGCTGCCTGGCCACTGCAGGTTAACCAGAAGTTAAAGCATATCATAGAGGGCCCTGTAAAACACCTCTTGGCTACTGACGGCCCTGGGGCATCAACCACCTCTCCAGGAACCTGCTCCAGCGTTTGACCCCCCTCACAGCACAGAAATGGTTCCTAATGCCCAGTCTCACCCTCCCCTGGTGCAGATTTTTATTCTTTCTTATTTGAAGCACAAATTAAGAGCCCTCGAAGCTGCATGTAAATAGTTAAAATCCAGCCAGCACAGGCTGGCACAAGGCTGATGTGCTGTTTAAATCCCTGTTAAGGCTTCAGAGCAATAAATGCAATGTGTTGTAGTGCTTCCTTCTGTCAATAACTGCCATAAAGGATGGCTCAAAACCAGCCTCAGGTCAATTTGTACTCGGTGTACAGACAGGGAGCAAGCTCGCAGGAACATCATGGCACTGCAGAAGCTCAGCGATGGCACTAAGGTTGGAAACGAGCACAGTAAGGATGCAAACACAGCTTCCCACTGCGCAGCTGCCAGGACCACGATTCCAGGAGCACCATGCGGCAGGATGGCGATGAACACTTCAGCAGGTGAACTCCTGCTTGGCTGCCTATGAGGACACTCTTTTATGCCATGGTGGTCTATTTCTGCTGCTGCCTCAGGAGGAGACCTTGCTCCCACCAACCCACACTGCCTCTCTGGACTCCTAGCTGCACTGCTGCTTCCTCACCCTCCCTCTTGCTGTCCCATACGCCGGTGCGGGTTGTTCCTCTGGCAGAAAACAAGTGCAGCAACAACAAACCCTTCCCCAGCAGATCAGCGATGTGAATCGCCCACTGTGGAGCGAGCACCAGGGCTGCACCCAGTGGGGACGGAGCAGCCTGCGGTGGGAGTTCTGTGCAGGGGGAAGCGGACCCCTCCTTTGGGCTCTGCCACCGAAGCCCAGGGGCATGTGGTGGCACCAAGGGGAAGGAAATGCATTCTGTGTGCCCGTCCCTTGGCGTCACTCGGGGCCGTGCTGCAGCCGCACGCCCCAGGCAGATGCTGGGCCCCTCACTCACATCATCGCCCGAGAGCCGCACCGCTGGGGCCACCCGGAGGCCCTCACGAAGCTCGGGAAGCACCCGCCCCAGCGCGGCCGCCCGGGAGCCGCGGCCTCAGCTCCTCCTCCTCCTCTTCCTGCTCCTCCTCCCCCTCCCCAGCGCCGACAGAGGGCGGCCCCGGGGCGTGCGGCCGCCATGGCCGTGCTGCTGGAGACCACGCTGGGCGACATGGTGATCGACCTGTACACGGAGGAGCGGCCCCGCGGTAGGGGCGCGGGGGGAGCTGAGGCGCCGGGCGGCCGCGTCGTGGCGGCGAGGCCGGGCCGCAGCCCCGCGGCTGCCGCCATTTGGGCCCCTCGGGGCTGCCNCGGGGCTGCCGGGGGGAGCGGGCCCGGGCCCGGAGGCCCTCGTGGGCAGCGCGGTGCTTCGGGCCTCGGCTCTGGGATGGGGTCCGGAGCGGTGTCAGCGGTGGCCTGTGTGTGTGTGTGTCTGAAGTATTTACAAGCAGCAGTTGCTGCTGGAGGGTCTTCTGTTCTCTTCAGTGGCGTGTTTGTGCACGTACCGCGTGCAGGAAACACTGAGCGACTGCGGGGTGTGCAGCCGAAAGGCAGCCGCGGCCTTCTCTCCTCGGTGCCTGGAAGGAGGCCGGGACGGGGAGCGCGCCCTGGTGAGGCTGCCTCTCCCCCGAGCTCTGACAGCGCCGGGAAACATGACGGGCTGCCCCCGCGCAGCTGTGTGCGCTCCCTGCCACGAGTGTGGTTCTGTTCTGTCTGTGCTAAGGGCCGAGGGTTTCCTGCAGTAACCCTTGGTGTAATTTCTTGCAGCCTGCTTGAATTTCCTGAAGCTCTGCAAAATCAAGTACTACAACTACTGTCTTATTTACAATGTACAGGTGAGTATTCTCGGTTATTTTTGGGTGGTTGTTGTTGGTTTAATTTCGCAAATGTGACAGCAATATCTGTCATGCTCTGCTTTGTGACAGAGGGACTTCATTATACAGACTGGTGACCCCATGGGAACCGGCCGAGGAGGTGAATCCATCTTCTGGTAAGGAAAGCACGGCTGTTATCTTGTCAACAGAGAGATCACGTGGGAGCACAGGGTCCCACTTAGAATGCTTTCAGCTATTTTGGGGCAGAATCGTGGTTTGGAAGTAAAAATGTGGATGCAGAAGCTCCTTTGCCCATTACAGCTAAATACCTTTTTAATTCCTACACAGCCTTTGACCATTCAGAAACGTTTTATGGATGGTGTTCTCTCTCTGACCTTGGAAGCAAAGTTATAACAAGTTATGTGGATTTCTATTTATTTCTAAGCGAGCAGGTAACTAGGTCTGGTTTTATCAGATGACGATCATAACTAAGTGCTCGTTAGAGGCAGTTTAATTGTGCTGGGCAGCTGCAGGTCTGGGTGGGGATGCTTTCTAAACCAGAGCTGTCTCAGCACGTGAGTAGATGGAGTTTATTTTGATACTCCGTCCTTTTATAAGGGTGGTTTTGGCTTGTTAGTATGACAGATGGAGAAGGACTGTGTGATAAGGCCTTGAGTGGCAGATGCTGTTCTGCTGCTAGCATGGGGAACAGCAGTGTGTCATTTCTGCCTGTTCATTACTGCTGAAGTCCGCAGAAACTGGGGTTTCTGTTCTTGCTACCCAGGAAACTGTTCCAGGGAAAGTTTAGTTTGAATCTTCATAAAGACTTGCACCTGTTTAGCAAAATAAAATTCCTTAAAAAAAAAAAACCACCCATATTCCTTAAAAATATTCCTTAAATTTGGTCAAATGTGTGTATGGACCATGCCTCTGTCAGTTGTGGAGGGAGGCAAAAGTTGGGGATAGATTTCAAAAATTAAAAACATTTTAGTGATTTGCTGTATTCTGTGTGTGCTGAATTACTGTTTACAGTCCTCAGTGTATGATGAACTAAGTTTAGGTGCAGATTTAGTGACTTCCTGTTTGTCTTGGAAGAGAAATTTGAAGCATAAATTGCTGCAGTTTTACACTGTAGGCTTGATTTATTTTGATGGAACCTTCTTATCAAAATACGCATTCGCTTCATGCCCTAGAAAAATGTTGTGCTGCATTAAAAAACATACAAACAAGCCTCCACAAAAAACCTCTGTGAAATGCTTCAGGGAAAAGTCTGTTATCTGTAATATGAAGAAAATTGTATAGGTGTACATGTCCATTAGAAATATGCACAGATGCAGTGTACGTTCTGGTTTTATTCAAATGCCAATTAAAAAAAAAAGTAACTGTGTTACAGCATTTGTTTGTTTCACTTTTTAAAATTCCTTTGCCTTCTAACTTGTTGATTACATATTTTCAGTAAACTGTATGGTGATCAAGCCAGATTTTTTGAGGCAGAAAAAGTGCCAAGAATTAAGCACAAGAAAAAGGGAACCGTGTCGATGGTGAACAATGGCAGCGATCTGCATGGATCACAGGTCAGCCTGCAGGGTTGGGAAGTCCCGGTACTCATCTGTCTAAGTAAGAGAAATGAAAATTCCTTGGATTTGCAAAAGAGGCGTAACAATGATGTCATCTGGACAGCATCATCTTGTAATACGATCAAAAGGCCTGTACAAAAAGGGCCGTGGATTGTGTTTTTTTCATTGTCTTCCAGGTGCCAATGGGTATTTGATTACTGAGAAGAAAGAGGTTGAAGTGCTCAGATTCAAATCCTATCCTAGAAAGATTTTATGAATTTTGTTATTCACTTTTGTTAAAACCTTACTGTGATTTAGCTGATCTATAGCGTGAGCAGGAAAAAATCCTGTAGTGAAATGTTCCATCTTAGTTTGGAAACTGAAATCAGAGTTTCTGAGTGTGATTTCATTGAAGTGTGCATTCATACAATCTAAGTGTACAGTTCTATCCCCCCCCAAAATTATTATTTCAACAGATGTTGGAAGTCAGGTTGTTTCCTGTTCATCTATACAAAGCTTTTGCTGTAGGTGTATTTAAAACCTTAATCTTGTGTAATGATACTTCTTATGAATAATAATTTTGGATGCACTGTCACTTTTATAAATCAAAATGCCTCAAATATCCATGTGTGTGAATTAAAAAATGAGGTTTTTTTCATAATTAAGGAACAACTCAGAAAACCCTACAGTTTTATTCCAGCTAGAGCTCGTTATAATCTATGGAGTTAATTTTCCTGCTTCTATGCATTGTAAGTATAAAATTGTTTGTATAGTCTTTTAGGAAGAAGCAGTTGTGTGAATACAAAGTGACATTTATATTTACATTTAAGAATGCAGTCTGGTAGCATGTACACAGGCATGTGGGAATAAATGCAGTTTCCAGTAACATTACTGTAGTTTTTTCGTGGGGAAAGAAAAAGTTATGTGAAGTTGACTTACAGTGACTATGTACCTTGGTTTGGTGTAAATTATGCCAAGTACTGCCCAGTCTTACCCGTGTCTCAGAGAATGAGTGTTTTTTGTTTACTGTTGGTGATTGTGTATCTTCTTTTGTAGTTTCTCATTACAACAGGGGAAAACCTGGATTACCTCGATGGTGTGCATACAGTGTTTGGAGAAGTGACCGAAGGCATGGATGTGTTGAAGACAATTAATGAAACCTTTGTGGATAAAGATTTTATCCCATATCAGGATATCAGGTGTGATTACATTTAACTTCCCTTTTTGAGAATGTATTATAATTTAACAATTTATCTTTTTGGAAACTAAATTAATACAGCAGTATTAGGTGACTTGTACATGATATCTGAAATATTCTTTTATTGTAGTATTATTGGTAAAATGCTGTATGATTACATCTTAACAGGAATTTGAATTTCTTTTAAGAGTAACTTTGTGTTTGTTTTGGAAGCCTGTAGTGAGTTAATACAAGTTGTGAGCCATAAATAATCTGCGCAGTTGTGTAGGCATGTATTTTCAGATGAACTCTGCTTCTTTATAGAATGTTTAAGACTATGTAAACTTGCAGGAACGGGGGTGGGAGTGTTGTCCAGCCTCAACTGTAAGACACTAAACTGGTGATGGACACCAGAGTAACTGGTGTGGTTGCTCTAAGCAGTTTTGTTCTACTTGTTTGATCCTTTTAATTGTGATTTCTTGATTTATATAGTACAAGTAATTAGATAGCAGCAAAAAGGTGAAATATGACTTGATATTAGACTTTATTAGACAATGTATTAGTCTGGAAATTGGTCTATAAGAAAACAAGCGGGTACCAAAATAATAAAATATGTAAGAAAATGTGCAGCTGTATTGTGTTTACAGAAGCATCAGTTCTAGCATTTACAAGCATTACGTGGGTAAAGAGAATTTTATTTGCTTGTGACTGATACTGATCTTGATGCTGTCTATCAGGATAAATCATACAGTGATTCTGGATGACCCATTTGATGATCCACCTGGCTTGTCTATTCCGGACCGCTCACCAGAACCTACTAAGGAGCAGCTAGACGTGAGTCTTTGTGATGGCTTCCTGGGGAAAAGTTGGAAGAAAGAATTAAGTAAATAGATCCCTGTTAGTCACCAGCACAGACTTTGTCAAAATAAGAATCTGTCTTTAATACTTTGTTTGTAAAGTCTATATCCTGAAAGAACTGCACATTTTTAGCCCGGGAGAACAGGCGATGCTCTTCTACTATGCCAGCTTGAGTTCTGATACATCAAATGCTTGACTGTTATTTGGGGCTATTGCTGTGTTTAATCAAATATGTCTGTTTAATCTTTCAAGAAAACGATGAAAAGAAGTGACTTGGGTGATCCCCTGTTTCACTGTGGTGGAATTAGTTTGGAAAGCCATATTTTAGATTTCTGATTGCAGACCATTTAAGTAGAACGTACAAAATACTCACCTTTGATGTTACTTTTTTGTATACTCTTCTGGTAGAATACAAAATATTACTGACTTTTTTTAATACTGAATTGCTTATTGTTGTTCCTCTTTTGTAAGAGGAATGTTCTGTCTGTAGTTCAGTGTAAGCAGTCTTGGTAATTCTCTGAGTTACATCTGCAAGCATTCATACTGCTGTGGTGTATTTGTTCAAACAGAAGGGATTTGCTAAAAATTTAGTTGTAATTATTCATAACTTAGCAACTTCCATAACTGCATGCTATGACTGAGTGAAGTTATCTCTCTATTTGGAAACAGATGTTTCAAGCAATGAATAAATTAACTAGAGAGAATATTGCTTATCTTTAAGCTTAATAGATATATATGATTACAAGATTGAAATTAGTACATCTGTACTCTGCTTAATCTCTCATGTGCCCTCAGATCTGCTAAATGGTGTAAGGAGTTTAATAGCTCACTGCCAAACTTGGCTGTGGTTTGAAACCTTGCTCCTAGTTTTCCACCTGCCTGCAGCCTGACAAAAGATACAGCTTTCGATGTAGAAGTAAGAAGGGCAGCATTCTAGAGATGAGGCTTAAGCTTTTCTCCTCATCAGCAGATCCTTCCTAGTGGTAAATGTGCAAAAATATTTTTTTTGTTGTTCTTACAGTACACTGTCTTTAATAATATAGCCTTATTAGACACAACAGAAATTTGCAGTGTTTGCATTATTTTTGTTTCTGGCAGGAGCTATCTAGATCAGAAATGAGTTGATGCTTGTGATGAGGTTTTGACTATGAGATGGGGATGTAAATGAATTCAGGATACCTAACTGTTCAGTTCATATTGGACCTGAAAGTTCATCTATAGATCATAGTGCCTGAAGCTCACGAGGAAGCTCATCTTCTCTTTTTTAATATGAATGGAGAGAACAGAATCTGTTCTGCACAGACCAGTTCTGCAGAGATACGTTGCTGAAGCATTTTTCATGTCTTGAGAGGAAAAAAGAAACCAAGTAAGATTTGGAAATTGAGGAAGGAATTTTTGGCCGGGAGTTTAAATAGTTTTTCCTTCAATTTTTTTCAGAGTGGAAGAATAGGAGCAGATGAAGAAATTGATGACATGAAAGGACGATCTGCAGATGAAATAGAAGAAGTTGAGGCAGAAAAAGAAGCAAAAACTCGTGCCATTCTTCTGGAAATGGTGAGCATCGTTTTGTATTTACCTCTTTGATGTTATTTTTGTTTGTGTATATGCATGTGCTTGTTTTTTTTATGTGTACTCTTTATCTTGAAATTGCTTATCTGATGGTAACGTCATGGCTCAAAATCTGTGCTATTAAATGTCTGTGGTACAATGAGAAGAAGTAAACAGGAGCGCTTGGTGTTTGTGTGTTGTAGGAGTGGTTTTCTGATGAAACCAGCGGCATGTCATTTTCAAGGCCAGGATTAAAAGTGGACCAGAGGAGGCTTTATAAAAACTCATGCATCCAATTTTAGAACATAACATACATAACATGCTGCTGAATGTCTTTAATCCTGAAAAAGGTTTAGCATACATGAGAGAGAGCTGAGCTAACTTGAGATAAACCCTTACTAGTAGTGGCACTGAGTTTGCATTAATCCTGTGTGTCATGGTTGTCTTCTTTCTGTGGGATTATCTGAATTTAACATTGGCCACAGTGTTGCAGAAGATCTGCAGTTGTGCGCTCTTGTTTTGCAGGAGCTTTGGGGCTCATCTGTTTTTTAAGTTTTATTAAAAAAAACAAAAAGGCAAGTGGGGAATGTGAGCCAACGCGATAATGAGTATTGCTGGGTAGTACTTCGCTGAGAGAAATGTTATATGAGCTGAAGAGATGAAAAATTTGGGGTACTGTTAGTTTCACTGATTGAAAAAATGAACCTAAGAAACATACAACTGTTTGTTGCACTGTTCTTTTGTCAAAACAGTAAACTTCTCTGGCACTGTCGTGCTTAAGCTCTTTTCTGGAATCTATTCCTAACTTGTGTTATTTTGCTTCTTTCTATTATCAAACCAATTTACATTTAACTTTTTATTAAAATATTAAGTAAAAGGTAGAGATAAATTGTTTAAATCTCACTAGTCTTTTATTCAGGTTTTGTGAAGAAGTGCTGCTGTTCGATGGGAGGTGGTGTGATTATTTGCATTTTCCCCTGAAACTTAGTTTGCTGGTTCTGATGTGGGAATTTTGACCAGAGGTTGCAAATATCAAAGTTGTGTGTGCTGTAAGCAAGTGTTGTTCATTAGTAAGCGTGAGTGCAGGTTCCCTTCTGTCTTTCTGAACAAAGTTGTGTGATTATAACTTCTCATCCTTATCAAGCTAGGATGAACTAAAATTTACCTACGGGAGTGACAAAAGTCTATTTCTGAATCGCACAGGTGGGAGATTTACCAGATGCAGAAGTCAAGCCACCAGAAAATGTGCTGTTTGTTTGTAAACTGAATCCCGTGACCACGGATGAAGACCTAGAGATAATATTTTCACGATTTGGTCCGATTAAAAGGTAATTATTATAATACGAAATAAAAAGCCTTCTTTCTTGAAACTGAACTTGATACCCATCTATCTGTTCAGGTTTGGCTGTTTAGTACTGTTCTGGTGTCTCTGGTCAGATGGCAGACCACAATGATGGTGATACAACTAACTGATGGAATATCCTGTCTCCCCCAGTGGCTTGAAGTGAACACCTAGGGGAAGTTCAGGAGCAAGGGAGACAAATATGATGCTTTGCCCAACCTCCTGCCCTCTCCCTCATTTCCACAGTTTACAGCTGGGACACTACATGAGCTAGATACAGTCTCTAGGTTTTTCTTTTCCATTACAATATGTATAGTTTTGGATAGAGCAGTACACATTTGTAGCATCCAGTATGCTCTTTGTTAAGGTGTTCCCCATGGCTGTTGCCTTTTTTGAACTTCACTCTTAGTAGTTGCAGCTGATTTCCTCCTGTGCTGGTATCAAAAGACATGGTGGACAGTAAAACCTACTTTCCTACAGCTCTCTAATATACACACCCCAAATCATCTTCTTTTCTAGCTAAGAGTACAAGCCAGTGTACTTTGTAGAGGAATTTTCCTTACCTTGTTTCCCTTTTCTCAACTTTTTTCTGTTCTTCTCTTTTCACCTCAGGAGGACCAGAACTGCATACAGCATTAAAGAAATTACAGAGCTATGGTGGCACAGTGATATTCTCCACTTTGCTCTCAGCACCTCTTCTAATTATTCCTACAGCTATAAATTCTCTATATCCTGGGCAGTTTTCAACGTGATGATTTCACGAAAAATTTCTTACGAATTTTAGAATCTTCAGTGGTAATTGCCAGCTCAGATTTTATCTTTTTTACAGCGCACAATTAGGACTTTCCCTCGTGTTCATCTTACCGCATTTATGTACACTGAATGTTGCTGTTTTGTTGTTCAGTTAAGCTCCTAGGAACTTGGCAGTTTTTTTCAGTCTTTAGCAGTTTAATATCATCAGCACACTCCGTGGGTGATCTCCTTTCTTTCTCTAAGAGAGATGACTGTTTGCTTTTAGCCTGTCTTGTATGTGCTTATCAATACAAAGATCTCTCCTATGCTGTTACTGCTTAGTTCCCCCAAAACTGTTTGGTGTAGGAATTTATTAGAATTTCCAGAGGGATTTCAAAAGTGGATCGCTACCATGCATAGGTATGTTTCCTCTCCTGCAGAACTTGAGTTAGGTGTATTCAGGTAGTCTTGAGTAGGTCCTGTTGCTTCAGATGCCCACTAAGTCAGTCCCATGTTGAGTTTCTGCCAGTTCGTGCAGGACTGGCAGCAGGCATGCGGACCTGCAGCCTACCAGACCCTTCACTAGGCTCTGTAGAGTCTGTGTGTGAAATTGGCGTTGCATCACCATCCTTACAACTGGAGCATAATTTCTGGATGTTCTAGAGATTTTCTGCACATTTTTTTCCTCTTCAGTTTCTATAGTGAACTCTTCAGTCCTTTCAGGTAGATCCTCTGAATAATCCACAAAGAGAAGGGTTCTTGCACAAGTCCTACTTTCTTCTTAATTAATGACTGCTGCAAAGAATTTGTGTAGCTTGTCTGAATAGTTTTGGTTTCTCCTGTTATTTCTCATCTTGATCATCTTTTGGGTTGTGTGTTAAATCTTAGTATGTCAGTTGCTCAGTGCAGATGAAGGAGGTTCAAGTCTCCCATCAATATTCCATTTACTTCGCTTGTTGTCTGTTTGACATCCTTCAATATATTGTGATCAGAATTCTTGTGTTATATATATGAGTCTGGTAATACTTAGGCAATGCTATAATTATTCCCGTTTTGCATTTACTGATCCAGTAGTTTCTGCTTCATATTTTTGCCCAGTGATTGCCTGATTATATGGCTGCTAACGAGCTGCCTGCTAAGAAGAAAAATTCATCATGATGCATATTTAAACTTTCCTTAAAATGACTGTAAAAACAGATTACAAGGTTTATTTTCTTTTATTAGTGAAATGCAGAAACTGAATTGCAAGCAGGAGTGTTGCAAAATAATTTTCTTTCATTAAGCAGAATTTTATCCCCAGCTCTACAATTCATCCCTAGCTCACACTTCAAGTTAAGGACTTGTAAGCTTTGTGTAATAATTACTTAATTAATGTCACATGCACTTTTTCTGTGTAGAGACACCCACCTCACTAGGGGTCTCAGAATCAAGTGTTACAATACCTTTGACATCTGTTTTTCTGCTTCTTTTATTTTTTAACTGTTACTCTCCTTTCTAAGAAATGCTTGCCTGTCCTCAACTTCTTGCTCCAGAAGCACTGAATTTTAATTTCATGTCAATTTTTCAGCTGTGAAGTGATTCGAGACTGGAAAACTGGTGAATCTCTTTGTTATGCTTTCATCGAGTTTGAAAAGGTATGTTTTTGAGTTGTGCTGAATTTAGATTTTGCTTATAAAAGTTCATTTTCTGTATACTTCTGTTAAAGAAGAACAGTAAAATCTTCAAGGATGGAGTAGCTGACATTTTCTCTTGCTGACTTAGTTGCAGAACAGAAGCCTTTATTCAGCCAAGCAATACAAATATGTGCTTAGCCTCTCCTGAAACCAGGGGGTTTGGAGCAGGTCCCTTTTTTTTTCCCAGAGCCCACAACTGTTTCTGTCAGTTTTGAAGAGCTAAAGAAGGGAATGCTGGGAGAAAATGGAGGGGTGCTGCATGAAGAGAGAAGGGAGTATTAAAGAAGGTAGACAGGTGTCCGCAGTACTGTGCCCTATATTGGGTTTGTGAATTATGTTAGCTTTGTCATTGTGCTGCTCTTACAATGTTATTGATAGAAGTTCTCTTCATGGTGTTATAACTTCTTGAGAGAGACTTTCTGAAAGTCTCTCTAATGAGTGAGGAAAACTGGAAGACCCTGAAAAAGTGAGAATTCTCTTCTTTAGCTTACTGGTGTACTTAAAATGGAACTTTTGTTATCTAAGTTGTCCTTTTTTTTCTCTAAATGTGTTACATATGCATATTCAACTACAAACATTGTAGCTGGATTGGCAAATCTTTAAAGTGGTGAAATAAACTTAAAAAACCCATCAATTTGGAATGTTTACGTTGGGACAAAGTATAACTATTTCTTTTGAAATGGCACAATGCAAAAACTGCCGTGGTTTAGGCTATTTTAGAAAAATACTGTGTGGAATATTCCTTGGAAAATGTATGCCATTAAGCAGTTGAGTTTGTGTTTGAGCTCTTCAGTGAACACTTCTATGAAACAGTCATGACTCCAAATTTTCTGGAAATGTTAATATCAGGAGGAAGACTGCGAGAAAGCCTATTTCAAAATGGACAATGTGCTAATAGATGACAGACGGATACATGTGGATTTCAGCCAGTCTGTTGCCAAGATTAAGTGGAAAGGAAAAGGTAGGTACACTTCTGATTCTTTTACCCTCGTAATTTAATAAGCCATGACTTGCAAACTGCTAAGTATTTCTGCAAAGAGAAGCAATTGTTGAGAGCTTAGATCATCTCATCTTTGGGGATGTAAATTATGCTGCCAGGAAAATAACACAGAACACAAAAGTTTCCAGCTTTTCTCTTTACTTGTACCATAGGAAAGAGTGGAAGGGTTTACTGCTGCTACACTAACTGGGTAGATCAGAAACAAAAAAATCACCTCAGGTTGCCTTTCACCGGATAGATTTTTGCCAGTAAATCTTGTGTTCCTATCTCAAACTTTAGAAGTGATGCTTTTGGAGATCCTTTACTAGCAACGTAATATGGCAGCACCTGGTTGCTTTCTGGGTGCTTTTCATTATTCACTCTATGTCAGTTGGGTGTACACAGCAACGAGTGAGTATTCGGGTGAGGGATATCTCCTCCACCTGTTGTAGGTCAACCATGTTATATAGCTTTTGTTGTCATAAAACACGATTTCAGATGTTCAAGGGTATTTTTGGAGGAAAAAGAAGACAGGAAAGGGGGCACTGTGGCTATTGTTTTTTTTTGGACATGAGAAAAGCCTGGACTTGGAGAGGTGACCATGCACTGCAGTGGCAATGCTCTTGTTGCTTGTCTTTGTCTAAACATGTGGTGAGTGCTCAGTTGTCTGTGTCTGATTACTCCATGCTGGGGAGTAGCCATGGGCGCTGTGATGCTAAAACCTGGCCAGCACAGAGCTAACTTTGTAATCTAAACCATGCTCTGCAGAGCATCCTCTATTAACTGAATTACACAGA
This sequence comes from Penelope pileata, assembly GCA_013396635.1. NCBI lineage: Eukaryota > Metazoa > Chordata > Aves > Galliformes > Cracidae > Penelope > Penelope pileata. The sequence continues at coordinate 151,055 of WBMW01005007.1, forward strand.
CATTTTTTCTTTATCTGGGGTAACTTAGATCTAAATATTGTCCTAAATGTTGGAAAGCTAACTATACTATGGTCTCGTTGGGTTTGTCTGGTACCCATAAAATGACCTAGGGAAAGTATTGTCCTGCCTTCGGTTGCTGTTTCTGAGCTCGCCAGTCAGCAGTGCAGTTTGAAGTGTGACCGGGAGGTGGCAGCAGGCTGCTGTGGAAGAGTATCTTGGTCTGTGGGCTGCTGTTGCCAAGTGAATGGACAGAAAACGAAATCTGTGCACCTCAGAGCAAAAAGTCATTTAATAATCAGAATAGTCTGTAGGCTAATAGTTGGTAGGTAACAGAATTTTAAGTAGTGTGACGTAGGTCCTGTAATGAAAGAGGGACTGAAGCAGTTGCTAAATCCTGCTCTGTGATCCTGTTCATGCTTTGTCTTCACTGGACATGAGTGAGGAGAAAGTCATACGTTTTTTAGTGAGATCTGCAAGCTAGAGAAGCACAGGGAGTCGTGACTCGTCCTACAGTCTTCTACTCTGTTATCCAGATGTCAGTGTTGTTTCTGGAACTATGAATCTCTGCAGGGTTAGTTAGAGCCCTTAAACTTGTAAGCAGAATGCAGTGATAGGTGTGGGTCTTGGTTGGTTTTTAAGTTGAAGTGAATCGAGTGTATTTTCCTGCCAACAGGTGGGCAGTATACCAGGGATGATTTCAAAGAGTATGAAAAGGAACGGGACAAACCTTCAAAATTTGCTCTAAAAGAGAAGGTAAAACCAAAGCAAGAGTATCCTTTTCTGGTCAAAGGTATTTTTTGGACCAAGTAGAGCTTATGAAAGCAGACTGGAAAAGATTTCCTATTTGTAACGCTCGCCAAGTGGATGTTTTTGCTGCTGCTTCGTATAACTGTCTCATGTTTGAGAGAGATTTAAACATTTTGCCTTTTTCATTTCTTGACTTGGGTGAATCTAATCAAATTGGAATATGCTGTGCCACTTTAATGTCTTATTCAGGTAAATAATGTTTCCTATTTAGAGCTGTGGAGTGACATAAGGCTTATCAGAGTTTTAAGCAGTTTCACATGGGAGTCTGCATCCAGAATGAGAGAACAGTAGTAACTAAATCATGTTTTGTGATCCTGCTTTACTTGTGGTGAGCAGAAGAAAACAGAAAACTGTATCTGTTCAGAGATCCACAGTTAGGAGGGGGAAAAAAAGTAAAATTGAGACCTGGCCATACTGTTTGGCAGGACAAAATTCAGCTGTTTTACAGCAGTTGATTTTTTCAATACCCGTATGTCTTGGTAAACCCCTGTCTGATAAACTGGGGTTTGTTTGTTCTTTGAAAAGAACTTTTCTGATATTTATTCAGTAACAAATCTGTCCCTAACCAACACCATCAGTGCCAAGTATGACCTTGTGCTAGATGAGGAAGAAGAGGAGTCTCAAACAAGTCAGTCACACTTGGCTAAAAAACAGAAGAAGAAAAAGCACCACCACTCTGAAGACGAAGAGGATGACAGGAGGACCACAAAATACAAGGTAGTCACCTCTTCTTGCATTAATGATTTAACTTCATACCGGTTTATTCTTCTAGTAAGAGAAGCCAGGGAAAAGAAGTCCAATTTTGAACTGAGGACCTGGCGTGCAGAGTCCCACAGAATACAGCAGCTGTAAATGTACAGAGGGCTGATGTCAGTATCTGGTTATGAAAGAGGTTTCCCCAAATCTTTGTGGACTTCTGAAGTTTGGCAAGTCTGAAGGGCCTGCTGCCAAAGCATCCTGAAGAGACAGTGTGGCCTCTCATAAAGTAGGAGATCTTCAGCGCTTTGAACCCGCTGTTCATATATTGCCTGTCATAAACCGGGAGTTAATGAGAGTTCATGAATGCAAACTATTTCTGATTTTCTTGCCAAAACTGTGTGTGTAGGTTTTCTCCCATGTCAGTCTCTTTGCATTGTGTGTTTATTTTTTTTTAAATTATTTTGGAAATGTTTATGTAAAATCCGCGTGCAGGTTTACTTGCATTTGGATTGTGGTAGCGTACAGTGCTGTAGGACTCAGGCTGTGGGGAGGCTGTCAGAAGACAGTGGTCCTGCCGTTCAGTCATTCCACTGCAGCCTGTGCAGGTGGCATTTTCACATTTCTGGGAATCTGAGATAGTCAGGATGTTGGTGTTTCATGGAAACTGGCTGCCTGCAGTGATTAAATGGAGGGTTAAATTGTTGACATTTGAGCACTGGGGAGAAGTAAGCTAAGCAGAAAAAGAAGCATCCACTATTTTAACAACGCAAGTTTTGAGTGAGAGCAAAACTGTCTTCTAGCGACTTTGCAGAAAGTGATAAGGTTCCAGCTCCAGTAAATAAAAGCATCCTGATGTGCTCTGATTACTGCTTTAAGTGCTGTGTCCAGAGAGCATACGTGATTCTCTTGTTCCATTGCATCACTTCTTGCCCTGATTCTAAAAATAACTTTTCTCACGGACATTAGCAGGTAAACTTTTTCACTCGTTTATGATACAAATCTTGTTACTGCTTGCATACTAACTGAGTTGGGATCCTTTGGATGGAAGGGAGGATCTGTTGAGATAATTGGAAGTCTGGAGCTTAGAACGTGTACAAGAGCTCTGCTTTATGTTGTTTTGGACTTCCTCCTCTCTTCTTGGCTGATTGATGTTGCATTTTTAACGTTCTTGCAACAGATATTTTTGGATGTAAGATCTGTGCTTGATGGTTCAGAAATTACACAGGTGGATCTGGCTGTTCCTGCCTTACCAGCAGAGAAGATTTTAAAGTCATTCAGATGTCTCTTCACTTGTGCAGGTGATACCAGTAATGTCAGTACATAGAATTGTAACATCTGAATGTTGTAATTGTTGCAGGGGGACTGTGAGACGTGTTAGCCATGGGTTTCATGGTATAAAAACATGAAGACAAAGGGATTTCTGTTGCTGTTTCTGGGTTTGGAAAAAGTGTGTTTTCTGGCACTTGATCTCTTCTGTTTCTCTGTGTATTTTCTTACAATTTAACCATCTGCTCCTGTTGTGGTTTGTGCCTGTAGTTTACTGCTGCTGTATTCTGCTGTCTCATAATGGGAAGTTCTGGCCACTGAAACTGCAGTTGATGCTACCAGCTTCAGCTATGACTGAAGGAAAGGGAGTTTTATTTTCTGAATAGTTTCCATGATGTTGAGTTGTTTTTCTGTTCTCTTGCTTTTTTCTTTTTTCTTCAGTGTATTTTGACTCATCCCTTTTCTTAGTTTGACACCGGTTTCCTGAATCTTCAGCCTCTGCGCTGAATGTTAAGAATGTATTTTTGAAGCTAGTGCTGTTTGAGTTGATTCCAGAGGGCTGAAGAGGTAGGCTCTTGTGTCTTGCTTTTAGAAGGTAACAGGATGTGGGTCTGGAGCACCAGCGTGTGGGTTTGAGAAGAGGATTTGGCAGAGGGTTTTGATTGCATCTGCTTGAGATCTACATTATGACTCTGTACCCTTCTCAGTTTTCTGGATCTGTGGAGGAGTACAGCATATCCAATGGATTTTTGTTCGAGATAGAGTCTTCCTGAATTTCAGATTTCTGCAGCTCATGATTTTAGCAAAAATATATTGAGCTTTCTGTCTTTAATCTCCTGCTCTTACGCCTGCTCTTGGACGGGATTTGGTTTGGTTTAAGCAAAATCTCTGGACTGAAAAGGCTGCATCTGTTTGTTTGGTCCTTTAAGCCTTTCGTTACTGTGTTTGATGCATGGAGAGATGGCATATTTTTGTTCTGTGCGTGTAGGCATGGTATTTCACGCTGTTTTACATTCAAATGCTGTTTGCTGTGTTAGTACTTTTGGCAAAGTCAGTCTTGAACTTCCACAGAAGTTCCTTGCCTCTTTTAATAATTCCTTCCTTGCGTGTTCACCAACACGGTGCTGGATTGAGAACTGGTGTCATCGTTGCTTATTTGTTGGCTGATAAGAGACAGTGATCCTGGATTGAAAAATCTGGACTTCAGCAGTAAGAAAGAGTCTGTTTCTAAGTAATAATCTTCTTCTGCTTCCAGTGGGAAAACGGCATTTTTCTAACTTGGTAAGGGCATAAAAGAGTTGATTTCAAATACCACTATTACTTCTAGTAACACAGTGTTTTGAAAATCTTTTTCTGTGCCAGAGACTTGAAAAACGTAAAATCTTACTTAAGGGGAAACATAACTAATTTGTTTGAGAACTAAGGTGCGATTCATCCCATTAATTCAAATTCCTCTATTGCTTCTTTGGGCTTTTTGTGGCAGCTTCAGACATGCCCTGTGCACCTTTACCTTAAATGCTTTTGTGAAGATCCTTGTGCTTACCTGGCTCCATGCTCATGTGACTTTTTTTTAATCCTTTCAGCCAGTCGCCCTTTTTGTGGCATTCAGTGCAGGCTGTTTGTCATTGCTTTCAAGTCTTCACTAGCCTTTTCCTTGTCCTGATTTCTAAATGAGGAGCTCTGCTTCTCGTTGGACCAGCAGCCCTTCTCTGGTGTTGGCTGTGTAGGTTTTGTACCGAGTGTTCTGATATTTTCCTGCTTCCCCTCGCGCTCTCTTTCAGCAGCAAGCCACCCTGCAGGCAGCACTGCACCAAGCCCACCAGCTGCCAGTGTTTTTGTCTTGTTGCTCTCCACTCCACTCCTGGGGTGCCCGCCTTCTGCTGTTCACTCAGTCCCTGATGCAAAGAGGCTTGGAACCTGATTTCTTGTTCAAGCGTGTGGCTTTTGGTTTCAACAATAACATATTTGGTAAAGTAGTTATAGGGAAATTGTGCGTCATTCTGCAGATGAATGGACAAAGCTCTTAGAAGTAGCTGGAAGCAACGCTCCTTTTTGGTTGATTCAGATTTTACAATCTGTACTGAAAGAGTTCAACAGTGAAGATGTGGAATAAGCAGTTCACCACGTGCGAGATGACTGTACGCAGCAGCAGCAGCAATTTTTGGTTATGTAGATAAAGATCAAATCTGTGAATGTTCATATGTGTGTGGGTCCGGGGGTTTTGTGTTGCTCATTGTGACTGTGGGATTTCAGCACTGCCTGCATAATCCCGAAAGCAGAGTTTGCTCTTGAGAGTCTGCTCTGGGAATCGTCCCAGTCACTGCCTGTCTGGGTAAAAGCGTTCTTGGAGCAGAGTTTTTGCTGTTCCTTTAGATAAAGAAAATGTGCTTCTTTGTAAATGTTGTTTAGGTTTTAGCCGTATACTGTAGTGAATGTTATGGCCGTGAGCACGTATTTAGAAAAATGAAAACTCTCTCTGAAACAAAGAAATGCTATCTAATTTGATGCAGACATTTCTCCTAGTTCATAAAATGTTTACTAGTGTTGTTGGTAGGACTCCACTACAGATGGTACCCGCCTCCTAGTGCACGTGTTGTTACGCAGCGTCCAGGTCATCCTCCCTGCACGACAGAAGGGGCCGCCGCCTGCTCGCTGGCAAGCCGTGTGCCTCTGTTCCTGCAGGGCTCTGAAGCCCCCTCTTGTGTTGTGTGTCTCCCTGCACAGCTTAGTTGAACAGTAAGAACAAAATAGTCTCTAGCGGTGCTTAAAGATGTCAGGAGCTCACGTGTTAAAACTAAGTGTTGTTTGTTAAGAAAATCTTTTTGAGTTCCATGACTTTCCGGGTGAAATGGGAATTTTCTCAAGGATCTTGTCTTTTTACACTGCTGTGAGGCCTGTGTGCGTGTTGCTGTCACCGCATCGTCCTTCCAGCACGTGCTGTGCCATAATCTTATTAGTGTGACCTTTCACAATCTGAGTAAGGAAGCCATCTCTCCTTCCTTTGCTAATATGCTGTCTCAGTGGTTTCGTACCATCCACCTATTGCCGCAAGCAGAGCAGGAGGGTATGTGTGTGTGCATCTGTTTCAGGTAGAACCAGCCTTAGACGGTTAAGGAGCCAACCATTTGTGACTCTTTCTAGTTCTTCTCATGCCTTTGTACAGTTTTCCCCTTCTGTCTGTAACTGTGTATCCATCCAATTCCTTCAACAGGATCCTGATCGAAAACATGAAGGAGAACGCTGTAGAGAGAAGACAAAGAGTGAGAAGAAGGACAGACATCGGAGCCGCAGCCGATCTCAAGAGAGAGGCTACAGCAAACACAAGGACAAATACAGAGAAGATGTTCGGATAAGGGACTGGGATAAAAAGACAGACAGAAGCAGAAGTCCTAAGAAATCAAAAGACAAAGAGAGGTCCAAGTACAGATGACGGAGGAGAAGGAGAGATGGGGGAACTAAAATACCGTTTTCTTCCTGCACTCCTAACGTGCTGGCATGACCGTGCAGGTTCCGTGAATTCCCAGTGTATGACTTGGAGTAAGGCTTGATTCCCAAAAGGTTGTTTCAATAAAAGATTTCACGTTAGTGGAATGACTTGGGTCTCTGATAAGGAATGTTGTCTAAAGCTTTTTGGACATGTAAACGTGTGCTATCAAGTGAATTGCCCACTGTGAAGGGATTTGCAGGACGTGCCCCCTTTCTGCAAGGAGGATGTATTTGCCTTTCAGCACTCTCAGATGCTGTGGTAAAGGAGTGTGATAGAAGACCTGGGAGACCAAAGTGTTATATGCACTCTCCCTCCAAAAAGTGATCTGATACCATTTGTGCATGGATGCTTAAAGCTCTATCTTTTAAAATTAGGAGCTCCAGGTTGCCTTAGTCCTGTCAGCTCTCGTTTGCTGGGTCCTGTGCAGCAGTGGTTAAAGGCCGTGAGGTGCTGCACTGTCCTAAACCAGCTGCACTCACTTGCTCGGTTGGTTACCCGGAACACTTGGCTGTGTGGTGTTGTTGGAGGATGCCTCTCAAAACTTAAGATTGACTCGCTGCTTGGCACAACTGTGGTCTCTGCTAAAGATCTTGGCCTCTGTAGTGTCAGGGCATCCAGCTGCTATGATGTCAGGCACATTGTGCTGGGAGGATAAGAAGGTGGTCATCAGCAGGAAGGCAGAATTTGTAGCTTGCGTTCCACTTGGTAACGTCTGGAGGGGATTAATTTTCAGATCTGGCAGAAGTGGGTCAGATAATAAATTTTCATCTGTGAAGGAATGCAGGTGATGTTATCAGAGTCTGGGCCTTACTGGCAGTCAGCGGGCTCTTCATCGCCCAGTTTGCTCTGATATACCAGACCTGGATGCCTAAGCAGTGTCGTTAAGTTTGCGTACGCTTCAAGAGCATGTATGCCCACCTTTTTCTCTCCAGAGGAATATCTTCTTGCATTGATAAGAAGGAAAGAGTAGCTCGGGGTGCAGCATTCATCGTTTTTTCCTCTGTGGAATGTGTGATGACTCAGAATCTGAGTCTGGTCTGATGAATAAATTTAACTTTCGTGGTTGTGGTTTTGCTGTAGTGTCTGGTTCTGTAGTAGCCGTGTAGTAAGTTTTTATAGATGGGTCCCTCTCACTGGAACTTGGTCTGAAGTGCAAACCCAAAATCTAGAACGCTTGGCAGGCATGAGGAGTCACAACGCGTTGTGCTGCCCTGGAGGCCCATAGCAGTTGTGTTGTGCCTGGTTAGTGCACCTGGGGGCACTGTGTGCAGAAAGCCAACTTCTGACCAGCATACACCTGCGGGAAGGCTGGTGCTGAAGGAACAAAAGAAGCTTGCCCCGTGGCGGAAAATTGTGACTAAGCAGGCCAGGCCAAGTACCTGCAATATGCAGACCCAAACTGAGCGAGGATGCTGAAGGGTATTGTGTACAGAGAGGAATGTGCTTTCCAGAGACACCTCTTTGGTTTGTTGGAGGTTAGGTGTATCGGGCTAAGGAGCTGCCTTTGCTAAATCTTTCTAACTCCTGTGTGCTCCAAAGCATGGAATGAAAAATTCAGTTTCCGTAACTGTAAGTCACTGGGGGCTTGCAAGGACTTGTGTGGTCCTTACAGATTCTGAGGAAGAGCCCAGGGCTCCTGTCCCACAGGGGAGATCAGCAGGAGGCCTGCTCCTGGGAGTCTGTGGGCCTGGGGCTGAGAGCTGCGCGCTGCTCCCGGCGAGATTTCTGCCTTCGGTCTGTGAGGTTTCCAGAGAGCTCTACCGGATGAAGACATGGTGCATTTGGAGTGGTGCTGCTGGGAGTAGATTCCTCTAACTCTTCCTGCTTTGTTAAAGAAATAGGTGTTGCACTGGCGTATTGCCCTCAGTTCTTCTTTTCAGTGGCACACTTTTAATATATGAAAAACACTGACCAAATCTGACAAGGATGTGGAGGTGCTGAAGCAGTTAGGTTCTTGCTGTTTTTAGGAAATAGCTGTCATAGGAAGAAAGGAATGTTTCCGCTCTGAGGGAAAAACTGGATCCTTGCTGAACCCCCAAGAATCTTTTTACGGGAGAGATGATGGGAAGGACTCAAGAGCTTGAAGAGCTTTGGCTGCCCTCCCAGGCCTCGGCCAGACCCCAAGCACACCTGGGGGTATGGAACGTCTTGGGGTCAAAAACGAGCGCCCTGTTTCCAGAAAATGTGCTCGCTTCTCAGCAGCAGAAATGGCTTCTTTTGCAGCAGGCAAATGCTTGAGAACTGAAGGTTTGTATGAATTGCGTATGGAAGTAAACGGTTGCTTTTGTGTTGGTGCGCAGAGAGTCTTCAGAATAAAGGATTAAAAAATAAGCACATTTGGAAGGACCCAAGTCTCTGGTTTTCAATATACCTTAGAGCTTTTAAAAATGTACCTAGAATCTTCTGATTGCTTCAATTTTAAAGCAGAAATTTCAGACGTTGATGTTAAAAAATCAAGTGACAGAACGACAGTTCTGTATCTGGAGGTAAGTACTTAAGCAGTGCTGAAGAGGACTGGATTTCCGGGCTGCTCTCCGGCCGCTGTTGCACACCTGCCGTGCACACGAGGTGCTGAGCACCCCGACTTGGATGGGAGTTACTGCTGCAGTCATTGGAAGCTGGGGCTGTGTGTGTGTGGTGCTGCTGGAGGTGGCACAAGTGAGCTGCACGGTGGGCTGCAACCCCAGGTGCTGTGCGCGGTGCCTGTCCCCGCAGCGGGGTTAGAGCTGACGGCAGTGGCGGCCGGGGGGACTTGTTGTGTTCTAATGAGTTGGCGCTTCCCTACCCTCGCTTTCTCTTCGTCGGTGCTATCTCCAACCTCGGTTTCAATATTGACCTTTGGTGGTTGTGATGTTTAAAAACCAAAACAAACAGAACCACCTTCCTCAATAATATTGAGAATAACCCTGGGAATGTTCCAGCCACGACGCCAGCTGCTTCGCTTAGATGCAGCTGCAGCCTGTTCACAGGGGAACTCCTTGCGTGCTTTGGGCTCTGCTCAGATGTTAAAGGCACAGATCAGCTCCCTGTGAAGCACCCACATTATTGGTGGAGTCTGGTCTTAAAGCACTGAGGGCAAATGGGGAGACTGGGGTTTTCACAAGTATTTCTGAATCTGTTGCTCTGTCTTGGTTCATCTTGTTCTCCTGTAGCCTGGTTCTGTGTATAACTCCCACGTGTTGGTGACTAGAGGGTCACAGGGTTTGCCTGTAAGCTCCCTAGCTGGGTAACTTCCTAGATGGACAATGCCTCTTCTGTCAGTCACCTGTTGTGTACGTAGGGATGCTGTAAGAAGTTAGGAAAATGTTGGATTTATGTGCGTTATGTAAATTGATGCTGTGTTTCTGTGTCACTTTCTGTCTGGTCGCTGTCAGAATGTGCTTTTTGTCAGTGGACAAGCCAATGTGATCGTGCTCAACGTGGAAAGGCATCAACGAGCCGTGCTAAGGGTTAGGTCTGCCGAGCGTTTGCTAAATCCCTGGAAGTGGAAGATTGTTCCAGGAGCTTTCTGAAACCTGAAGCTGAGCGGTGGTAAACTTTTGAACTAGAAACTTGTTTGGGGCTTTCTGGTTGTGAAAGGTACTTTCTATATAAGCTCAGTGGAAAACGCTTGACTAATAGCAGTATTTTTTTATATAGAAAGCAGAGAAAAAATAGCTATTTTAGACTGGCAAAAACAAATCGGGTTCCTGCTGTGTCAGATCTTAAGATGGGACTGTAATTTTCCAAGAAGTAGAAGAGCTTGCCACTGACTGTGCTGCTCGAAGGAACGTGTCTGTCCTCTCCCTGTTCGTGGTCTGGTGCAGAGCTCGCTGCTGCTGTGTACTTTGTGGGGGCGAAGGTTTGGCAAGCATCTAAAAATCTCCCTCCTAAAGGTACTGGCTGTGCACCAGTAGCACGGGTTGCTGGTCAGCAGCGAGTGCAGCACCCCAGCAGGACCTGTTGAGTTAGTGGTGTAAATGTTGGGGGTGAGCACATCTTTCCAGCAAGACAAAATTTCCATCGTCTCCAGCAGCGAGAGAATTTCACTGGCAGAAATGTCTGGACTTTGCCTAATAGTGCGGAAACCCCACCTTTAAAATTGAGAACACACTCTGTGTAACAATGACCTCTTCTCAGTGAGGGTTAACCAAGAACCAAGAGTGGGGAGGCAGCGGGGAGATGCTCCTGCCCCGGGCAGCGTGGGGGTGCGCTGGCTCCAGGAGCTGTGTGAGATGCTCCTGGCAGCAGGACTGCGGTTGTTGAAACTCTTGCTTTCCTCTGGCTCTGGTCAGGGCCTGAAGAATTCTCGCCGTGATACCGCGGCCGCATGTATTTGTTTGATTTTCCCAGCAGGTGAACTTCTTCACGTGAGAAAGACAGTAATAATGCTTTTCTGTGTTGGTGATGCAATGAGTGAATGTTTCCTCTAACAAAGCAAATAACTCGCTGGGTGTGTAGACCAGAACACCTGTGGTGTTCCCCTCTGTGGGTTCAAGCGAATGTTTTTCCACCCTCGGCACGACACCGTGTCCAGCCCCATCGGGAAGGCGGTAAGCAGAGCAGTTGTGCAGCGTGCTTTAGGCGAGGGAGGTGTCCTGCAGCTCCTTATTTCCAGAAGTGATCGTAGAGGGGATGCTGGGACAACCGGCATGGTGCACATGTGACTGCGGTACAATGATCCTGCCTGGCTGCTTTCTTATTATGGGATGCATTGGTAACATTCCTTGCACAGAAATCCCAGAGGGATGTGATTTGAAGGTGACCTGACCTCTGGCTGAGTATCAGCTTGGGGATGTTCCTGGATCAAGCCGATCCAGGTATTTCGAAGTCAGGTTGGACAGGGCTTTGAGCAACCTGGTTTAGTGAAAGGTGTCCCTGCCCACGGCAGGGGGCTGGGCTAGATGATCTTCAAGATCCCTTCCAGCCCAAACCATTCCGTGATTGCACAGAGCCTGCTGGCAGGCCTGGCCCTCTCCCGTGGTCTCCGGGCACTGCCACAGGAAGGCTGTTCTGCTTGGAGGTCGATGTAATTCGTTTCAGTGACAGTGTAGCTGTTTCACAACGCAGCAAGTTCTCACTTCAGCTCGACATAGGAACATCCTTAAGTTTGGATTCTTCCCCACAGAAAACCTCTCCCACCATTTCCCTGGTGAGCACAGCAGCACCATGGAGAAGCAATAAATCTTTGCACAGGGAGAACTCGGTGTGCTTGTCAGCACAAGGAAGCAGCAGAAAGAGGAAATGTCTGTGAAACCACAGCCCTGGGTTCACAAATGTTTATCTGTGCTGGGGAACAAAAGGGTTTGAGACCATTTTAAAATTCGGTACAATCCTGTGCTTTGCATGGTCGGCTGTCGCTCGCTAGTGATTGCCTTGCTGAAAGGCTCTGAGCAGATTTCAGCGGGAGGGCGAGGGCCCTCCTGGCTGGCTGCAGTTTGGGTAGATGAAATCTCATGCTCATGGCTTGTTACAATCACTAACTTCGGCTGTTTTGTTACAAATGAAAGATGAGTGCAGGATTCTCTTATATCTGACTTTCTTCTAATTTCTTTTTATAAGCTCTGATTTGTTCTTATTCCTGTATTAAAAGAATGTTTTGCTGAGAAGTGGGAGTTAGTGATACTCTGCCATGTCATACGCTCTACTCCATTGCACCCCTGGCTGTAAGCAGCCTGGCAGCTCTCTCCTTCCTCTCCAGGAGTGCTTTGTTTAGTGATAGGATGAGAGGTAGTGGCCTTGAGATGCACCAGGGGTGGTTCAGGCTGGGTATTAGGAAACATTTCTTCTCAGAAGGAGTAGCAGTGCCCTGGCACAGGCTGCCCAGGGAGCTGGTGGAGTCACCATGCCCGGAGGTGTTCAAGACAAGGGTAGGTGTGGCACTGAGGGACGTGGTTTAGTGGTATGGTACTGGTGGGTTGATGGTTGGATGAGGTGATCTGAGAGGTCTTTTCCAGCCTTAACGATTCTGTGATTCATAGCGGTGCTCCTGTGAGGAGGCCCTCTGCAAGGTGCCCTCCCAGGGATGTGGAATGAAAGGCTCTGGGAGTTCTGCTGTGTTACGGGTGCTCCAGGCAGCAGAGAGCTGGCGAACTGGTGTCTCTGTGGCCTTAGGAACTCTTTCTCACTGGGCTGACCCTGCCCAGTCTGACCTGTCCAGGCCCAGCTGCGTGCAGGCAGGTTGCGTGCTACCCTTTCGCTGTGTGCTTTTTAAAACTTTTACTTATTTATTTCTCATATCTCTGAAGGTCAGGGATTTGCCAAGGGGAAGAAACAACTTGGTGAAGTGTCCCTGGTGGAAAGCTGTCCGCTCAACCCCGAATTCACGCGCCCTGCTCTGCCTGCCAGGTGCTGTGGATTCCTGCCCACGTGGACTTGACTCATCTTTGCCAGTGACTCAGAAAAGAGATGTGTTGGGAGCCCTTTTTTATTTTTTCCCTTTTGAAAAATGAAGTGAAAGTTTATCAACCTGTGCAGTTAAATGAAAGACCAGCAAGCCAAATGAGGAAGTAAGCCCTTCCTCCAGAATGAGCTCTAACCTGCTCGCTGCTCCTGTTTGCTCTCAGCTGACATCAGCCCTGCCATAGAGCTCTCCATTCTGTCCAACTTCCTTGTGGCTTGGTGCTGCCCTGCACAGCTCCGCGCTGACCATGGGGATAGCACCACAGGGCACGGGCAGGTACGTGGGTGAGTGGGGGGCATGGCTCCCTGCAGCGCTGCTATTGCTTGTGGGGAACGCAGCGGGGAAGGTGGGGAGGAAGAAGGCAGATCGTTCTCTCTTCTCCCAGGTAACAGTGATAGGACAAGAGGTAATGACCTTAAGTTGCACCAGGGGAGGTTCAGGCTTGATACTAGGAAAAACAACTTCTCCAAGAGAGTGGTGATGCACTGGCACAGGCTGCCCAGGGAGGTGGGGGAGTCACCGTCCCTGGAGGTGTTCAAGAAACGTGGAGATGTGGCACTGAGGGACAGGGTTGGTGGGCATGGTGGTGATGGGCTGATGGTTGGACGAGATGATCCTAGAGGTCTTTTCCAACCTTAATGATTCTGTGGTTCTATGATCCTGAAGTCTTCTAGCCTTGTTAGTAAGGGTGTATGTGCATCTCTGATTTGTGAATGTAAAACATTCTTATTTATCTGAAAGTACAGCAACCCACCTTCTTTCAGAGAAGAAAAAGATCCTGGAAGGGCCAAGGCGAGCTGCCTGGTGCAGGTGACTTTTGGGGTGGCTCTCAGGGAGAGGGGAAGAAGAGGTGGCCAGGCCTGGGTAAGGGGGAGTGCTGCCACGGTGTGCAGCTGCCGCTCTGCCTGCACGTACGGCCAAATGCGTTTTATTTGACTTTTTGTTTCTAGCTTAAATTGTAAGATTAAAACAGAATTTGGAAGCGACACCAAAGCTGTTCCTGCTGGCTGTGTGTGTGTGAGGGAGGCACAACACCACAGCTCCGGGGCTGGAGCGGGGGCCGGGCGCAGCCTGCCAGTGAGCAGGCCGAGCGCTAGCGGAGGGGAATGCAAGAGCAGCTTCCCAACAGGGTCTGCCAGGGTGGGGAAGGCGGCAGGAGGAAACCCAAGCAGATTGAAAATGAAGGTCGTAAAGTTTATTAGTTGGATTTTACACCCTGCTGGTGTCTGATATCAAAAGCTGGACTCTGTGATGCACGATTTCTTGTGTGTTTCTGTGCTGGTTGTAGCAACCAGCCAGCCCAGCCCATTGGACTTGGGCACAGTGCTGATTGCTTACCGAGGTGTAAGCTTGTGATTTTGTTGTCCTTCAGTTTTCCCTTTTAAAGGTTCACCTCAGCTAATTACTGGGTTTTCCTGCTCCTGGCTAAACAAATACTGATCAGTTCTAAAGTAGCAGAGCCCAATGCAGATTTCTCTTCAGCCACTTGGGAAGGGTTTTTGGTGCCTCAGGGAGGAGCTTGCGCTCCTCTCCCACCCTATCCTCATCACACGGCATGGCTGCCGTGGCCCCAGAGCCCTCTTCTCCCCAGGGAGTGCTCTGCAAGGTGTCTTTTTACATGATCTCAAGCCCTGTAGGTAAGGGAGCATTGGATTCAGGGCTGAATGCCTCGCTCTCGCAGAGCTCCAGAGCTCACTGCATCTTCCCTGAGCAGTTTGCATCTTATGAGTGACCTGCACTTGCTCTCCCATCAGTGAGGGCATTGGGAGAGCTGCAGGGAAGGGAAGACAGCCGCACTCGCGTCTCACACATGGGTAGGTGCAGCAGCCATAGCTTTGATGCTGGTGGCACCAATAATTGCAGAGGTGTAGTGAGGCAAGCGTCAGTGCCAGCATGCCAACCTTATCGGCACAACTTGGCTTGATGAATGAACAGTCACCGCGTATGTCCTGCTGCTGTCACACTTGTTAGGCTGAAGCAATTCTGATGCTGCCCATCGTGGTTGTTTACTGGGTAGACCAGAAATGTAAACACTGAAGTTCTGGAGAAGCTTGAGGTAGCTTCCTGCTACTTTGGCACAGTCATTTCTGAATTTCCAATTTCTCTTGACAATGAATCTAAGTGAAATTGAAACCACTTTTCAGATTGTTTGCTTCCAACCACTGCCCACGACAGCTTTCAAAAAACAAGCTGCTTCTCCGAATATAAAAACCCTCACTGAAATAGCACACAACAGGAAAAGGTTAGCTCAGGCATCACTGGAACAGGGGAGTGACAGAATTTCGTAAGGTGTGTCTGTGCATACACACATGGACACATACTAGGAAACAGTTCTGTGAAGAAAAGTTCAGAGTTCCCAGCTACTCTGCAAATGACACATTTCCTTAAACCGCCTGGTGAAATTCATCGTACATGTTGAGTTGCTATGGCATCTGAGACCCAACAACATTCGACAGATTTTTATCTGTGCCTCATTAACCACACTGAGCAAATTGAAAATCCCCAGTTGCACCGCCTTTTATATCATTTCCTGTCAGATAAGTTCAAAGAACGAACTTACGCATACGGCGTATCTGGGTACAGGCAGGCTTGCACAGCTCGTGAAGTAGGATGACACCTGTCTGACATAACGCCTGCAGGATGACAGACGTCGCGTGGAACACTCGGCTGCTTTTATAAATGAGAGGGGACCAGGAAAATGCTTGAACGCTGAGAGAAGACAGGCAGTGCACAAGGCAACTGAGCTTGTACGTCCTTCCGTAACCCTTGTGTTTTATTATTTCTGATCTTTCCCACCCAAAGCTGATGTGGGCTGGACGAGACCAGGAAGACAGAAGCACTGCATTTGAAAGGAACACAGATGCCTGCTAGGATGGCCCTGGCCAGTTCATTTTCCAGCAAGCCGGTACCGCCAGGCTCCAGAGGAGTTTCTACAGCAGGGGTGGATGTGCACCAGAGCAAGCTGGACTTTTTCTGCAAGCTGGGCTATGGTAAGCAGGACATCTGCAGAGTGCTGGAGAACCTGGGCCAAGAGGCCCTGGAGGATGATGTGCTCAAAGAGCTGATTCGCATGGGGAGCAAACCTCAAGCTCTGGACAGCCAGGCTCAGCCCTCCCCGCTGAAACTTGTTGCCCGCGGGTCGTGCAGCACTTCACCAGTGCCACAGTGGCTTGGAGAAGAGGAAGGCGATTCTTCCAGTCACTTGAGACCCATTGTGATCGACGGCAGCAACGTTGCAATGAGGTAAGCTTTGCTTCTTAAGAGATCTCTCAGTAGTTTTTGCATTTTAAAGCTGATGGGTTGAAGTGCGTTTTTCTGCAGGTGAGAGGTGTGCTCGATGTACAGGGCATGAACCACTGCTTGTTCCTGTTCTTTGGCTCAGGCACAGCTCGTGGGGACCTTTTGTCTCCATGCCCATAAATACACACACCAAACAGTCACTGGCTTGCTCTGCATTTTGACCTTTTACAAGCTCGCAGCAGCTAACGTGCACTGTTTATGGCAGTGTGATTCAGCAGATCTTTCTCTTTGAGTTCGCCACTGATGTTTCCCTGCCTTTTCAAATGAGTATTTAGGAAACCCGAATGGACAGAACAGCCCCACTAACCTCAGAAGGAGAGAGAAAATGAAGATGGGTGGCTGTGGTTCCTAACAAAAATCACAGTTGTTTTGACTTGCTACTGAATCCCAACAAGGTTCTTGGCTTGTCTGTTTTTGTTGGTTTATGGTTTGGCTTCATTTTAAAGAAGTATCAGGAAATTGATCACTGACTTTTATACTAAATAGTCTCGTTTCTTTCTTAATTAATTCTGTTTCTGGGAAATGTTGTAGTGACCCATCCTGGCCAATAATACATTGCTAAGTAGCGTCCTGACACTGTAAAAGCACTCTGTGATGTCAAGCCTGGCATTCCCACGGGGATGAGAAGTCCAAAGGCGGCAGCTGCTTGGCTTCTATTCCTCTGAGCAATGAGAACTGTCAGAGGCCCCAGCAGAGTCCAGGATGCCCTTTGGCTCCACCATTGCTGCCCATTACTCCCACTTTGCTCTCTGCAGGGCCAAGCCCATCCTTGCAGTTTGGAACAGAGGGAAGGAGGGCTGCTTCCCTTGGTTAGCTTTGGTGTGAGGCAAGGTTAGACCACATCCCCTCTGGTTCGAAGGGAAGGGCAAAAAGGATCAGCACATCCAGAGCAGGTGATTCTGTGCCATTTTCTGGAAGAAGGGAGAAACCCCACCTGAAAGGGAGGGGAACCTCAGGGAAGCTCGCAAGTGGTGAGAAATACATGGCAGAGCAAAGCTATTTGGCCTCGGCCAAGCCATGAGCTGAGTAGGTGGCTGTTAGGGTCTCCTGCATTTTCACCCTAGACTCTCCTCAGGGCGTTCTTCTGCCTCTCTGCAAAATAAATGAGCACTGGCTTAGCCAGAGCAGCTGAGTGGAGCGCCTGCTCTTCTGTTGTTTTAAGGGCAGCAATGCCTGTGGTGGGCCATGCGCCTAGTTCTCCCAGCACAGCCTTGTCCTTGCCAACTTACCAGGGGTTTTAGGGCAGGCAGAGGTGAACAGGGCAGAGAACGATGTGGCAGAAGATGCACCCTTACGCTGAGAGGGTTGGTGGCTGAGGAGGTAACACATGCTGAGTTGGGAGCACACTGGGCAGTCACAGCCCACCTCATCCTGGTCCACCTCCAGCCCTTGCACAGGAGCTGGTTAGAGAGCGTTTGTTTAAAACGAGTGCTGTTACAGGTATGTGCAGCAGATGGCTTGAGTTAAGGGGTCGTATTGCTTTCTTGGAGCACGTGTCCACCACAATGGTTTTTCAAGGAGCCACTTGTACTTCTGGCATCTAACATTTATTTATTTATCTATTAAGAATAATTTCCAAAATGCGAGGCAGAGAGGTGGTTGCCTGCCTAGACTCGTGAAGGCTGGTGTTTTGCTGTGCATTCCTTGTTTTCTCCTAAAAGGAATTAGAGGCATGCGAAGTAGTTTCCAACTTCAGAATGGCAAAGGTTTTACAGCTCCAGTCAGACACCCCCAGCCTCTGCCGTGATGAAGTTAGAGACTGCTTGGCACGATGGAGGAGGCTACTGATCCTGTCAGGGCATATGGAACTGATGCAGCCTGGAAGGAGCTGCTTTCCTCTCCTGAATGTCTTTCCAAAGTCGTGCTGGATGACATTTGCCCTTTGGCTAATGGAATGGGCTTGCTTTTGGTATCCTCATTTTGGTTTTTCTGGTTTGTTGCTGTCAGGTGGAGAAGGGCTGTTTGCAGCATAGTCAGAGAAGAGAGATGTTAGATTTCCTTGCTGGAAAAGCATCATCAACTCCACGAGCCATGAAAGTAGTCGTTGTCAGAGCAGGTCGTTGTTGTACTGAACTTAAAGAAGCGCCTAGCCCTTGTTTTAAAGGCAGCTATTTGAAAGTCACCTGAACTTCCAATTCACCTGTCCAAGTGACTTTCTGTCTATTCTTGGTAGACTCTGTCCTTGAAGACCAAACAAAGCTGTTGTTCTGTTTTTTTTCCCCATTGCCTGGGTTTTTATTAATAGATAACCAGATTTTATCCTCCCAATTGCATTATTTTTCATTGGTGGTCACCATTTCAGCACTGTAACTTTCATGAGGTGTAAAATGCAGCTTTGGTTTTACGGTTGATATAAGTGCAATCTGGACACATGAATTTCTGGGGATCAGAGGCGTTTAGGACTGTGACATCTCCCCCAGCTAGTCAGTCACCGCAGGCAGGTGTAGTAACTGAGAGAGAGACATTGACATCCACGTTCTGCAGAGGAGAAAGCGTGAGTGAGATTGTGGCGATATTATCCAGAAAGCTCAAAGTACAAGGATGAGGCTTCTGTAGGTACGCGAGGGTGGTTATCCATTTCAAAACCTTTGTGAGGAGTTTATTTTTGCTTCCTTGTGCAGAAGCAATTAACAAATTACCTTCCTTTACACGTGCACTGTGCTGTAGTCAAATTTTAGGTAAGAGGAAGGGCAGATGATATAGTAAGAATTTTCAAGAGAGAAAAGAAACTCAGGATGGGTAGTGCCTGTTTTCCTTGAGGACATTTTCTGCGTCTTGTTCTGAATATCGATAACTATCCAGATCCCACCTTGCCTGCATCTGCTGCAGAGCACATCTTGAGGGTTTCCTACCTCTCTGTGCAGTGAAGACAAAGTCCACCAACGTGGGCAAGATAAAGACGGGCCTGAAGCATTTGTGGCCATCTCCACAGAGGTCTTGTCCCTTTTCTGGTGACCTGGGTTTGATTCTCTATATTTCCCTTCCTACCTCTCAGTTTTTCCCCTATAGTTTGACTGCTGTTATTTCCAGAAGAGGTCAGCAGCAGGATGACCAATTGTACTTAAGGCCATTTCAGACATTAAAATCTATGTGTCACTGCTAGCACAGAAGAAAATCCCCATATTTTGTCTCATGCAGGAGAGCCTCACTCTCCATCCTCAAACCATTATCAAGGCACGTGAGGTATCTGACACAGCATGAGGTTTTGCTGGCACTTTAGGACCCAAGTCCATCTAGATATAGATGGAAACAACAGGCTTGGGTAGCAGGCAGGTCATGGGAACTGGGGATGGAATACCTCTGGCTTGAACTTCTTCAAGCAGCAAGTGTTTGGTTCTGCTGGAGAGGTATTTGAATCTGTCCAACCAGGACACCCAGCTAAGGAATGGAGCGTTGTTTTCTGGGAAACTGATGAATGAGTCACAAGCTCTGTGTTCTGCCTTTTCATGACTGATTTGGTTAGAGACCTCTGTATGCTTCCTGAAAACTTTGCCTCACCATCCTCCTCCTATTTCTTTTACAGCCATGGAAACAAAGAGGTCTTCTCCTGCTGGGGGATCCGCCTGGCAGTGGACTGGTTCCGAGAGAGGGGGCACACCTACATCAAGGTTTTTGTCCCGCTCTGGAGAAAGGAGCCACCTCGACAAGACAGTCCCATTGCAGGTAGGTTACCATCCTGAGCATAATTTGACAACCATGAGGTGCAGATCACAGAGTTAAAAGAGTACAGTATGGTTTTGCCCTGTAAAGTGCAAACTGTGTATGAGCTCTCCATTGCTTAAATTAGTCATAACTTTATTGCCACGCGCTTCTGGCTAGCAACTAAAACTGCAAACAGGGCTTTATTCAAGTGCTTAGAAGCATTCTGCTTCAAAAGCTCTAGTTTCTGCTTGAGTTAAAGATGAATGAGTCTGTTAGCTCACAGCAGGCCTGCAGAGCTCTTAAGGCCAACCAGGAAACAACGACATTGTGTCTGAATAGGTCTGTTTCACATATTATCCAAAGGTGTTCACTGATACAGGGGCCACACAGGTTCCTCTCCCAAGAGAAGGATGTGCTGAACTCTGTGGAGGGTGGTGAGATTTAGGTTGTATGGAAATAGTCAAGATGTGATTGTCAAGATGTTGACACCTGTGGCTGCAGATGAGAAGGTTAAGGATCTGCCTCTCTCCGTGGCAGGAATGGTGAGAAGTTGGAGCATCCTTGGGGGCAAAAAAATGAATTTGTTTATTTTATCAGGCCCCTTTCATCTTCCAGTGACACTCATGCCAGGGCTGGTTAGAAGCTTTCTAGCATCTACTGGAGTAAAAAGGAAACCACAGGGGTACACTGTACCTCTGGTGTAGAATTCTAGACATCTTTAAATGGTTAAGACAAAAAAGAAAAAAAAAAGATTTAAATTACCAAACAACCACTAGTTATCAGTGCATCTGAAAATCACACCATCTTAATTTCCCTGAAGTGCAGAAACATCTGTAGATTCCTGTAAGTTTCTAGCATTGCTGAGATCAGGTCTTCATTAATTGATTCTTTCTTTAAATGTTTATTTTTTCCCTTCGATTTCTGCCAACCACCTCACCAGATCAGCACATTCTTGAAGAGCTTGAAAAGCAATCGATCCTTGTGTATACCCCATCCCGGAAGGTGAAAGGCAAGAGGGTAGTTTGCTACGACGATCGCTATATCGTGAAAGTTGCTTATGAGAAAGACGGGGTCATCGTTTCCAATGACCATTACCGGGACCTCCAGAATGAAAACCCTGAATGGAAATGGTTTATTGAGCAGCGGCTGCTCATGTACTCTTTTGTCAGTAACAGGTAAGAGAACGTTGCATTTGAGCACTCTGTAATTTAAATGTTATGGACCAAGACAGCTCAAACATCACTGCACCTCTGGCCACCACAACTTTTCTTTCCTCATTTCTGTAGTTTCTGCTTGCTCACCTTTGGTCTTGAAACCCCATGCTGCTCCTCAATGAACTTCTCTATTTGAATAGCAACAGTAGTGACCAGCTTTCCTTCTTGCCAGTCCGAACTGGGATGTTCACCCAACACCTAGTATGTATTAATTTCTAGTCTGTAGCAGTATAACAACTGAATTAAACCAATGAGAGGAGGCTGGCTGAGGTATTTTTAATTCCCCTACAAGGCAGAACAGCACTTTTTATGATCATAACCTTCTAGAAGAAGATAAAGGCAAAGCTGGTCTCTCTGGCCCCTTGACTATCCGTGTTGGGAAGTCTCCACTGAGACATTTGTGCTGTGTCCATGAGACTGAGCCACGTGCTCCTTGTTTTGTACATACCTACCATGCCTATGTTTCAGTGACAGTGATGTCAGTAGTCAGTCTGGCTTGGGAGATGCATCCAGAGAGATCTGGGCACAACCAAGGTGCATTTGAATAGTTTCAGTGAGACCTTTGTGCACAGCTCTGAGAATCTCTCAAAAACCAAGCCCAAAAGAGGAGGTTTCCGTCCCATCCTGTGGATAAGCAAATGCCCTGGCTCCCCTGCCTCCTGCCCTGCGTCATGCAGTGGGAAGTGTGGGGGTGAAGGTTCATTTATGGATACATACAGAGATACTAAGTGGCTTTCTCCCTAAAGCATCACATTCAGGAGCTGGCATGGATGAGTAAACAGTTCATCTGAGTGTATCGCAGGCCTTGTAGCACAGTGCCTCTCCTGAACCCTTGGAAAGGCCGGGCTCCTTCACCTCACCAGATGGGTGATCAGCTGCGGCTCTGAATTAAGTGGTGGCTTTAGACTTCTTTCTCCTAAAAATAGAAGGAAAGTGAGTTTGGTGTGTGAAAGGGAGCTGACAAGTGCAAGGACCGCATAGGCATTTCCTGCTGCTTCGGGGAAAAAGGAAGCGATACTGCGACATCTGGGGTGCACCAGGGCTGCACCAAGCCTCAGCATCTTTCCCGTTGTTTGAAGCTATTAGGAAAGGAGAGGGGCAGCTACATGAAGGTGAAGAACCGTTGGCCCAGTGAGCAGGAGGGGTAACACAGCTTCCAGAGGCCAGGCTGTGAGAGCACCACATGCCTGTCTTGCCCTAAGTTTGTGCAGCACCCTGCCGCAGTGCTCAAGGTACTTCTACTCCTGCCACTTCTCCTTTTTCAGGTTTATGCCTCCTGATGACCCGCTAGGCCGGCACGGACCCACTCTTAATAATTTCCTCAGCAAAAAGCCAGTGCTTCCCGAACCAACATGGCAGCCTTGCCCCTACGGTGGGTTCCTCCCTGTCCCTTCTGGGCCTTGCTTCCTCGCTGTGCTGTCCTCAGCTGGGGGACAGCCCTGGTGCTGCGTGTGCTCCTACGTCACACTCGGTGTGGTAGAGGACAGGGCCAGGGCTGCTGAAGCGTGTGATGCTCCCACCCCAAAACAGTTTTCTCGTAATTCAGAGGTAAAGTTATGCACCGTGTTTCAAGGCCACCCTTCTCAGCAGCAAGTTTCCCAGCCTGTTGAGTGCAGTAATGAGAGCACATGTGAAGTTCAGACACTGCCAAAATAGACCTAAGTCTTTACGCAGAAACTTCCTTCCGCTGCTATTTCTGTCGGCAATATGTAAATGTGGGGTCAGAAGTGCGAGGTGGGAAAGCAGTGGTTCCCTGCCACGCTGCTTGTGGTCACCACACCGTGCTGCTGGGGAGAAATCCCGGGGGATGATCTCCCGTTTGATATTTTTGGTTCTTTCAGGTAAAAAATGCACTTACGGTAACAAATGCAAGTTCTACCACCCGGAGAGGCCACATCAAGCTCAGCTGTCAGTTGCTGATGAGCTCAGAGCCAAAACGAAGGTGCCCGTAAGCCTGGGGAAGGAGGAGGAGATGTGCAACCACTCACCATACCAGACCGGCAGAGAGCCCATGCCTCATGACACCAGCACAGAAACGCTGCAGGGAACAAGGGCCTCTTGCTATGCAGCCTGGTCCCCAGGCAGCTTCCACACGCAGCCAGTCGGTGCCTGGGCTGCCAGCCCCAACCCTGGTGTGGAGCTGGACCGGGAGCCACCAGAAGCCCTCAGAGACCGAGCTCTCGTGGGAGAGATGGCAGCGCTCTCCATCCGTGATGAGGCGTATGCTGGAACCAGGCCATCACGCACCTCCCAGGACAGAGAGGCGGCCAGCAGCCCCCATCGCTGTTGTAGCTTGAGGCACGACCCCTTCCTGCCTCACCACCACCGCCTGAACTGCACCTGCTTACCGGGGTGCCCCTTCCAGCACGCAGCGCTCCCGCTTGTGCCAGGCAGCAGGCACCTGGAGCGCTGCTGGTCCCAGGAGCTCTGGCCTGACAGGGCCCAGGCCAGCCCAGCCCTGGAGGCGCAGCAGCAGCAGCAGCACCTCCTGCCATCCTCCATGGTGCCTCTGGCTGAGCCACCACACATGTACAGCGAGCGGCCCCAGCGCTGCTTCCCCAGCCAGCCCTTTCTGCTGGATACTAGCAGCAGGCTTGGCTTCTTCCAGAAAGCCTATGCTCACCCCGATGCTGCTTACTGCGATTGCTGGCCACCCCGTGCTGCAAGCCCTCCTTCTGCCCAGCGAGCACGCATCCACAGGGAGCTGTGCGCCATTTTCCCCTACACTGAAGTGAACCAAGTCATGGCGCTGTACCCTGATATCAAGGATATTGCGAGCTTGACGTTACTGATTCAAAGACACAGAAACTTGTGATGCCTCCAGGTTAAACCTTTCCTACCAAGTGCAGAGCTGGGTTCTGGGGTTTACTTTAGTGTTATTAAAGGGCTTTATGAGCAGGGTTACGGCTGTTCAAGTAGCATAAATCTAAGCGTCAAACAGCTTATGGTGCGTGGGGCATCAAGTCAAGGAGGAACCGCTGTGGGTCACAGCTGTGGGAATCTCGTCCACCTGGCTTGGAAGTGAGTAGGAGGGCTTGGGTTAACTAACTGAGCTGTCAGCAGGTGAACCTCCCTGCAGCCTGGTTTCAGGCTGGTGTAGCTCTTCTTTAATTCCTTGGAACACTAGGCATGTTTTCAAAGCCTTACCGTCCTGTTCAGATAACACGCAGGAGCCATTCTCCATGGGTCTCATTAAAGAGCTCCTCGTAAAACCTGTCATGACTAGTCTGCTCAACCAGCAGAAAAGGTAATATTTGGCATATTTCCCCTAACACTGGGCTGTGCTCTCTGCTAGAGGACATCTTTGGGTCCGTGCCATTGCCTGATGGCTTTAATCACTAAAGCACCACGTCCGACAGCTTTAAAAGAAGCAGCTAGTGTTAATGAACCAATGCTGCGAACCCGTAAGATTCCTGGTAGAGGTAGCAGAGAGACCCCAGAACACTTGGAAACAGCTGCAGGTATGTTTCTCCGGGCTCATACGAGTAAGTCAAGTCAGGGAAGTCCTCAGTAATATAAGTAAGAAGTCCTGCTGTGGACTGAAAGCTCAGGGCTGTTTTTATTTGAGTTAACACCGCTGACAGCAGAGGAAAATAATAACAAAAGCTTTAAAATGCCTCTGCTCAGCAAATAATTAAAAAAAATTATTGTTGAATTAACCCTTCATTACCAAATGTGGTCCCATAATGCCATTGTAGAGATGATTTATGATGACAACGCTGTTCTGCTGGGACATGTTTGATTTTCAGTAAGCTGTAAAGCTGCTAATCATTGTGTTATTCCACTGAATTCTTTAAGTCAAAATTCAAATGTCAAGGTTGATCCTGAAAGTTTTTGGCATTTTACCAAAGGTTAAGTATGTCTTTTTGACATGTTTTAAAAATTATTTAGCGCATTATAAAATGATCACCTAGAACACTTTGCTCTGAATAGTTTTTATTTTTTATCCCATTTCTTTAAGCACTGATGGATAATTAGGTCCAGCTTCCAGGTGGGCTTCACGAAATCTCTGACCCAGCAGAGAACCTCTGTAAGGTCCTTCTCAGAAGTACGGTCATGCAAGAATTAACCCCAGCTCTTGCTGAATGCTCGTGTTTTGGAAAGCAGAAGTAATTTACCTTTAGTGTCACTATCACATGATGCATTTTTACATTTGTACAAAGGTTCTTCTGGAAATAAGAAGTAAACTGTATCAGCTGGATCTCTTTTGGTCACGTGGTGGTTGACTAACAGGAAGTTCTGAAAGAATGTGGAAGTATGACCTCAAAAATGTTATCTTTTGCCATATTTATTTCATGACTTTTCCACTAATTTTATCATTGTAATTTTTTTTATTTTTTTTTATGTAAAACACCTCACTCAGTCTAATATGTTTTAGATCATCAGAATAGCTTACAACATTCACTGGGAAATACATAAAGATTAGAACGGACATTAAACCAAAATTATGGAATACGTGAATTGCTTCGGAAAGTATTTGAGCCCTACAGCCATCGTTAGTTTCCCTGAAATATGCCACACGCCACTTTTAACATATTAAAGTGACCAGAGACATTTCGTGGATTGAATGCAGACATTGTGCCCGTGCAAGGACGGGCTCAGTCAGGCAAGTCCAACCCTGCTGCTGAGCCATCGTGGCGGTGGCCCTTCCCCGCCAAGCAGCCCAACCCTGGGCACACACCCATCGCTCAGAAACAAGCAGGTCATCAGGGTGCTGTGTAACACTGAGCTGAGCACAGGGCACGGGGAGGGTGCAGTGCAGTGCTAACCCAAGTTATGGCAAATAATTTTATGCGTCTTGATACGCTGGCTAAACACAATCCTGTGAATAGTGAAAGACATGCAGCCTTGTTTTTTGTTTTGATAAAGGAATCTGAGGATAGGTTTCAAGATTGCAAAAACATCCATTTTTGGTATATTTGAGACTGTATTTTCAGTCAACAGAAATAAATTACCTGCAAATTTTGAAACGGAATGTATAGATTTGCTATCACTCAAAGGAAAATTTGATCGTGTCTCTTTACTCGACTTCTGTAAGATGTGTCTTACCAGAGAGAAATACCCCTCACTTCACAATCACACCTTATTCACACCATCGCTTTCTGGCAGTACGTACATTTGTGAACAACTGTTTGCAAGGATGAAGCACAGGAAGAGTAAAATTTCACCAAAAATCTCTGCCAAACACCTTGGGAACGCACTGAGAATTGCAACCACTTCCATCAAACCAGACTGATGCATTAGTTTCACAAAAACAAGGTCAAATATCCCACTAGCTTTATGGTTTTGTTGCTCTTTTTCTGTTTTACATTTTAATTATATATATAAAGTTTAGTTATATCCATTAACTGTATTATATATTGTATACGTGTCCCAAGACAATTCCTCTTCACTCAGTGCAGCCCAGGCACGCCAAAAGAGGATGGACACCCATGGGCTCAGTGGGCCGCCTACCAGCCTGCCCTGGAGCTTTCCAAACTACCTGTGCACACTCACAGAGTGCCATGCAGAGTGGGCAAACGCCTTCCCCGTGCTCAAACAGCAAGCCCCACATGGCAACGTTCAGAAAATCAACACGTCAACATATATTTTTATGTATTTCAATATAGAAAGCATTTAAAACATATAGGAAAATCGGCATGGTACCTTTATTTAGTGCTATTTCCTTGCTGGCAACACGCGCTGAAGCTTTTCTCCTCTTCTTTCAAGAATGCACAGGAATTTGGTGCTCGTTCAAAACTCTCTTGTGTTTAATAATTCATTTTGCTTTCATTTCTGCCTTATTTACTCTGAAGTCTTTCAGCAAAACACTCAGAATATGCATTCTGCTAAGAACGTGTCTGAGAAAATAAATCAGACTTTGGTGAGAAACAGAACTTGACTTCTCTTGGCTCATCTGCTCGGAGAGATTTTTCTCATGAAGTTTTCGTTTCGAGGGCAGCACAGCAGCAGCGTTATGTCATTGAGTGCTGCGGAGGAACTCTACCCTTGGCGAACAGCCCACGGCAAGCACAAACCATGTTGTTATTTCACCACTGAGTAAGCCGCTGGGACTCGGGACCTTCTGCTGCAGTCTTTTATACTCTCCAAGTCAGTAGGATTGCTTTCTGGCTTGAGAGGTAAGGGAAGGAGCTGCTGTCGGGAAGGAAGAGGTAGCTCTCGCGCAGATGTTGTAGGCGGCTGTTGCCATTTGGTGTCTCTGCTGAGATGCGTTTGAGTCCAGCTCTTGCTGCCAAGTCGAAAATGAATCCATAAATCCCAACAGGCTGAGAGACTCTAAGCCCTTGATGTGCTTTGCTTTTTGGTCGTCAAGGCTCTTCCAGAAGAAGATTGAAGCAGTGGGAGTGATCCTCCACGGCACAGGCTGCTTTCCTAAGGGAGATTCGCAAAGTTGTGGTATTTATTTTAAGACTTACAAAGAAACCAGCCCAAAAACACAAAAAAGAAGCCTCTTCCCTTCTCACACTCACCCTTTCCCAAAAAGCTGGGAAGTCAAAGACACCCCCTGTGTGGCTGGCTAGGGAAGCTGGTTAGGAGTATTCTGCTGAAGAACTGTGGGCACATCTCCAGTGTAGAAAGGGGAGCAGGGCACAGTCCTGCCCAGTGCTGCATCCACGCTGCTGCCAGAGCCGCTGTCCCTCCCTCACCTTCCCCTGCACAGGTGTTTCTCCCTCACAGAGCCTGGCTCACGAGCCTGCTGACAACCTGGTGAGTTGGGTGTCATAACAGCTCATGCCATAGGAAGGGCGCTGAAGTAGGGATCTTCAGATACGCTGAAGATATTCTGGAGAGTTTAGTTACTATTCTAACTCCCTGTAAGAACTGGCACAATCATTAAGCAAACATTTGAGCAGATCACATGCATGTAAGTGAAGTAAGATGGGAGTCATGGCTTCTCTCCTGCTTGAACGTGTTGGGTCGCTAGGAAGGAAAAGACGAGCCCCAGACCTCAGTAAGCACAGCAGACCAGCTCTGCCAGCTGGAAAAAAAATGCCTGGTGAAAGCCTTTGACAAACATACAGCTACCATGGCCAAAGTTACTTTATGCACTTCATCTCTCAGATAGCAATGTGGATATAATCTTCCACCTTTTGCATGGACTTTCCCCAAGGCGTTGGCACATCCCTGTTTTGTTCCTGGAGTCAGAACTCACTCATCCCGCAGCCAGAAGCCAGGCGGGCTCATCACAGCCTCGCAGAGGGGTTTGGGCTGGCAGGAGCTGTAGGGACCACCGAAGCCAAGCCCCGGCCTCGCCCACTGCGCGTGCACCCCCACAGGGCTGCTGCAGCCCGTGCTCCTGTGTGGAGGGCCGGGCTGGCCTCGCGCTCTGGGGATGGACAACGCAACGTCACGGCACTGCCTGCCACTCGCAGTGTTAAGGAAGTGTCATGACTTGCAGCTCGTGAAGGGTTTTTGGTAGCGTTTTAGTCCTCTCTCTGCCCTGGTCTGACATGGCCAGCTTGCACAAGCTGGAGCCCTGCGATGGGCTTGGGGGAGCTCCTCAGTGAGCTGCACTGATGCACTGACTTGGCAAAAACAACCAAAATGGGAATGTGCTTAACAACTTTTCATCTTGACTGGGAGACAGCTTAACCTACTCACGTGTTTTCTGAGAGCAGAGTACACCGCTGACCTACTCCAAGTGGAACAAAGCTGTAAACACAGCCATGTTTGAGGACGCGCACACTAGCCAGAAAGCCATGATGAGGCACACAGGGCACGCAGGCTGCCATGCACCACAGCTCTGCCCGTGAGTGAGGGCACCAGAAACACCCGTACCAGGTCCCTCTCACTGCACAATGTCCTCCACTTCCCCAATTTTTCCACGTTTTCTTCTCCTTGTCTTACTTGACTCCATCCCGCCCTTCACTGGGCAGGTCCCAAATCACAAAACAGCCCCGTGCCCACCCCTGTCCCCCACCCCACAGATGCTGTGTGTTCCCCACCCACTGCCACCTCAGGCCCCGACCTGGTCCTCTTCCTCCTCCTCCCAGAGCAGCCGCTGTGCTCCTCGCTGTGCTCCTCCCTCTCATGTCCTCCTCCTCCTCTCCTCACCCCTGCCCCACGTGTCCCCCACCCTTCTTTTCTGCAATCTCATTTCTTTCAGTTTTTGATTGGAAATACCTGTGGTACCCCTTCACCGAATTCTAACCTTCTAGTATACATAAAGTTCAGCAGAGTGGTTTTTTTGCATTGTTCTTTAAACTTGGCATGGATAGCTTCAGCCTGGCAGAGGCCTGACGTGCTCAAGCTGTTTTCCCATCCTGCCTCAAAGCAGTCCCCCTAGCAAAAGCTTTTTGTGCACAGAGATGGAGGCCCTGTTCAACACACATTTGCTTACACAGCTCTCTCTGGGGACCAAATGGGATGGCAGCGGAACCTCAGCCATCAGCATTTAACTGCAATAAACCCTACAACTCAGCTATCCTTCACCCACCGGCAGGAGCAGCCTAAGAGAACTGAAGACCAACCAACATTTGCCATATAGGCTAACAGGAGAAATGCAGGGGAATGCAAAGGCTTTTGCCACTTTAAAGTGGGAATGGCAAAACGTACCTCACAACTGATACCACATTCTGCAACCTCACGGAAACCAAGAGCATAAACGCCACAACAGCTGGGGAGAAGCTGCAGCCCATCTGATCGCTGCTCCAAAAGCAGTGCTAAAGAAATTTTAGCAGGGAAGCAAGCTTGAATGCGATTTGTCATTGCCAAAAAATACACAGCCATTGGCAGACAATTATAAATGTTACTGAAAACCATCATCGGAATGAGCAATACTAAGTTCTCCCCATAGGAGGTCCTGTTAGGAAGAGACTGAAGGGAATACAGAAGCTTGTAAAAATGTTATTTCCAGCAGGGAAACATTCTCGCATAAGAACTTCAGCATCTGAACATCTTTTTGCTCATAGTGACTAGCTCTGCAATATACGACATGTGGTGGGTTTGGAGCCCCGTCTTCTTTTCAAAAAGCAGATGGAAGATCTTTAAGCCTTCAGAGCATCGTTCTCAAGATAGGCAGGACGCACTCGAGCCTTGCAGAGGAGGGAAAAAGACGTGGTTGTCAGTTTATACTGAAGTCAACGTACGTAACAGCATGGGAAAAGGGGCAGCGTACCAAAGTTCTAGATGAGTTTAAAGAAAAAAAAAAAATAGGTTGCAGTGATAATTTCTTCATTTCTGTTGTTTCTCTCATGCTATGGCAGACACAGCTGGGGGTGCTACCCACGAGGTGCTGTTTCAGGGCAGCACTGGCACTTTGTGCTCTGGCGGTAGCGTTTGTCCAGCAGCACTCACAGAGCTGTGAGCAGCAGCACTACCAGGAGGGGATGCTGCACCGCATCGAACTGCGGAGCCAAACGTGGGGTCATGCCAGCAACGGGGCACAGGAGCAGGGCTCTGCACGCCACCCACCCTCCGCTTTGCTTTGGCCCTGGGGCTGTCGCGCTGACATCCACGGCGCGGTTGGGTTTGTGTTGGCGGGCGCCCAGGCGCTGCTGCCAGGTTCCCTCTTAGGCGCGGGGAGAGTCACGCCGGGTTAAGTTTAGAGTTCCAGGTTGGCACATTCTTAACGCAAGCCAAAAATAAGTGTGAATGGGGATCAATTTTATGAATTTGCTGAGCTGCCAATTATATTTTAAAGCTGAAATTTGAGACCAGGTTTGCCAATAGGGTAAGTATCGCGGCCAGCCCCTAGAAATTAATTAGGAAAACACTTTCTATTTGAGTCCAGAGGGCATTGCCTTACAAACTGCACCTCCAAATTCTTTCCAGGTGTACTTTGGGTGTTAGTGGTCAGCCTGAATACAGAGAATTTTAACTACGTTTGTCATCTTGCATATAAGTGAATCGAGTTAAGGAGGGATTTGACAAGTGTTCCAGGCATGCAGCTATAAGGCAGCACTGAAGGGAGGGGGAAAGGAAGAACAAACAAACAAAAGATGCTTCTTCCAAAGCAGCTCGAAATGCCATCATTTCCTGTCGCATTCCTTTCACACTCTCCCTCCTTGTGTTCAGGACGCACGGTTACGCAGCCCCGCAGCTGCCCCAGCGGAGCTGGCTGTGCACCCACGTCTCCATACAACTGAAATGTCAGCCCTGGGCAGCCGGGGGGCTGGAGGTGGAGCACAGCGCAGTGAGCTCCAGCTCAGCACTGCCCAAAACCTGGCAGCAGCCCTGGCCCTCAGCACCTCGCCCAGGCCACAGGGACAAGACCCCCATCCCTCTCGCACACGTCTATTGAACAGGAAGCCTTTACACCTCGGCATTTCGAGTAAACTTCCTCTCCGGAGACTGCCACAGTGAAAGCAAAAACTGCAAGAGGAATTCGAAAGAACGCCTCAATTATAACTCATTTCTTAAGAAGTTTGGTTGAGGAACTGCTCGACTACAGAGGGCATTTAATCCTAAACTTGAGCTCCACCAGCGAGCTTCCAAAGCCTCCTACATGCCCAGAGAATGACAGCTCCATGAGAACAGCCAAAAGGAAGGGAAGGAAAAACCCAAGCTCCTTCGAACAGGAGCGGTAGCTGCTGGTTTCGAGGATCCCACAGGAGATGCTGACAGCTGAGGGACAGACCGAGCCTCTGAGCAAGCAGATTAATGCCACCTACCTCAGGTTTTTATCCACCGCTTCTTCCCTGGTACTTTGTACTCACTGGGCTTTTGTAAGTTTGCGGTTAAATGCTTTTGCTCTTTAAAAAAAAAAGGAAAACAAAAAAGAATTAGGCTGTGGTAGTAACAGCAGAATCCAACTGTGCTGCAAAATGAGCTATGCCACCATTCTGAGACCTGGCTAGATGCATGCAATCAAAATGTGGAGAATAATATAACCATATTTATTTTAAATAAATGAAATAATCGCAAAAATAATGGATATTACCTTTATATGCTTATGCAGCATCTGGCGACGCCTTCCTTCTGGTCTCAGAGTTAAAAAGTCGTTAGAAAGTAGCACCTGTGACCAAGCAACAGAGCAGCACTACCCTCATCACTGCCTGTCACCCCGCGAGGGGCCGCGCCATTCCAGCGCCAGAACAGAACTACTGGCTCCAGAGAAAGCAGAAGTATGGGGGAGCACAGCTCTAAGACAGCAATGGGGACATTTCCAGCTGGGGTGATCCAGTCCCTGCTCCAAAGCGTTCGTGGTGCACTGAACGTCTAGGTGGGGGTTGGGGGAGCAAAATCCCTCCCAGTATAAAAGCAGGGCAAGTCTGAGACCGCCTCATGAGGCTGAATGTGTACAAGTCTATGGAGCTGGGTGACAGGCATCCCAAGATGGCTGATGTAGTTGCCAAGACACTCTCCATCATATTTGAAGAGTCGTGGCTGTCGGGAGAAGTCCCTGGTGAGTGGAAAAAGGGAAACATCACTCCCATTTACAAGAAGGGGAGGAAGGAGGAGCTGGGGAACTACAGGCCAGTGAGCCTCGCCTCTGTGCCTGGGAAGATCACGGAACAGATCCTCCTGGAAGACACGCTGAGGCACATGAGGAACAAGAAGGTGATCCCAGACAGCCAGCACGGCTTCACCAAGGGCAGATCGTGCCTGACCAATCTGGTGGCCTTCTACAATGGAATGGAGGCATCGGTGGACTAAGGGAAGGAGACCAATGTCACCTGCCTGGACTTGCACACGGCCTTTGACATGATCCTGCACGAAAGAGGGATTTGAAGGCTGAACTATTCAGTGGATAAAGAATTGGTTGGATGGTCATAGCCAGAGGGTTGTGGTCAATATCGCTACATCCAGGTGGAGGCTGGTGACAAGCAGTGTCCCCCAGGGGTCAGTCTTGGGACCGGTGCTCTTCAACATCTTTACAAATGACATCAGTGAGGAGATGGAGTGCACCCTCAGCAAGTTTGCAGATGACACCAAGCTGAGTGGAGCTGTTGACACAACAGAAGGAAGAGATGCCATCCAGAGGGACCCGGACAGGCTTGAAAAGTGGGCCCACACGAACCTAATGAGGTTCAACAAGGCCAAGTACAAGGTGTTGCACTTGGGTCGGGGCAATCCCAGATATGAGTACAGACTGGGAGAAGAACTCATTGAGAGTAGCTCTGTGGAGAAGGACTTGGGGGTCCTGGTGCACAAAATGCTGGCTGTGAGCCAGCAGTGTGTGCTTGTAGCTGGGAAGGCCAATGGTATCCTGGGCTGCATCAGAAGAGGAGCAGCCAGCAGGGAGAGGGAGGTGATTGTCCCCCTCTGCTCTGCCCTCGTGAGGCCCCATCTGGAGTACTGCGTCCAGACCTGGGGCCCCCAACACAGGAAGGACGGGGAGCTGTTGGAGTCGGTCCAGAGGGGAGCTTACAAGCAGAAGGTAGGCCAATATTTTACATGGTCTGATAGTGACAGGACAAGGGAGAATGGCTTTAAACTGAAAGAGGGGAGATTTAAGTTAGATGCTAGGAAGAATTCTTTACTCAGAGGGAGGTGAGGCACTGGCACAGCTGCCCAGAGAAGCTGTGGATGCCCCATCCCTGGAGGCATTCAAGGCCAGGTTGGACATGCCCCAGGCAGCCGGATCTGATGGGTGGCAGCCCTGCCCATGGCACAGGGTTGGAACTGGCTGGGCTTTAAGGTTACTTCCAGCCTTAGCCGTTCAGTGATTTGTTTTGTCTTAAAGTTTTATGAATTTCATGTGTGAAACTAAAATATATTTGATAAGTTGAAATAATTGCATAGCAGTTTACTGTATACTGAGGTAGTACAAGACCCAATAAAAATATTTAAAAAGTAAGAAAGAGCACGGTCATCACGGGGTAACAGACTGATCTTTAAGAGCCATCTAGACATGGGTTCCAGTTTTAACTAGACCCCTGAAAAGAATCAAAGAAAGATCAACAGGATAGCAGGATACAGGCACTGGTCCAGCAAGAGAATAGGAAGAGAAGACAGGAGGCTATCAAATAAATGAAAGGAAGTTAAAAACAGCATGAAGCAACACATCAGGACATGGATATCGTGCTTTTCAAGAAAACTGACACGGGACATTCTTCTGCACATTGCACATCTTATACCCTCTTTGAACAAAGCTGGGATCCCAAAGTGGGAAGGAGGTAACAGCAATGCATCACTTGCAAGCGTGTCACAGCAGAGCTGTGCCTGGCAGTTATCTTGGGTGCAATTATAAATCTCACCTCCAACACCAAAATCTACTGTTTCTTCAGGAGGCATTGAGAATTGAAATGCATCTCAGTTGCCTCGCAAAGAGATGAAGCCTGTTCTTCAGAGCAAAACTATTGGTAAGCTTCATGGAGCTTGATGGCCAGGGTTGTGAGTTTTGCAGGAAAGCCC
Source organism: Penelope pileata (assembly GCA_013396635.1). NCBI lineage: Eukaryota > Metazoa > Chordata > Aves > Galliformes > Cracidae > Penelope > Penelope pileata. The sequence goes on from WBMW01005007.1 coordinate 185,151, forward strand.
TCCCTGGTGAGAGCTGTGGGGGCAAGGCCCACTGAATGAAAGGAAATTTACTCTCAGCCCTGGGTAGCAAGCAGCTCTGCTTCACGTAGTCCAAAGGCCCAGGGCCAAAAGTGGAGCTCACAGGGGCAGAAAGCTGAGCAGGCCTGCAGCAGGTGGCTTCCTAGAGGGTTCAAACAGCCTAAGGAATCTGATTTAAGAGTACCAAGCTCAGCAGGAAAGAAAAGGTGCTAATTATTGAAGAGGGAAAGTATGTAACGTCCTTCATTTCAAAAAAAATGGTTAACATGGCATTTTCTTCCTCATGTACCAGGCATCTGTGCCGAGGGATTTGGAAGTGCTTCTGAAGCCAATTGTTGAGCTGTGGTTTTTAATCTTTGTATTAAGTACAGCAGCATCTTCGTTACACTGGCATAGTACAAACCTGTATCACACAGCCCCACTTCTTGAAAACCTTAAAATTCAGGGACATGGATCACACCCTTAAATATCTGATGAACATAAAAGACATTAGAAGAGGTATCTGCCTCCAAAAGCTTCCCCAGTCACAGGGCTTTGGAAACTGTGAAAATGAGGAACGCCCAGCCAGGGAGCTGAGGCAAGCAGCCTGCGTAAGTTCCCCCAGGCACCCTGCGAGTTCGCAGCACAGCACTGAACTGCATCCAAGCTTCAAGTCCCAGCCCCATTCCCTGTTGATGGCACCCAACAATCCCCTCTCTGGCAGGAGCTGTAATTCATAGAGCCTGGCTACCAACAAGTGATCCTTGCAGACAGAACACTTCACAGGACAATCACTTCGTAATTCTCAGGTGCGTCAGAAGATAGCGTTTGCTTTCCTCAGGTCTTATTTATTGACTTCTGGCCACAAAACAGAGGGAAGGAAAACACTCATGGGAGAAAACAGATGCAGAGCAGCTTTAGACCCCGTCTGCCCTCGGAATACCAGATAATCGCAACAAACAGAGTGTACTCATATTGCGTGGTTGTTCAAGTCCAATAAAAGAGGGGAAAAAGGAAAGCTGAACAGACAAGAGGCAAAGACAGAGAAGAATGAAAGCACAGGGGACAGCAGTGCTGGATTCGCATCTTGCATGCTGCTCAGATCTAAGCCATCGTGCCACCAGAGGGGTATCCTCCAGAAAGGGGATTGGGGACCTAATGACATTGCTGAGATAAATGCCTGGCCTCAGGTTGCTGTGGCGGTACTGGCACCTGAGGGATCTGCACGACTTTTGTTTATTATTTTCTGTGCTCCTTTGACTGTTTCTCTGAGTTTTGACTTTTTTTTTTTCTTGACTGGCAGCACAACGACATTTCAACATAAAGACCACGAGAAAACACGGTATTTTCAGGATGTCTTCACAGGTTTTACATGAGAAGAAGTTCCCCTTACAGCATTCTCAGCTTGCGTCCCTCTTCTCTTCAACTATCAGGCCCTTTAGACAAACTGTTGATGCCAAATGCCTTGTGCATAGGTAACAGTGACATCTGCGTGTCTGTTAGGTAACAGGAAAGGAGTTTGGTGTTAAACAGGTTTTGGGTGCCTCCCACCCAGCTTCTTGCTGCCTCTGAAGTAAAAAATCGTAAAAATGCACAGAAATTGAGTATTCTGATGCTGCTTACCTTCTGCTGACTTCACTTATTGTGTTGCACAAGTCTGCAAAGGATAAGTAGAAATATTTAACGCTTCTATCTCAACCATATTTCGTTATTTTGCTGAGGAACAGAACACATCATCAGCTCAATCAATGACCATGAAAACAATGAATTCCCCCTCAGGACTGGCTCCATGATGTGATAAAATCCCTTACTGGTACCAACAGACTCCTGTGGTCACCACTTTGGACAAAGCACCCAAGAAAGCCTTCACAGTCATGCATGCTGTGTTTTAAGTTCCTGACTATCACTTACATCTTTACCAACTCTGAGGTTCAGGACTTAGGCTCATCGTATTTGAGCCTGTGCATTACTGCGGTGCGCAAGCACCAGCTGCTTTTGCACGTGAAGGACAAAGGACACAACATTCCTCATTCCTTTTCTTTCACGTCCCCACCACTCCTTTTCTCAGCTCTGGATCTGAATCACAAAAGGAACTTGAATTTAGGCAAAGTTTGTAAGTCCCAAGCTGGATGTGATTACTGAGCATTAATAAGAAAAAAAAAAACAACATTCAAATGCTTCAGTTCACTACCAGGTTAACTACATCAAAATTGTATTAGCACTGTGCTCCTGTAAATGGTGTGGAACAATAGCATGCAGTCACAGAATTTAAAACTGCAACACAACGCACATCCATAAAAAATCCAGAAGTAGGTTTATACGATCACCTCACATTGTTAATTTCTAGCACAACTGTAGTACAATAAGCATACACAAATCGAAATGCTACTTTACTCCTACAAAATTTGCACTCACGTTCAACATGATTATTATTTTAAATGAACTTGCAGGTAACATGCAGTGTGAACAGAATCCCAGAACAACAGACTGGCGGAGGTTTGCAGGGCCCTGGGTCCACATGGCCCAATCCCTGCTCCAGCAGGGACACCCGGAGCAGGGTGTGCAGGGCCACGTCCAGGTGGTTTCTGGAGATCTCCAAGGAGGAGACCCCACAGCCTCTCTGGGCAGCCTCTGCCAGTGCTCCATCATTCTCACAGTAGCTAAGTGCATCCTGGTGTTCAGAGGGAACCTCCTGCGTTCCAGTTTGTGCCCTCTGCCTCTTGTCCTGGCACTGGGCACCACCAAGAGGAGCCTGGCTCTGTCCTCTTTGCACCCTCCCTTCAAGGTGGCATATCCAGCAGCATCGGGAAACTCTACTACAGAAGCAGGCACATCACTGGTGAACTGCTTGATCATAGGAAGCCAAATAAAAAGCACTGAGACCAAAATCAAAAAACTGAAATTCAGTCAGATCACAACTCTCAGTGTTTGTCATCAAGGGTTTCTATACAACAAGCTCATCATGGAGCCTACAGCCCTCAAACATCTCATACTAGCTCCTCCTGTTCTCTCATTCTCCAGAAGCTTTAAGTAGCTTGCATAAAAAACGGAACTCAAGAGGCATACCAGACTACCTAAAACCAAAGATTATCCCTCAAAACTAGCAAAACAAACAACAAAAAAAATAAAATACTCAAGTATAGTCAAGGTTAGAAAAGGGACTACAACCGTTATATTCTAAAAATGAATCAAGAGTTTAAGAATTGTACTTTTTGTTCAAGCTACAATGGATTTTTAAAAACAATCAATAGAAAAAAAGTCACAGCATTTCCTTGCTACCATCTGAAGTTAAAACTAAATATTAGTAAGAGTACCATGGCTTTAAGAGAATCACTAACAATCCTGTTGATTAAATGCATTGTAAAACTTCAGCTAGTTTTAGCAATACTCTTTAGAATACCAAGTATTTTGTATTGAAAAGGGTCGATGCACACACACACATATGCTGGCTTGTTCCACATCCGTGATCAACTCTTCCTTTGTGTCTGGGCTCCCACATGCAGACAAGGCAGAGAAACACGACCCAAGGAACGCAGCACTTAGACGGACGCTTGCCTTAAAATGGGAAGTGTAGATGCCCAGCGAGAATACATTTTACAGTGAAGATGGGTATTTCAAGATCATAAAGTTGGTTCTTAAATTCATAGAAATAAAACAAATACAAACAGACAGGCACAAATACTGATCATGCAGTTTTAAAATCATTAGGTGGGACAGAAAACACCCAATCTCACAATTAATCCAGAACACATAACCATACTCCTGGGCAACAGGACAGCTCCAGTGACGGGTGACTGTGAGGGAAAATGTTTTTCTAGCTTATCTAGAACGCCAGCTGAAGTCAGTTCTACAGAACTGACGTGCAACAGCAGCCCAGTTACCAGTTCTTTGTTTCAGTTTCACTGCCTGCATTACTCAAGTTATTCCAACCTTGAAGTCTGACCACATGACGAACACTTCAGTCATGGAAATTAAACGGGAGCATCTCTAAAAGCCATGAAGTGTTACTTCTCCCTTTCTGCCAAAGAATGACGTCTATTTCTTTGAGCAACTACAGAGATCCCTGACAAAGACATGACAGAAAAGTAAAATCATCAAGCAGTATCCAAGACGAACTACTGACGCTCATGAGGAGAATCTCAACCTTTCTGCATCACGTCTTTCATATTTACCTTCCAGGAAGGAGAAAATTCAGTAGTGAAATCTAGTTCTATCTACCTCATCCTCCAAAACTTAAAGCCTTAACATCCTACCCTTAAAAAATACAATAGTGGCATGTTGATCTATTGGTGCCATTTGAAGCAAGAGCTAGTGATGCATGTAACATGAAACACAGAAAACATAAAACCCCTGAAGGTGAAAGCCTGGGGAAAAGAAGATGCTGGAAACATCACTTCTCTCATCCTGCTACCTCAGGATCAGCTGTTGGAAACACTGCTGGAGACACTCTTACAATAATGTGCTGAGGGCTGACACAGCTAGCCGGAGTTGGGATGTACACGTACATTTCGTTTTCCATCCAGAAAATAAGCAGTTAAACAAGTGCAGAAAATCAACCAGTTCAGCATTTGAGAGGAAGCACAGAATTCCTTTTTGCCTTTTCCACCCACAGCTCATCAGAGGTTTGTTTGCTTTTTAAATAGTTGCTCTCCTCACTCCAAACACTGTTTCTCATGCAGTGAATCGAGGCATCCCAGCCAGTCAATCTGCACCAGGGCACGTTTTTTGCTGGATCCGGTTTACAGATACTTCCTGACGGCCTTTTACACAGCACCAGTGTCTCAGGAAAGCCCCAGCACCCGTCTCAACAGGGAGCAAGTGGGAAAGACATGTCCAGCAACACTCCACGCCTGCTATAACATACATTGCAACAAAACACAGCTTAAGCATATTAGCCCTTAAACTATGCCTACATTAACACTACATAGAAGTATTTCATACATTACCTGGGACAAAGTGGCTACCCACTTTGAATTAGAAAACTACGAAGTCACACAGCCTTAAAGCACGTGGATGACACCAACCTCTACCCCGTTAAAAAGCGGGTAACGCATGGAGGCAAGATGCAAGTCACAGGTTTCTATGAAACCTGCAGTCATTAGAAATAACTTTATTTTTAATACTACTAATACTTCTTGCTCTGTTGAGTATTCGGTTGCTCCACAGCATGGAGTAAGTAAACAAATCACAAAAACAAACATTAGAATATAATTTTTTTTTTTTAATTTTTATAAATAACTTATCTGTTACAAAGACAGTTTACCCAGCTAAATCACAAAACCATCAACTCAAGATATCCAAATTAGGTTTTATTAATAAACAGGTAAAAACTGATTTGTCAATCTTCACATAGAACTGCAGATGAAGCTGAAAAACAAGGCCTCATTTTATAAACAAAATGCATTGAATGCAAGTGCTTTGGGTCTACTGCCTAATTACCTGGGATTGGCATTTTCTTCCCACATAAAAAAATGCAAAGCCTTCAAAACAAAGGCCTTTGTGCATTCACATAGATCACTTGTAAAATTCCTAATGAAAATGTCCACTGGCAAATGTTTACAGTGGGTGACAGTCTACTTTGTCTCCTGCTACATAGTTAGCACTCCCTCCAGCCTCACTTTAAGTGCTGCTACATAATTGTGTGCTGTCTTTCATACATACTGTACTGTAATTCCGTTTTCTCGATCTGTTACATACATTCCTGATCATGTGAATATTTTCCTTATAAAAATAGATCATCAAAATAAAGAGATGCTTGAGGTTGCTTCAGTGTTCAAGTCTGTTTGGTTTCTCTTTTCCAGCCTTTATTTCAGTTGTCCTAAATATTGCTATCCTTGTTTTCTATAAATATGAGACTTCACCACAAAGTCAGGTTTAGAAACTGGCTGCCAAAACAGGAAAGCATTTAAAGTTCTTGAACGAAGCTGTATGATGCTGCTGCTGTTGGTTTGGCACTGTGTGTACTTCCCCAATGAATCTCTCTTCAGGAGTCTGCAAGACACCCAGCAGATGAAGCAAGCTTAAATCGGAAGCTGATCTGTTGGTGGGTTGAAAGTTTCTTAGTTTAGTTTCCTCACGCCAGACAAAACGCTACCTTGTGTCACCCACCGTAAAACTCAGTGTACAGAGTGAACTATATGCATTAACTCTTCCAACTTTTCCTGCATTTTTACCACGCTGCATCTGCAGGTCTTCACAGATCATCAGCATTTACAAGAGCAATGTACAGAACGAGCAGAGGAAAGCTATTTTGTGCATAGTTTCTTATTAATGCTCTTATTTTAAGGCATCGCTTCTCTCAGATAAAAGCTTAAAAAAAGGGACATGATCGTGCTTAATCACTTAAAGGGAAAAAAAAGAAAGTTAACAAAAAGACTATTACACTATACATACAGAAGTACAAGAAAATAATAAAGGTGAAGAAAAGAAATCACTTAAAGCAGGCTCTAGAGCTATGTACAGTAGGAAAAGCTTTGGGGTATTTCACTGTGTGTATTGTACAGACAACGCATGCAGTTTTTCCTTTTCGTCTTTAGATGTGATTGTACTGATTTCTGGCTTCACAGAAACGTTTTCAGGGAAGACAAGGCAAAGAGTACCACTGATTTGTGAAGTTCCTCCCTTTATCAAAGGCACTATGTGGCAGCAAACAGTTTAAATAGTTAAACCTTGTTCCGTTTAAATCTCCTCTGTGCATGTAGTGTTTCACTGAAAGCTCTGAAAACAAAAATGCGAGCACTCCATTCCTTTCCCCTGTCAAAATTCAGTAGTGACATCGGGGCAGAGAAGAGGATGGGCAACACCCAAGCACTGAACACGGCGTGTGTTACTGGGATACTGGTAATACTGTACATGGTTTAGGCAGCTGGCAACTGAGTCTTTCAGCAGATTACCTTTCAGCCGACGAATTTCAACTGCCTGTGACACAACACTGAGGCATTTCTAGCTCTGTGGGCTGACATTTAACATAAACAAAACACCATCTTGTCACACCTTCAATTTTACAAAATCCTACACATAAATGCTTTTTTTGCCCCCCAATGACTGGATAGTTCCTTGTACGTTTGCTGTGGTTTTACAAAAGATCACGGGCCTGTTGGCTCAGAAATGCCTGGGCATTTCGCACTGTTCACAGCGATTTAAGGCCGGATGATTTAAAAAAGTACAGGCAGTACAACTCCACTGAGCTCCCTCATCTTCATCTGTATCTGGAACAGTCTTTGGTGTTTTCACAATGGACCTCTGATCTGTGACATGAAAGAGATAAGATAAACAGTTACTAACCAAGAATAGCATGGAAAGAATTCTGAGACGATTTTTTCAGTAACTATCTCGTTCCTCTGAGAACTGCACAGTTATTACTAGTGACAGAGGCAGCTTTTTACCACCCCCTTGACTACAGCTTGACTGCAAGTCAGTCGAACGGTACAATGTGAACCACAAAAAGCAAGTTTCCCATCCCCTTGAGCTCAAAGCTACTGCGTGAAAAGGAAATGCAGTTAAGAATCATAGAGAACAAAATCAACGTAAGAAACATGCAAAAGATTTAAAAGTCTGAAGTCTAAAGTTTTAATGACACGAAGTGCTCTGTAACCTTTTCATGTATTTAACATTTTGACCCTGGAATGAATACAGCAGCTCCTCCCCAAACCAGATAAGCAGTCAGATACACTAAAGAAAAATGGAAGTCCCGTTCTGTCATGCTGTACAGCAACCCTCCCAAGCATGTAAGTGCATCTTTTTGCATTTCATGTCAGGCAACAAACTTAAACTATTTTAAAAGACAGAAGATGAAAAGAGAAGAAGAACATGAAGAGAGACAAGAGTGATTCCTGAAGGCAAGGGTTCCTGGCTTATGCAACTGCAGCAAAGTCTTAAGCCAATTACTTCAACTGGAGAACATCTCACTCGCAATCATTCAATTGCTACTGCTGCAAGATGACAGAGAGCCTCAGGAACTACAATGCTACAGATCACAACTGCAAAATTATTTTTCATTCTTTTGTGAACAGTGGTAACTCTGGTCTAAGTCATAGCCTTTATCATAGTTAAACAGAAACTTAAGATAAAATGAAGCAAAAATTAAAGGACAGAGATGTGACAATGATCCTTTTAAAAGAAAAAAAGAAAAAAAAAAAAAGGAAAGGACAGACAAGAAGGATGTCAGAGGTTTGTAAACCAGTCAGGGTTAAATTCACATTTTCAAGATGGCTTGTACCAAATTAAATTTGGTGCACTTAAATTTGTGAGTTCCTAGAAGATGAGTCGATACAAGTGTTACCAACTAGTCACAGAAAATTAATTTTGACTTCCTTCTACGATAGGTTGGTGGATGGGAAAAAAGCACTAGAATTTGATTTATTTACTGTAGAGGGAACTACATAGCTGACAGAACTTGTGATAAATCCTGACATTTTTCATGGTCCAACTATAAAAACATGTCTAAAAGGACTGTGTGGATTTATTTTTGCTCAGTATTTTCACCAACAGCTTGGATAAGGAAGCATTTTAAAAAAATACTTACAAAGCACGAAAAGCAGTACCAGTCTGGATGAGTTACAAACAGTTTGGAGGATAAAAAAATCGAACTTATCTAGGCCATTATGAAATACAGATGAGATTCTGTGATCAAAGTAATTGCACACTACAAGGGTCAACCACACACACACGCATTTTGTGTGGAGAACTTCCTGCACAGAACAACTGCACAGGAACATTAGTGGATTACGTACTCCATTTGGTGGTCTGCTTTTAGGTCACGGTATGATGCTGTTGCAAAAAAGTTGATTTCATTCTTTGTTTTACATAACACACAGGAGTCAATTATTCTATTTTGTTTGATGTCCCTCTAGGGGAAAAAAAAATCAAATGCAAAACTCAAGGAGAAGTAGAATGTTCAAGATTAATGAGTTTCAGAATATTGATGGCATCCCTCCCCTCTTCATCTACTTAAGACTGTATTTAACGCTAGTCTGATGGAACTTCTACGTAAATTGTTAATAAAAATTCTTCAAGTGTGAGGAAATCCTCCAGTCCAGCTAAAAGCTGAATTACTGTAACATGTAACTAAAACCACTCTTCAGCAAGGACAATGACAAAGTAATCTAAGTGAGTTTCACTCCTGTATCTTATGTTCCTTTCTAAAAAGACAGATGTTTGCGTTTACTTCAACTATCTCCTAACACATTAGCCATCTTTAAACACAGCCCATTTAAAATGCTTCTTTCCTGAACGTATGAATGGAGAGAAAACAAAAGCAAATAGGAATATGCTACTTTCAGTGCAAATAAAAGGCAAGATTTGTATGCTTCTGAAAAAATTACCTATTTCACAGTCAACATTTAAGCTAGAATCACAGGAACGTACTAGATGCAAACCAGATATATCAGTATGCATATATATATATGTATAATACCCACACAGTACCTTTGGGTTTTGGTGGCACCGGACCAAGAAATCCAATATTATCATAAAAATTATGAATAGCACTGGGATTAAAATGTGGTCCTAAAAATGAAAAAAGAAAATTACGTGCAATTATTTTTAAAATACATTTGGGTATGAAAGCATATTTTGTAGTAGCAAATTCACTTCTCTTTTATATTAAAGTGTCGATGCAGATCTGAGTGAAATATTAGTGGCATCAAGAATACACAAAGAAACTTATTAATTAAAACAGGTAACATAAGATATTAATGTCAGAAACAAAACTCAGTATTACCAACCTCTACGGCCTAGTTCTTAGTTGACTGCCCAATTTCTTCTAATACATTTTTCCCCACTAATAAAATGTTGTTAAATACTTAAGAGTAAATTTTACCTGAGACCTTTTTTCTTAAATTTTAACTGAAGAGATCTAAGATCTTCTATGCATTACGTACTGTATAGCTTTTTACTTTCTCCTTATCTGCAGGTACACTGTCTGAAGGAGAACATGCATGGCTCATGACTGAGCTGATCAAACAGCTTACCACTGCTGGAAGTGGCACCAGTCCCTTCTCTCTCACTATCTCGTTTCTCCCTTCCTGTCTCTCCCTTACACCAGCTGTAGCAGGCTTTTCTAGTAATCCCAACATTTTTTTTCTGGGATAGCATGCAGAATCAGCTCTGCAACAGGTCTAAAGGTAGAGCACAGTTGTACTCTACACAGTTAAACGGAAAGGGTGGGAAGCAGGGAGAGAGAGAGGGACATCCTGTTGGCAGCTCTTAAACTGACTCAGCTGTCTCCTAATTTCTCCCTCACAACCAAGGGCTGTGCCTCTGCAGACAGAGAAACTTGAAGGACAAGAGCACAGTGTTACAAAGGTACTTTTTGTATGCTAACTAGAGATGCTGAATACGGGACAGAAATGCAAGATGATGAAGAAGGACACTATGTATGACTACATCATTTACAAAACTTTTCCCCTCTTTTTTGACATTCAAGTGGTCAAAGCTTTTTTTCCCCAGCATTTATTTAAATAAATGGCATCGCAAGTCTCTCTTCTGAGAGAAGTAAAAGATAGGAATGACCATGGGATTAGGAAAATCATAAAGCCAACAAAAACAAAAGGCTCAGAACAGTTACTTTTATGGTTCCACTCAAATTACCACGATGATTTTGCAAACAGCCCATATGCTGATAACACAGTACATGTGTTTACAACAGCCACTTTTGAGACACACGGACAGTGAAAGGAGAAAATAAAATCAACACTAACAGTGGTTGATGTACTAATTAACATACTGTACCTCTTGCTTGAAAAAGATCAATCTCTTTGGTTAGGCAATCTATGTCTATCTGCAGCTGTCTGTTACAACTTCTTAACTGTTGCATTTCTTCCAGCTGAAAAAATAAATCTGCTTGTTAGACTAAGTTTTCCCATTTTATTATCAGTTATCACTCACACATAGGTAGATAGCACTTAGTCACTTAGAAGTGAAGGTAAAATAATCTTCCCTTGTTTCATTTGTCAGTCCAAGCATAAGCTTTTTCAAAAGCTTTCAGAGCCACTGAACTCTCTTCTTATCAGACTTTAGAGCTGACTCAAGAAACCCCAGACTGTGGCTAGAACACAGCCAACGGTCCACCTGATCAATGGCTGATCCTCTGGCACTGAAACCTGGTGCATTATCCGTTTGAGATTGGTATCTACATGAAAAAAATACTGTGTGGAAAGCAGTATGAGCAGTAAGTAGTCTAAAACTTTAGGGGACCATGCCTTTAAAAATATCAGGAAGCACCAAGTGCAAACCTATTGTGACTGCCTTCAGAAGCAACACTTCACAAAGCAACTGGTGAACCGAAAGGCTGATGGCTAGATAAAGCACATTCAGTCTCTGAACTACACTGTTCACCTGTTTCATTCTAGTTACACTACCTATCACTAGTATATTGTCAATATATGAGCAACTATTCCTTTCATTTGCTGCGACAGCCCATGCTTGTGGTTTGGGCTTATAGCCTAAAGACATTTCAACTTACTGAAGGAATTTGGGAAACAGAATTCGATCTTTTCAGCCGCCTTCGTGTCAGATTATTCTCCATTTCATTGACCTCTGTTTTTAGTTTATCCAACTTTTTCTTTTGAATCTCAAGTTCTCGTTGAAGTCGCTCCATTCTGGCCTTCTGGTGTACCAGTAAAGCTGCAATACATAAAGTTCCATTTTATCTACTTTATTATCCTCTGTATGACAACATCAGATAAAGATGAAAGCTAGTATTCTTCTGGGAAAATATAAGACAACATTTCTATTCTACTGCTTTTCCATTCTCCTCACAAGAAAGTCTCCGCCACACGGTAGAAAACATTGCATTTTTCAAAACAGCACAAATCAATCACAGACAACAAGCAAATACAATGAAAAGGTCACAGTGTCACAGATGACCGTGTAAGATCTAGTTGTAATCTGTAAAGTCTTTTTCAAGAACCCAGCAAATCTATGAGAACAGCTTCCAGAAGCCAACAACAAACACTTCCTTGCATTGCATTCTGCTCAGTCATGAGATGGTATGATGTAGAGTTCAGAGACAGCTGCACAGCTATGGTAGGTAAGAATTGAGATTTTCACTTTTATTGCTATTTGGATTGGAACACAATCCAGTGCTCTTTTCGTAGCTGGAGACATCAAGTGAAACCAAAACAGAAAGTACTACGAGCAACACTGCTGTAAACATCAGCTATATTTATCACACAGGCTGGACTGTATGCCATTTCATCCTCAAACCATTAGCTCAGCTTCTAATTTCTATCACTGTTTACTGTTCATAAATTAAATGGCATGAGAAGGCTTAATTTAGAGACAAGCAAGGTAGTATTTAAATCAAATCTTTTTAAACCCGAAGAACATAAATAGAACAGGCAATTGAATACATACAATTGAAAGAGCATTTCATTAACGATTGGTCTACTGTGAAATATCACCACGTGAGCAGATAACGCTGCTCAAAGCAATACTCACTTTCTGCACAAGCGAAAAAACTATTCCATTAAATAAGCCCAACAACCATTTCAACTGCTGCATAGCTGTTAATCCATTCAATTACTAAATCATAGAAATATGGACTGGCTTTGCAGACTATGGGTACTCTTACAGCTCTTCAGAAAATATTAAATAATAGCAATAACAAGGTATTACAAAAGAGAAGAATCTTCCTCAGAATCAACGTGTTAAAACAAGGCTGGCTGCAATGTGAGGTTTAATTGTTAATTAACCAATGTTTTTCAAGTACCAGCAAGGTCAAAGCTCTCTAGCTTGGTTGGCAAGGTTCCCTGAGTAATAGCAGCAGAAAAAAGGCATATCAAAAAGATGCAACTTTCAGCAGGTAGAACTGCCCTCTGTTGCAATTCCTGCCGGTTCTTTCATTCACACACCATACTTTGCCTTGCAGAGGTTCTTCAAAAAGAGGAACCATGCCAAACTATTTTTGTACAGTGTTAAAGAACCGCAAGGCCCTACCCAGGTTCAGTCCGGGTTTGTGAGGCACATGTTCAAAAGATACTGAAAGGACAGAGCTGCAAAGGTTTCTACCTGCTTTTGTTCAGTTTAGAAGTGTTTATATAAATGGGCCCCTTTACTTGTGGCAGCCACTAGCCACTGCACTACAGCAGAAGATGCAGCCCTGCTCCAACACAGTATAAAAACAAAGTAACTAAAATTCCAAGGTGCACATTTTTGTTGAAGACTGGGAATCATCAGGTAAGCAGTCTCAAAGGACACCTCCCCTCTTGAACTGCATTTTAGGAACTTCTGAAGAACAGAACCTTTTCTATTTATGAACTCCAAGAGTTAGAAATGTAGCTGCAATGATATAGACAAAAAAAATAAAACAACAAAAAAACAGCTGAAGACTACTTTGCCCCTACTCTTTGAGGGAGATTACAAAACCTTTTTCCTTCCAGACTTATTTTTCCACTTTTAGATAGTCTCTTCTATTTCCACTGCCTTGGTATTACTGCTGAATCAACTCCTTGAAGGCCAAGCTACCGGTAGGTGACCGAGAGCAACACAGCTGTACTGCACCGAGCAGACGCAGAACCCTTCAGACCTGTCAAGCCATGGATACAGGCTGTCAGTTAGCAGCGATTATGCTGGATGTGGAAGGTGACAAAGAGCATTAGAGTAACTCCAGGATGGACACACACACAAGTAAGACTACGAACAAGACTGCCTCTTTGGAAGTCTTTTTTTTCTAGCTGCTCTTATAAAGGGAGAGCAAAACTCATTTCAATATTCTCCAACATTTGTGGTTTAGAAGTTCAGCTGCCATGGGATTGCACAGGGTGCAGAAAGCACTGATGGGTGCTCTCAGCATTTTCATTTTTTCTCCTAGCACCTTTGCAACTATTTTGTCATTTTTGTCATTTTAAATGAGCTCCGATTTTAAACATTCATTACAAAATTACTATTACAATTAAAGAAAAAATCATTTGATATCGCAATGCTAAACATCTACTGTTAACAGTAAGTTGGATTAGGAACTGACTGGACATTGGTTCAAGTGGTGGATTTTCCACATAATTTGGCAATTTTGTACAAATACTAATTTGGCAGCTGTAGAAAAATGAGGTGACAAAATCCCCCCAACTTCTCAGAACTTATTAACCAAAAGCAGCAACTAAGTAATCAGCTCCCCCTAGTGTTGATCACAGCAACTGAAAAACGTTAAGAGAAAACTGCGAAGAGCATCTCTGAATCAAATACAATTCAGGTACTAGGTCTAGTGGAGACATTTGATGACCTTTTTTGATGATCCTGTGTTACTTGCAGGAGTGGGATTCTACCTACGCAGGCAGCACAGACATATCCAAGTCTACTCTATATAGGCTTGCACTTACATATTCAGACAGCCTTACAAAGGAACTGCTTACTGTCATCACCCTAGGACGAGAAATACAACGACTTCCTCCTTGACTCGCTGTTAGCACACCACAGTTTGAAGAGATTTGATGATCATTCTCGCTATGTGGAAACAGGGTACTGTGCACCTTCAGCTTTTTTCAGTTTCTGGATTCTACATTCAATTTCAGACTGGAAAGAACACTTCAGTTCTCTGGCAATGTGCTCTTCAATGTCAAAGGAAACAGCGGCACTTCCCACAAAGCAGCTGCAAGCCATTGTAACTACAGGAAGCAAGAAACTGGAGGACAAAAGGTTACTGCTCCTTTACCAGAGACCCATTCTAACAGGTACTGAATATAACCTGCGTTTGAAGAGTATATATAATTGTTTTCTCAAAGCATCTGTGAATTTTGATTTTAAACAATCACTGCTTTTGTTATTTTAAGCATTTCTAACAAAAAAGCTAATCCAGGAACACAATGACTGCATCCTACTCTGTGAATTTTCAGTTTCAAAATTTCTTGGTCAAAATGGAAGAAAGTGGAATTCTAGTAATGCAATTACTCTGTTTCAACAGGTTTGCGAAATCCTGAAAAACTCTGTTTGTGCATACTTCCAAAATCCATTTTTGAAGCTCTACAAAATTCAATCATTTAACACGCTATTTCAACAGCTCATTTTGATTTTTTGTTACCCCTTCCAATACTCTTTTCACTTTTTTTTTTTGAGCTCCACTTAAACAGAGTGCATATGCCCAATATGCAGAGCCAAACATAACGCTGTATATTTTCTTATGTCACATGATGCAATGAACTTAAGGCCTCTTGGAGCAGGACACGGTTGCATCCCACTCAACTTTTTTTTTTTTTTTTATTGCCCATGATGCAATGAACTTAAGGCCTCTTGGGGCAGGACCCGGTTGCATCCCCCTCAACTTTTTTTTTTTTTTTTTTTTTTAAAAAGATCTGTGAGGCTTTGTTCAGGATTTTAAGAAATTGGTATCCTGCAGTTTTTATTCTTTTTGAAAACTTTAAAAGCTCCAAGAAACGTAGGTGAGAATTGTGCAAAATGTCAAGTTACTAAACTAGTTTTGCAATTAATATATTCACATTAAATCACAGTGACAAGATTTCCCAAGTAAACGTACATCTACGGAAACGTCTGTACCTGGTAAAGATGATTAAGTCTAACTATGCTTATCATCCCCTCTTGAAGTTAAAGGAAAAAATACAAAAATGTCAGTCAAAAGCCAAATAGCTTCGAACTAAGGGACTTAAGCAAACACATTAGAGTGAAAACATCAAGCTAAAGATTTTAATACATAATGATGTCTTTTCTTCATAGCACAGTTGCCCACCCATTATACAGGCTGAAAGCTCTACGGAGAATAAGCAACTACTAAACAACTGTTCAGCCTCACTATTCAACATACGACTGCCTGCACAGTGACTGTACAACATACAGAAACACTGCTGAGTACCACATTTCCAGTTTGTAACTGAATTTCACTTTTTCTTTCATAAGGCACTTGATGTAAATTATTGAAATCT
Organism: Penelope pileata; assembly: GCA_013396635.1. Taxonomy (NCBI): domain Eukaryota; kingdom Metazoa; phylum Chordata; class Aves; order Galliformes; family Cracidae; genus Penelope; species Penelope pileata. Next base: position 201,020 of record WBMW01005007.1, read on the forward strand.
CGGCTAAGTTTATTAGTAAAATTATGTTAAGCATTGAAATCTCTTAAGTAATGGGAATTGATACTCCTTGTACAGAGAACTAATACTAAAACGGTTAGCAAAGAAATGTATCCTCTTTTAGCTTTCCTTTTCAGCATGCTCCTAGTAAGATTTTTCTAACATGACTCTTATCAACTTCACTAGCGGATGGGTGCTGTCAACATTTCCATGACCAAATCCACAGGATCTAAAACTAGAATTCCAAAAAACAAGGAACATACAATTAGCAACTGATTCTGAAAAGTTTGCTGACAGTGATTTCCTTGACATCACTAAGTCAGTTGTGGTGATACAACCAAGTATTCCAGGGCAACAGTCAATGTCTTAACTACATCAGTGTTATCTGGGCATTACCCCACTCCTTTTCACATCATAAAGCTTACAGTTCTGGCAGCAAGCTAAACAAAAATCTGTGGCAGACTTCTATTATACCCACTGAGACTTACTGGCAAGAACAGCAGAGGAAACGATGGCAGAAAACCAGAAACAGAATCATGAAAAAGACTGGAGTGCCTACACACATTGTAATTGAAATAAAGCTCCTCAGATAACCTCTGCTCTGAAATGTTTTCATTTCTGGATGTTTGGATTCATGATTTTTACACTCTGGATGGATACAGAATTGCACCTTTCTTGTTAATGTTTCTAAAATCCTCCCCTAAAGAGAAATCTGGAAAGACAATCACGGAAAATTGATCTTCCTGTGGGTCATCAATAGGGTTTGGATCTTTCACATTTACAGAATGAGAACCTGCCACTTTATTCAAAGGAGTTAATTGTTGGTTAAAGAAAAACCACCAGTCAGACAAGCCCTGTGCTTTACCAGAGAGCTCCATGGCCATCCGCTGGCAGACGAATGTTATTTTTGACTCCCAACACCTGCTCTAGGTTCTCAGCGAGCAGAGTGCTCCCTCATAGCCAGAGGTCATGTTGCCCTACACTGGTAAGACTTGAGCTCTTTTTATTTCGTGCTACTGCTGCCCACCTGAAATCCCTGTCCCTGACTATCCTCCTTTCTTTGGGATGACCGTTCCTTTCTGCCTGTCAACATCAAGCTAAAATTCTGATATTTAAGCATCCTAATCAGGGACATACTTATGTCTGAGCAGAAATCAAGAGGACAGAATAAAGAAAGGAGAATTCCCGCCATCAATTCCCTCTGCTTTTCAGCAAAGCAACTCCAGTGGCAGGCAGCACTTGCAGGTAGGCCCAACATCTACTGTTCTCCCGTGTTTAAGAACCCATTTCACTGGAACAAAGTGAAAGAGATCTCCTCTGACACCAAATCAACTCTACTTTCCACATTCCTCTAGCCTAAGCCAGATTTAGTTCTCCTTGCCAAAATACAGAGCATTCTGGGCAGAAATGGAAAAGCTGATGAAAATACATTTTTCTCTAATCATAGCCAGAGAAACTACTCATCTGTTTTGGCTAAAATTTAAGTGAGACAAGCATCTAGTGTGGAAGGTTTCCGCACAGCCTTGCTAAACTACATGCAGCTTAGAACATGGACTCACAATGGAAAGCATCAAGTAACTCAAATCACATTTAGTATGTTAAAAAAAACCAAACAGCAAAAACAGGAAAAAAAACCCAGTCACCCCTACGTAAAACATCTAGGTATAGAAGTAGTAAGCAGGACTTCCAGAAATCAAGGTCATAGCAGTAAGTCAGTCACACACTTCTCAACTCTCAAAAAAGACTAAATCATAAAGATTAAAAAATACTGTACATTGCAGCAGAAATAGAGCAACATAATGCCAGAAATCTCAAACACTTCCAAACATACTTGAGAAACATAAACGTACTTTGCATGAACTAGTAAAGGACACAAAGTGAAGGCATTTCTCCAACGTCAGCACAGAGACAAAAGCTAATGCAGTGCACACCATTCATCTACATCTAAGAACTGCGTCTGTGTTGGCTTCAGGAACAGCTGGTCACCACAAAAGGTATGAGCCAGTCAAAACTTTTGAACTCTAGGCTGTGTAGCAGAAATGGGCTTTGGAAGCTTTCTTCAACTTGCTAAACTGGATGCTGATACCCACAAACCTGTAGCGACTGTGTAGAAACCAGGCTACATTGTCTTTCCTACCAGGGCAGCAAGAGATGAACCTGGCAGAAGTCAGACACCCCAGTCAGAAGGCAAGGCAGGAGACAAGGCACCCCTGCCCAACAAACACTTAAAACACAGAGCGCTTGGGAGGGAAGACGATTTAGAGCAGCAAGGATGAGATTCCTCGTGCTTTACTTCTGGATATCTTAAGTTCCCTAGGCCTACAGCAGACAGACAAGTCGTCCCTTCAGAGTAAGGAAAGGCAATACCACTTCCAGAAGGCAATTTGTTTCACTTATCTACAGATGAGCCCCTTTCTGAAGTCCTTTAATTATTCGGAGACCGTAAAACATGGTCGGTCTAGGAAGACTTGGTTTTGACACCTAACTTTAGACACGAGTTAGGACTAGTTATTCCCCCACCAACAATATAACTGCATCCAGAAGTGCCTAAGCTATAATCACTTTCAATCCACTTCATTACTATTGTATTCCAGATGTGCACCAGCCTTCCAGTGTCCTGACCACCGTACTTACACAAAAAGTCTTACCTGAAGAATATTTAGCGTAGCCAAGGAACAAGCCAGCTTTTTAATGCTGAATTGTTGTTAAGTCCAAAAAGGATCAATACATTGAAAGAGAACTGATTTTGACAACCTACCCTGAATACTGCACACATTTCCTAAGATTCATTCAACATCTTTACACAAAAAGCCCACAAGAGGGTTAACAATTCATCAAGATAGTAATAAAAGCATGGAAGAAAAGAAAATGGAAGAAAAAGTTTAATGGATTGGGTCACTGTGTCACATTTTAAGTTTTACCCTCCTTTTACACTACTGACCCTATAAAATAGCTTTCTTCGGCATGATGTTCCTTCTCACGTTTTAACAACATAATGGAAGTACAAAGACTGAGCATTTTATTGTCAGACAAACATTAGGAAACAGAGGCAAACACTTTGTCCCACTAATTGCTTTTGAAGTCTGCTTTTCTTGCTCCTTAAATAATATGGAAAGAAAAAATTGGGAATTGTATTTAATGGAAACAGGATCTCAACTGATCCAAAAGTCCGCCAGTAGACTTGTACCTTTAAATCACTAGGACAAATTGAACAAGTTTAGATGTTTCCTTCAGAACATAAAAACAGACAAAGACACTGACTCCATTTCATTAAACAGATAACATATCTACTTAAGACAAATGAGAATTATCTCCAAATGTTCAGTTACATGTCTTTGCCATAAAAAGAAATCTATGACTTGCTTATAAACCTTTTTTTATTTATTTAGGAAATAACTCAAGAATGCTAAAGTTTAAGATAACATTAATATCACAAAGGTTTATCGACTGTTGCATGTTCTGTAATCTGCATACTGAATTGACAATCTGGTTGAAATCTCTACAACTTAATATTAAGAATATTACCTTGTGTGTAGGCAGCATCATCAGATCCCATACTCAATTTCCGTGCATCACTGATCCTATCCACATGTGCTAAAACAGGGTCAGTAAGATGCTGGATACCCTCTGGTTCAACATAGTGATCAGGAAGGTTTAGAAGGTTTGTAGGTTCAAAGGTTGGGGAGACTACCCCTGGGGAAACTGCAGGGGGCTTATTTGGAGAAACTGTAATTTTAAAAGTATATTTTGTGTTAGGCTGCGTAACAACCACTCGAGGAGAGGTTGCAGTGGTGCTGTTGCCCACTGCTCGACTCTTGGGTGGATGGTGATGAATAAATGCAGGACCCATGCTTACTTGACCAGACATATTCCTAGAAGTGGCAGATACTCCAGGATTTGTCGATATGAAAAGCGTGGGCTGGTTCCGTACAACTTGATCATCTCCTGTTGTGGCATTTGCTGAAATGTAGACCTTAGGTTGACCGCGTGTGATCACTTCATCAGTATTTGGAGGACTGGCCGATATGTAAACAGTGGGCTGACTTCTACTTAACGTCTGGCTGTTGAGGGAAGAGGGAGTAGTGGAGGTGCGAGGGCCAGTTGAACGCAACTTAGAAGAACTGTTTCTTTGTGGCGGTTCAAGTTTGATTTCAATTTGGTTTTTGCGAGGTCCTGTGGATATATTCTGTATGTTGTATTGGCTATGAGCAGAGGATTGTGAGCTACCAGACGAATGAATCATAGGTGCTTGTGGAGTAGTAGGAGAACTGATAGGCATATAGACATGAGAAGTCTGGTGGCCTTGCTGATTAGGCTGCGTTGAGTGTTGCGATGAGGTATGTGACGTAGTACTGGATGTAGGAAGAGTAGTCCAAGGACTTGGCTGCGAAGGCTGGTAGACTTGCTGAGGATGCATAGGATTAAACTGAGATGCCCAGCCTGGCTGCTGCTGTGTCTGTCGAGTTGTACCACTAGGAGCTGTGATGTAAGGCCTAATATAGATAGAATTTCCCTGTGGACTGTTAAGTACAGGAGGAGGTACACCATGTATGTGCAAAGACGTAGGGGTATTGCGGCCAGGCTGAATATTTGGGGCTAAAGTTACCATGATGGGGTTGAATCTGGGTGTTTGTTGAGACAAGTTAGACACTCCTTTGCTGCCTAGGTGAAATCCAAGATGTTGCCCTGGATTAGAAGCACTAACTGTATTACCGATTCCAAAGACATTAAATCCTTGTGGAACCTGCGCAGGCGCTGTTTGTGGTTCCTGCTGAAATAGTTCATTGTTGGGCTGAGTGGTTTGAAGGTGTCCATCGCTAACACTGTGAGTTAGAGTCCTACTGCCATTCATTCTACTTCCTTCTCTTCCATGGTGATACACATTCTGTGACTGCAAATCCAAATTAAGAGATGTCATGTGATTTCGTAGTCCAGGAATCCCAGAATCATCCGAGAAACTTAGGTCTCCTTCACCGTAGAGATACTTTGTGCTCTCCTGAGACAGAACTGCACAACAGGCATCCAAATTATTGTTATTCTATAAAAGACAGATGAAAGTTTGACATTACTGATAAAATACTGTTATGGTTAGAGATACATATGCTCAGAATCATAACTGGAAAGTTAAAAATGTAGCATCAAATGGAAAGCTTTAGGTGGTTGGCCAGCACAGCAATACACACACACAAAGGGCTTGCATGTGAAGCTTACTATTTTGAAAACAGTGACTCAGTCACTGACATCAAGGACAGAGATCCTTGATGTGAGACTGAGATCTTGGGACCTTGGTCAGCTAACATGGCACAGTACGATACACCTTGAATGAATACTTTTGCTGCTCCTTCCCAATTTTGGAACAACCTTCATCAGTGACTATGTCTCTGGCTTGAGAAGAAAATGACAGAACAGATTCACAGTACCTGTATATATTACTGGCAAATAACTTAAAAACAAAATCAAAATACATGTTTATTTAAAAAAAATCTTTTGCAAGCACTTCAATATCAGTTATGCACTACGTCCTACTGAAAATGAAAACTGAATCTTACGCAGAGAAGAAACATGCAGGCCAAAGAAATTGCACAGGAGCATATGACTTCAGAAGCAATGTAAAAATCCAGTTTACGCAGATACAGCTTATGATTACTTTTTCACAAGATGAAACTAATAATGAAAACCCAGGGGCCATTTAAACCACTGTTTGCAAAGCTCTTAAGTACTTACATTCGTATAAGGCTACTTTACAAAATCTGCAATAGAAAAATGTAAAACAAAAACCACAGCCTAGCTAGCTTGCTTTTTAAGATCGTCAGAAGCAAACTAACTGCTCATCTGACTTCTGTATTTTCCACACATGTAATAGTGTTGTACTCAGATCTCCACACCAGTTTCCCCATAGAAAGGCTTTTCTGTAAGAGTGAACATGCATTGGCGGCATGATTTCAGAACACTGCGCTCTGTTCGTATTACTTCTCTTACACTCTCCCCCCAACCCCCGCCTCAATAAGTTAATACTCTCAGCCAGAAAAGCCCTTGTTAAGGCCCAGATGTTATTAAAACAAAATTAAAACAAAATAGGTGTCAAATTCATCCAAACACACAGAACACCAGTTACCAGAAAGAATGAAAATGATCAATGATAAGATTGTACATGCCAAGTAGTAACATTGTCAATCAGTTAAAGAATACACAAGCAAGATAAAGCGATCCATGCTACATGCTTTGCATCAAGTTATTTCTGTTACACTAGCAGATAGTAGCTCTCATCCTTCAGCAAGATGAGAGCTTGGAGAGAGCTGTGCAGACACAACTGGACTGTCTCTACCTGAAAAAAATTACAAAAAAAAAGGAAAAAAATAACAAAAGGACATAATGGAGTGGGAGAGGGAGGACAAGCCTAAACTCCACTCACAAAACCAAAACTATGTCTTGATACAGGCCAGATGCAGTTCTGAATTCTTGAATAAAAAAACCACAAACCAAACAAAAAAAAAAAGACACCTTTAAATAAACCTCAAGAAATAACCCCAGGTTTCCCTAAAGGCCATCTAATTAGCCAGTCATATAAAAGAACTGATGCAGAAATGTCTTCAGAGAGATGAAAATGGGTCAAACGATCATATGCACAATGGCTTTAGTTTGGAATAAGCACCAGAGGACAACGTAATCAAATGAGGTTAGTAGTGAAAAAAGGAATCAAACTGAGACAGAACAGTGGGTAAGAAAATATAGTAACAATAGCCTTGTATTTGTTGCAAAGAAGAAAAGGGAGCCAGAAAAGGGACAAAGATAGGATGCCACAGAAAAACAAGCCAGAAATCTTAAAGGCAGATTTTGCATGAACTTCAGTGAATTAAAATTATTAACAGAAAGGCCAAAAATACCAAACCAAAAAGGAACAGGCCAGGCTTGCAAGGCCCTTACATTCAACTTGAATGCATTTCTTTGGACAATTTTTGTTTTCTTTTTTAAGACTGCATCCAATCAATTCCAAAATTTCAGTGACGTCAATGAGCAAATTGGAGAACTCAAAGGGGAAACGGGGGCACATGGAACCCCTGGCATCTTCTGGCTGGCAGAGGCAGAGTTTCAACCGCTTCTAGTTCTTTATAGATCAGAGAACCGGTTGATGGCAGAACTGAGCATATTCCAGCAAAACAATACCCCTCATCTTAGCTCTGCCCATGTCCCAATTGAGTTTAAAATGTTGGCACCCTGAAAGAGAAAGAAAAAAAAAGAAAGAATAAGAATGTTGGAGGGAAATGAGGAAGCAAGGAGAGGACGTAGACTTGAGGAGCAGGTGGTTATAAAATGCCCCAGACAAAAAAAAAAAAAAAAACAACAACAGGGGACAATGTCCACGGAGAGGGGAAGCTGCAGCAATTCATTTAAATGAGGAGATGGGGAGACTTGAATGCAGGAAGCTTGCCAGCAAGAATGAAGGGATGCAGAACTCCTCAGGAACACTCAATGCAGTCAGCCCAAGAAAGCAATAAGACCGTCAATTCCCTAGACTACACAGGTTTACATTTCATCTATTAGAGTTTTGGTGGTCCTCCGGTTTCAGGATACCAGATGTTGCTTGGATATTTTAACAGTGGGCAAAGAATAGCACTGAGACATCTGTATAGTTTTCCTGCACAATTCATAGGGATCTGAAGAAACTTTCATTGTGATAAAAATCTTTTGTCAAGATCACTATGAACTGCATAACTACTACAGCTCTTACAGGTTCTCTCCTGAGATATTTTATATTTCCTGTTTTGAAAATAGCTCCACTCTGACACATCAGGCTTGCACATCAAGTACCGTGAGGGCAAGGCAAATTGCAGCATTTCTTATAACCAATAATGTACTGTACTACACATCTCTGAGCTAAGCTACAGAAATTCCTTCCACCATGCTCAGCTACTATGGGGCAGAACTTGGTATGCAGACACTGCTCCAGAAGCATTGTAAATACACATAAAAGTACTCTCAAACCCTGCTTTCCAATCTTTGCCACCAGCTCAAGTACACAATTTCTCAGTTTGAAAAGCTTTATTTCTTTTTTTTTTTTTTTAAAGAAGTCTACCCTAGAGTTGCATAGCTAGAAGCTGATTCAGAGAAATCAGAGCTCACAAATTTTCAAACAAATGCTAACGAGAGGACTTTGTTTTAGAAACTCTCAGCCCCTGTATATCCTATTAACGACAGTAACAAAATAAGTAGCTTTACAGTGTAATCAATTTGTATAATATTGCACATACAAAACATTACCCTAAATAATTTTTTTCCTTTTAAATCCACTCATGAGAGCTGACCTAAAGAATTCCCTTGTTCCATATCTTGATCAAAGCATGGGATGTACAGCATCTTCTCTTCACAGTTTAAAGGTTGTTTTTATACTAAAAAAAGGATAAGAAATCCACCGTATTCAATAGTGTCCAAGGACTGCTGAGTTTTGAAGAGCCATGCACTAGCTTTCAAAGAATCAGGAATTACATTCCAAAGGTGAAGACTCCTGCATTCGCTCCTTTTACTCCACTGACCTTACTCAACAAGCAATTCTCTTGTTTGAAGAATAAAATTAGAATTGTGGTATAAAAGTTAGATTAGTCCTACAGAAAGCTACTATAAAAACGGTGCTGTACTATCCTGAGAACAAATACAGGCCATCTATTGTCTGGTTCAATTTTTCCTTCAGCTAAATAATTAAAGAGAAAGGACTGGGGAAAGCTTGAAAGCTCACAAGCCCGCTTACAAATCAAAAATTACGTTCTCAAGAACTGCACTTTTCACAAATTCTCACTCTATTACAAACGTAGAGTTATGATGAAGTCTTGAAAATTCAAACTTTAAACTGGCACAATCACACTTCTGCTCCCAACAGTACAAACAGGCATAGCGCCGTGTTTGGATGCATGTATGCATGACTATAAGTATATACACATATGTATTTTACGTATTAAAATACATACAAAAATAAAACAATCAGCATTCTTTATCGCATAATTGTATAATAATTATACAATAATTGACATATCAGTCGAAGTCCAGAGACAACCAGCTTCTGGGAACACACTGCCTTCTTTTTTCCAATCAAGTTGCTTATACCATTGATCAGTTTGAGTATTCACACAATCCTCCATTATCCAGAGTACTCAAAGGCTGAATACTTCAGATAATGATGAAAACCAAACAGCATGGATACATTGGGATCACCAAAAAATGCAAAGCAAACACATTTAAGCAACACAGTTAAGTAAGTCTATCAGACATTGTTAGCTCTAGGCATTCAGTGCCCTTGTGTCATGCTTCCTTGAGTTCTGGACAGGCATAGTAATTCATCTGCTGAAGTAACTAATGTGATGTTACAGAGCAGAAGTGATATAAATTATGGGTTTAAGAGTATTGTGACAGCGGCAGTAGAGGAAATAGTTGATGTCATGGCAGTCCATCGCTGTAGCACTAACCAGCATCAGATAAAAATGCTTTATTACTTCACTTCCAAGCCCAAGAAGAATCCAGATTAGCAGCATGGATTCCAAGGCTACAATAAAACAAAGCCCATCTGGCAGCCAAAGCCCTTGGAAGAACTGGGCAGAAATGCATCAGTGCATCACATCTGCCCAGGCCTAGCAGGGTCAAGGTTAGGCTGCAGCCACCTAGCCCTGCCTGACGCTGGCAAAGGCAAGGCAAAGGACTTCGACGTGCCTGCATCACGCTCCTGGGCTCCCTGCTGTGGAACATACATAAAGCCACCAGCACCAGCTCTGCAGGCCAGAGGAACTGGGGCAAGAAAACAGTGGAGCAGGCAAGGGACCCATAATTAGATCAAAGTCTGATGGAGATCAGGTGGCAAAACTGTTTCTGGACTTGTTCTGATGCTAAAAGCACGAAAAAAAAAGCGCAGCACCATCTTAAAATGTCCCTGCTGGACTCGAGTTGGCTTTGCATCTCTCCTTTTGCCACAATTAGCTTTGGCTCTTGAGATGGCCAAAAAGCACAATCGCTGTCAAGACAGTAGCCTCCATGGAAGCACGGTAGCATGGAAGAAGAGAGGTCAATCCAACCCAGCTTGGTATGCAGACTAAACAAATTGGCTGTTTATATTTGCCTCATTCAAAGAGGAAAACAGAAATGAAACAAACCTGCTTTCAATACATACACATGATTACTTAACATATAAAACAAGCATCGTCACTTATTGTATAGTCACTAACAAAACACTGACCTGTAACATGCATCTGGATACAACACCTTCAGGTACCTCAGGAAACTTCTGTCGCAGGTCATGTAAAACCTGAATATCAATTTGCTGGCTTCCTTGGGCCATTCGTATATTGCCTGGTCAGGATTGTTTTTCAACAGGCAGTTTTAGGCCTTGGTGAAGGGAATACTCATCTCTTCTGACCCAGCATTTTCTGAAAGAAAAAAAGAAAAATTTAAGGTGCTGGAAGCAGGCACTTTCAGTGTTAAAAACAAACAAAAACACCAAAACACAAAAACCACAAAAACCCTTCTCTAGTTATTATATGCAGGTCTGTATTTTATGTCCGTGTTTTTTCATATCACGTCTGGCTAACAAGTTGTTGTTCAGATGCTCGTAACCTTGCAAATTAACAGGCACACCTGATCAGTTTCTTTAAGAATAGAAAATACTTGATTGATCAAAGTGTTACAATTCATTGTTTTAAGATTAGCATCTTTGCTAAAATACAGATATAAGCAAAGAAGTTTACATCAAAAAATGGAGAAAGTGTTAATTCAGCTTTTGAATGTACTTAGCCTTATTTTCACCATTACTGTTTATTACCAATAAATTGTTGCTGGAAGATCACTGTTTAGTAGGTTTCTGAATTTATTAGAAATAGCCTATTAGATCCCTACCCAATGTGCTTCTAGTCGTAATCTCAGAAGCAAACAACCTGTAACAACGTACATTTCTTCAACTAATAGTTTCTTTTTAAAAAAGGAAATCACGAAGAACATATCACAATCAGCCAGTCAACACACTTGTACAAGATACCTGTCCTGAGCTCATGGTATCCACATGCTTTTACCAAGAACAGTTTCCAGCAATTAAGTTTGGAAGAATGTATAGTTAAGCAAAGGAATGTTATTTCCTCTGCTTTCTTACGGTCACACATATTTGTAGTATCAGTTTATACATAGTAGCCAATCCAACATTCATTTCCTTCACAAGTTAACAAATCTTTTGAAGATTTCTATCAATGTATTCACCTCCCCCCTCCCCTTCTCTGCCTGCTTTTCGCTCTTTTTCTTCCCTGCCATGCCTCACACTGAACACACGCTGATACCCACTGCCGTCATCGATATATGAAGCCTTCACAGGTGAGCACCACATCCCCTATTTCCCTGTGCAACGCATACATTGTTACAGACATCTTTTTTTTTTCCCCCCATGAAAAGAACTCTAAAAATTAAATTGGTTTGGGAACATTTGAATTGTTGCTTCTTCCTTAACAGTCTTTTTGTTAAAAGCATCTCACACGTGGCTAAACAAGTAATTTAAGATGTGCTCAAATCAAAATAAAGAAGTTTTCAATGGCCACGCTAAAAATCCAGAATTAATTTTGGTGTTGATTTTACAGCATTCATGGTTTGTTTTTAAATATTTTTGAAGGGAGATAAAAAAAAAAAAGGGGGGGGGGGGGTAATTAAAGAAGCTTTTCAGAAAAAAACACCACCATCCCTGGCTATGCAACAGATCATTAAAGATCATTAACCACTCCACGGCAGGGGGCTGGAAACAGATGACCTTTAAGGTCCCTTCCAGCCCAAGCCATTCTGATTTGTTTTTGCTCACTGAACACTGTCTAGATGCATGCCCTTCCGCACAACATCTCTTTAGTAATTTGCTCTGCAGATTCTTATCTCTAACATTTCCCCGATACTACTTTAGACCATTTGTTTCTCTCAAGCTTCGCCCTCATTTGGTTTTCACTTTCCTGTTTCTTCAGTAGAAATTGGCTAAATTCAAAGATGAAAGTTCCTTTACAGATAAGATGGGAGCGCTTCTTATTCATCTTTACTTTCAGTGCCCATGAACTCTAAATGTAACAAGGACCTTCCACTGCAATGCACTCAGTGTCTTCTGAGATGAAGGCAATTTAACTCACGTGACATTTAAGACATAAAACCCACACCAGCCTTGCTATGTATTCCCCTTCCCAGTGGAGCTCCTCTTCCTTCTCCCCTTCCACCTGGGTACAGGATTTTTCCCATGTGCCCCCAAGAAGCTCTGGCTGGCCTGCTGAAGCACAGCTGCTGAGCGCAGCACCCGGCAGCACAGCCCTGCCTCCAGCATGGCTGGGCACCTCTAAAGGCTCCCTGCATCCTGGCAGCCCAAGCTCTTTCCCAACAACCATTTGTAACTGAGCCTACACACTTGTTTTTGTGCCTCCACTCCCTGAAACGGTATTACCAGGGAGTTAATCGGGAGGCATTAGTGCCAGTTTTCTAGTCAATTTCCAGTGCAATAACACTACTTGTGATTCAAGTGCACTTCACTGTAATGCCACAGCTCTTCTTGAGACTGAAAAGATGGAGGAAGGCTGCAAAGAGCTGATGACGAAGCATGAAGCACATGATTTCCAGCAGGGATCACAAGACAGACATAATGTCTTCCAGGACAGAAGGCCTGAATCACTCTATTATAAGACCTGTTTATCTCCTGTGTTTTCTCTGGTAAAATCACCAGTCAACTGGTAATTGGCCTGAACCAGAATGCTTCCAATAATACAAACATCATCTGAAAAAAGCAACACTTTTCAATTTCCCACCAACAATTCAAAAATAGCTCTGAGGAAGAAAAAAATTATCAAAAATCAAACTATACAGTACTTCGATGACTTTGTCTGTATGTACTACACGTATATGCACCATGTGTGTGGAAAAAAACTTGTTAGCTAATAAAACAGAGAAGACAGAAGGTCCTAGGAACATTCCAGGAAACATCTGCTTGTTATTTTAGTCCCACAAATCCCATCTTCTATGATACAATCACAATACATATTTAATTAAAAGTATGGGAAAGGACAGGAATTTGTTAGAATACTCAGAGATGCTTTGACAAAACAAATATCATAATCCTACCCACCATTTTTCATGTACGTAACAATGTAATATTCTGCTATTGAAAACAATGCCACAACTTCAAAAGGTCTTAACACACAACGAGTACCAGCTAAGACTGCTACAACTGGAAATTCAGATTATGCAATTCCTCCCTAGAACACACATTCTGCTTATCCGACTATTTGAATAGTTCAGCTTCCCTTCTCTTCATGCACTTTTAGCAATGGAGACAGAGCAGCCCAACACTTCAGAAGCCAGATCAGGCTCCATTCAGACCCATACAATTGGAAAATCCATGTGGACAGGTGATCAACATGAAGATCTGGGAACAGTCCTACCCAAGTGAATCAGAAGCAGCACACTTGCAACACCAACAGCCACAGTCTGATTACAGCTCAGCTAAGATAGACATACCTGCACTAATCCTGCACAGATTTACTCTCTGTACCCCAGGAGCACCATCTCAAAGGGACAGAGAAATACTGAAGGAGACTGCTACACAAGGTACCCTGTGGCAGCTGCTATCAGTACCCAGGATCAATAACTTGCAGGTAGCATGGATATGCCTGAACAAGCTGTGGTCATACCTTAGACTGAAATTTAGACACACCTAAGAGGCCTCGGGAACTAACAGTGGGTAAGAAAAAGATCAAAATGTTCTGAACAACTCAGACTACACATTCGAAAAATAACTGTTCAAAAGCAAACTGAGGCAGCAAATCTTTGTCTAACACAACTGACAGAAATCATCCTCGGCAGAGAGAAACGAAAGCTAGTATCTTATCTGAAACAAACAAGAGTGAGTTATTTTTTTTAAAGCTGAAAAAGTGTCAGCCTTGTTCTCTGTGCTGTTATGGAGACAAGCTACAATAAATGTAATATAAAAATTAGCATGGTTAAAAAAAGGTGAACCTGTCTGTAAATATTTATTAAGAGGGCACTATAAATGCAAGAAGAAGAGTACGCTTGCTCTGAAAGCAATGCCTCCTATTTTATGATGTTGGCCCGTGATGTCAGAGGGGGATGTTGGTGGGATGGCAGTAGAGGCTGAACCTTCCCACCAATATCCCGTTCCATGTTGTTGCCGTGTGACAGATGGCAGCAGAGGGGCACTCTGACACAATGGCGCCTGACATGGAAGGGCGGATGGAGCAAAGGGGTGGAACTGAATTCCTCCATGTGGAAAAAATGGCACCCACTGACATTCACTGACGCTTGCTGAACACTGATGGAGATCAAACAGCAGCTGTGAGCACAGTGAGGTGGTGGTGGTGTGTTTCAGCAGTGGTGACAGCAATATGAAAGACAAGCCATGATCTGGATGGCCATGTAGACTTTCGCAAGTGCAGCATGCAAGGCTCTTGCTCATCGCTGGTGAAAATGCTTAGCTAATGGTGGTGACTAAGCTGTAAAAATCGTGTTTTATAGCTGAGAATTTGAAGAGTGTGATTGTGCTCTTTGTATCTCTTGTAGTTTACATGGAAATCAATATGCATTAATCTAAGAGTGACAGAGGATGCACATTATAGATGTTGCATATAGAAGACTGCTCTAATGCCAGCAAATTAGATGCAATAAGTTGCAGTGCGAGACCAGTAGAGGTTGCTAAAGTGCCTGTTGAGACAGCAGCCATGGGACTCCTGGTATTTCTTTTCACAGATCCAAGAGGTGCAGAAAGACAGCAGAAACAGATAAGCAATTACAAAAAATGACAATAAAAGAAAAAACAGCTGTCTACACTTATCTGCAGTTCCTTCAGCAGTACGTACCAGGTAGTCCCCCAATTCTTCCAAATGGAGTAGTTGAGCAACGGATACATCAGAACAGATGTATCTTCCCTGCATCCTGCTTTCTGGCACAGTACCTTCCCCACACACTTAGCTAGTTTTTTCTTGTTGTCTTCTCTGAACACCAATCCAAGCACCAGGTCAATAACAAATACTAAAAAACCTTCTGTTGACCCTGCTTTTCAGCCAGATCCCAATTCTGATGCAACACTCAAAGTTGATGGTCCAATTGCAGACCAACCAGAGATTACTTTCCAGCAAGGACTCCCTTACATCAAGCAGCTCGAATTATCAAGTAGGGCAGATAGATATTCCTATCATTCCTTTCAGCTTTCTTTCTAGAGACCAAAGATGTCTCCAGTCCATACTCAGAACCAGAATCACATCATAAGCTTATGAATCCTCATGCACAAAACACCCCTAAACAGGATCTCATTCCTCTGGCAGTAGCAAGCATTATAAGTTAATCAACAGTTTATACTAGCTTTGTGTCAGTACTTTCCCCTAGAATTAGGCCAGAAGTATATTTCTATATTCCTGCTGCCTGAAAAAAAATAAAAAAAAAATAAAGGCCACGTTTGTCTCTTGCAACTTGCATCTCCAACCTTTTATATAACAATTTCCACACCTTTACCTGCACGTCCTTGTCAAATGTAAGACTAGAAATTCTTGCCAGCTGTGCCTAGCAAGTGGGGAACGGGGAAAAAA
>WBMW01005007.1:216632-253433 GCA_013396635.1 Penelope pileata
AAAAGAGAATCAATGTAAACCACTACATGTAGGGCCAACTCACATTAAAGGAACAGACTCCTCGCTCAGGGAAGATGAGACAGTTTTAACTACAAAACTGACAACTTGCACTGAGGTGAAGAGCAAGTAAAATCCAAGTAGAGTAAGATCAAAACTGAATCTTTGAGATGCTACAGTACAAAATACATTTAGGAATTCAACTGAAAGAGATACCGAAGTAAACGTTTCTCCCACCTAACCATGACACACTTTTTTCTGAGCATTGAGCCAAAAAGTGTGAACACGCTTTTTTTTTTTTTTCTTAAAATTGAGAGAAATAGTGTACAGGAGAAAATTTTCAAACAAATATTCCACCAAAGACTCCCCTATTCTCTCTGCAAAAGGGCTTAATTGAAACAACACAATATAAGAGCTTACACTAACATAATTACCATTTTAAATGCATATGTTTGATGAAAGAGTGGGAACTGATTGTAAACTAGCAGAATTTAATTTTTATAACATATAACTCAGCTTTCCTATAGCTATTTTAAGCCACGTTAACAGTCCCTGAAGTATGTCTACTTACAAAAAGAATAATCTTCCTACCAAAAATACAAGCTATCCTTTGTTTGCTACCATCCACTTCCTAAATAAAGGAAAAGTAAGATCAGCTTATTGCAATTACAGTTTCTGGTCCTATCCTCTGGTCCTATCCTCACCTATTAAACAGCGATACTTCAATTTTTCACCACATCCCTACTCTGCAGTGTTCTGAAGCCAAACAAGAATAAGAGATAGGATATAAAATTGATTTGGTCACACGATTACAAAACTGAAAAATCAGAATCACAAACACAGCATGACTAGAAGTTCATCCCAAACACAGTACTGGATTATATTAGACCAAAAAAAGTGTATCAAATAATGTGCATGGGGAAGATGGAAAACTCTGCAATATTTCACAGAAATAATCTGTTCCTTTGGAAAATTTAAGTGACCATACTTGGAAGAGATTCATACCTTAAAGCACAATTTGGTATATCCCCACACTCATTGCAAATATTCACTCAAATAAATATTTAACACATTTCATACTGTCTTTTTAACTTCTGTTCTGAATAACAATCTACAACAATAGGTCCCACAGCAAGAGTGCACACACACAACACTTAAAGGAGCTTAATCTGTCAGCTATTTCCTTGGAAACCATGAACACTCATTATTTTTCAAGGAAAAATAGCGGGGGTTCTACTACTGCTCATTTTAGTCAAATGAAAATTAGCACTTTTTTTTTTAACTGAGTTTTTAAATTTTCGCCATCAGGTCACCCATGTTAACACACACATTCACACCCCTAGGTGGATGCTTACAGAGCTGACTGAAAACAAGGCCACTTTACTGTGGGTCATTTCTGCGCATTCTAACAAAGCACAGCTCTTCTCATCTCTCAGCAATATGTTAACAGCTCTCACCCACATATTTCTAAGGTGCTTTATTTCTAAGCACCTTAGAAATAAAGTTTGTCAAATCATTAAGTAATTCCTCAGGTGTACGGCTTTGTTACAGAAAAACCTATCACACCAGTTATCAAGCTTGCTTGAAACTACTGTTTTAAGTGGCAGGTTAAAATTTCATCTGTATTTTTTGCACAGCATATCAAGAATATAAATTTGAAAGCTTTGAAATTTGTAAAAAGGGTTTCAATTCATTTTCACTGGAGAGGAATTAGATGTAAGGAGTTTCTCTAAGAGGGCTGAGAAGGTATTTTAAACTCTTTTAACAATTACCCTCAAGGATATACCTGCCAATTTAAGAGCAATACTCTGCATTTGCTCCCGTCTGCTCTGTTCTTCTAAAACTGTTCAAAGCATTGGATCACAAGAAGTTAGTCTCCCTAGAATCCATTTTCTCTCAAAGTTGAAATGAAAAAATCATGAGGAAAAAATTTAAGCATGCTGCTTTTACTTCATTTTTACTCCCTGATAAGTGCAGTGAAATTGCAATTAATTGCTATCAAGTAACCAATGACTTGTTAGGTATTCATGTGAATCTGAAAACAAGGGCTCTATCCATTAAGGTATAACAGGAAATATATTTGAAAAGAAAACTGAATACCACTGAATACCATATGTATCATTTCCACTGAATTTCCACCATATGTATCATCTACCACTGAATACCATACGTATCATTTTCTCTACCTCAGAAGCAATCACATGCTTTGCCCACGTCTTGCAGCACCTGCAACATGGCAAATGGAGGACACCATATGGAAATCAAGAAGACAAGGTAAGAATTGCATTACGTAACCTAATCAGTGTATTTTTGTGAATTATATTAACTCCATGCTAACTCTAAATTCTGCCTGTATTAAGATTCAGTGTTAGCATCCTTCCACTCAATTTTATGAAGGCAATCCATTATCTTCACCTTTGAGCAAATTCATCCCTTTTTTTAATGCATTCATATATTTGCTTTCATTCCTCATCTTCCCCCCAGACAAAAAAATCCATCGAGATCCAGAAGTTCAAGCAGCAAGGACTAACCTAACCTCCACACCAACCGCGGTTGTATCAGGTTTCTTTTACAGATTCACAGTGTGAGAAAGCTGAAAAGTACACTCTACATTTTTTTCCCCCCCTTCTGTACCCTCGAGTCTTCTCTATGGCTATTATCCCTTCCATAAAGACAAAGTCCTGGGAGTCTATTCTCAAATGCAAGCCTTGACATTTTGAAGAAAAGCCACCATTTACAGTGCAACTACCTGCTCTGAGATTTAGAAGGGGAGAAGAAGCAAGAAAACACACACTTATTTGACCAATCTTTATTTAAGAAAACAGTTTGAAAATAGTGAGTCTACACACAAGCACTATTTGCTTAATAAAGCTTGTTTCTTTCTCCAACTTACTTGGCTAGATTGATTTGATTGATGATGCTGGAGAAATAAAAAATTAAGAAGCCTCCTAAAACGAATTATGTTTTTAAACAACTAGTTTAAAGTGGAACTAGATGCTACAGCCAGTCTCCTGTAGATCTCTGACCACAGTGCACACTAACATAGTAAGAAATGCTCCCACGAGTCAGACAAATGGCCCTTTTAGCCCACTGCTGTCTCCAACAGCAGCAACAAAAAGGGGGAAGAGCAAGAGTCTGAGCCATTTTGTAGCACATTCCTCTCCCATTCTCTGAATACACACAGATGTTTGATTAAGATGACAGAGCAGATCCCTGTCTGTTCCTTTTGACTATGCATTTATCCTGTAGCCTTTTTAACCTGCTGAAATTTCTCTGCCTCCACAATATCCTGTGGCAAAAGACTCCAGAAGTTCACTATTCTGTGTTTAAAAACATTAAGAAAAACAAACAACAAAAGAAAAACCAAACAAAAGTAAACAAAAACCTTTCTTGGACTCTATCCATCTAAATGTCCTACAAGCTTTTAGTGCTGCGTAGTCCTAAGGTAGCAGGGACTCAGTGAACGACAGTTCTGCATACACCACCTTCACAAATTTGTAAGCTTCACTGATAACTCCTTTTATAACCTTCCCTTCTCTGAACTGATAAACGCGACTTTTAGAAGCCTCCCTTTGCAAGGCAAAAGTTGTCATCTTGTCATCCTGTGCAATCTGCTGCATGGAACCTGCATTAGCGGGGGGTTGGACTTGATGATCTCCAGAGGTCCCTTCTAACCCCTGAGCTTCTGTGATTTTTTTTTTTTTTTCCCCCAAATCTTCTGCCCACCTTCTGCAATACCGGTACATCCTCCCTGAGATACACAGACCACAGAACCCTGTACTCAAGAGAAAGGCTCACCCAACACCTCTGCAGGCTTTTCTGGCTGCTGCCGGACATGGAGTCAATAGTTTCTGAGTAACCACCATAAATACACGATGTCTGAATGACATTTCTGAACACAGCACCTGTGAGCGTTACCAGACCTGTCGTGTAACACAAGACCACATACTGGAGCTTCAATCACCTATTGATATTCCTCATTTGAATCTATGCCTTTCCTTCTTTGTAACTCAAAGTCCAGCAAGCGTTAAGCTTGTGATGGAAAGCCTGCTGTACACGCTGGTTATGATCACGGTAACAAGCAGAATAAAACAAGCACCTGAAAGCGTTGGTTGGTTTACTTCTATGCTCTTGCTTTCATAAGTTTTATACCACTCCTCTACACACAGAGTAACCCTAAAGGGAGCTGACTCCAGAGGAGTTTGTAAAATATTTCTACTTTTATGTCTGACTTCAGTCCAAATCAGATCAAAGTTTTCCCTGAACAAGTTGCCCCCTGAAAGACTGCAGCTATTTGGGGAACTTGCCAGTAACCTACCGCTAACAGCAGCAATAAAATGGACACGAATGACAAGTTCATTCAAGAGTTTCAGGAACCTCTACAATAGCTGACGCTGCGCCAGAAGGCACTACCCTGCAGCCCAAGTACACAGAAGCCCATCTCAGAATCTCTTGGCTCCAAACACACCCTCAATATCATGAAACCACACTAATTACACCTGGAGTGGCACAGCTTTCAAACTTCTGGCTCCACCACCAAAGACTGCAGTCCAGCATGAGTGGCTCCTTCAAAGCTGTCAGCCTCAGCTAGACTCACTGGTCCCACGGCAGCTTCTTACCAGGTCAGCTTCAGCTTACACTTGCTAAGCCCACAACATTCTCGTTAAAATTCTTCTGCTAAATGAAACAGACATCTGGTGAAACAAGAATCACAATCTCTAGAAGTCCAGAACTTAGATATTTCCCAATACTTTTTCTCCCTAGTTTCAAAACTGAATAAGACCACATGCAAACTGATCACTGAACCCTTCACAAGGGACAGAGGCACACTATTGCTATCTGGGGAGCCACCAAGGGACATCACCATGCAGAAGGAAGCAGAGAGAACAAGCATGATGCTTCTAACTCTCAAAAGCTCATGCTACCTGCACCGTCTCAGTCTTCCTCAATGTTTCAAAACTATACATAAAACAGTTTATTTTTAGAAGGCAGATATATCAGAGAAATACATTTAGACGGAAAGTCTGAAATTGTATTTAAAAAAGGACAAAACTAAGCATCAAATCCACACTGACATACTCAAATGAAGCATAACTTTTGCTGCGTTTCAGCTGAGCAGCCAACAGCTTTTGTGAAACTACTTATGCCTTAACATGCAATCCTCATAGAGATGACCCTTTGCTACAGCACTGCCGTGAAATTTCTCACTAATCACTTACACACAGTTTGCTCTAACTTAGTATATCCCAATTCTCATCCTAGATAGAGCAGCAAGATGTATCACCAATTCCAAAATAAACAGAAGTATCATTACTGCAGCCTTCTCAGTGGAAAGACTGTCACACGCACTTCAAACCCAAGCGGTGTATTCTTGAAATAACTGCCAGATTTATCCACGAAAAAGGTTTTGAAAAAAATGTCTTTAATTTGCTAATGGAAAATACATTACTGTTTCCCTACATCCCCAATTCAAAGACAAAACAATGCAGAGGACTGAAGTGCTAACTTACATGCATCATATATAATGCTTTTGCCCTCATTTGTAGTGACCCACAACTGCTGAATGGAAAACTATCCCGTTGTCATGTTTCCAGAATTCAGTGGGAAGCCTCTGAGAATGAACTTCGCGCCCTTTAAAATTTCTTCCCACCGACAGCATAATTGCATTTCTTCAAAATTAGTATGAGAATATAAACAAGATGAGCACAGTTGTCTTGTATTTTCACTGCTTGCCAGGTAATTCAACTTCTGATATGTATTTTGGATCATTCTGTTCACAGTGGGAAGTTCTGGAATGTCTCAGTACCCGGGCAAATATCTAACTGCTGCAGTTCAGTATAGAAACCAGCAACAGCATCACAAATCTCAAAGCTTCCATCATGAAAGCCAATCTTAGAGTGGTTTTGCTTATGACTAAGTTGGTATTTGCAAGTTTCACACTAATACTAAAGCAAGTATCCCCACAAGTGAAGGAAATCAGACATCAAGAGACATGATGGCATTTCGGGTGCAACATTTCAGAATCAAAGCACATCTCTCAATATTTGCCCATACACACAGACAAGCAACTCTTTCAAATACAAGATGACAAAATCTCATTCTCAGCTTCCAGAATAGCTACTCTATTTACAGTGATATGCTAAGAGTAGTTAGGGAGGGAAAGAAATAAACGTGGCATGGTATAACTATCACTGATGTCCTGCAGCCTGTCTTCTCTTTTCTAAGTCAATGGTTTTATCCTATGAAAAAAATTACAAAATGAAGTTTTCAATTGAAGGAAAGTCTGAAACACCCTGTAGGGTTTTTTTTTCCCCTAAATGTCCCTAACGGATGGCCCCACTATATGACGCAGCAGGTTCCATGCTTCAGCGTGTATCTATTTTGAACTTTCCTCTTTTTGAACGTGCATGCATTTTTTGTTCTCTCAGCTTTATGTGGTTTTTGGTCATTAAAAGTGCAGAGATAAAGGGGCAAAGGCGACTGGTAGGAGACCAAAAAAGAGAAACGTACGTAGGAATTTTATCAGTTAACAACTGGCCTCCTAAAACAACAGTCCAATACAGCATAAAACCTACATCGGTGTTTTATGTTTATTTGTACAGATCTTACTGAATGTGTATATTTTGCTAAAATGCTGGCATTGTAGAAGACATCAAGGTATCGAAATCAGTAAATCCCAGTGAAAACAGTATCATTAAGAGGTAGAAAAACAGTTCAGTACAGCGATTTTAAGAACATTTTCAATGCCTTTACATTTCTGTTTAGGTCACAATTAGAAGATAACAATATTAAACACGATAACTGGGCTCATGAACTTATGGAAAAAATCACAAATCATTTGCCTCTCTTTCTTAGCTATACACAACGTACAGCCTCTTTCCAGGTTTTATGAGGAGACTTCTCTCATTGTTTCTCTGATAAGCTTTGAGAAGATACAGAAAGAAGTCATCATCAGTTTCCACTTTTTAACTCAAAATTTCTATTTCTGTGGTGGTGCAGCTCCAGTCCAGACCGTAACTCACCTTGGACACACACCAGTCACTGCAACATGGCCCAGCATGATAGTGGACAAGTGCAAGAAACAAAGATCCTGAGTGTTGCTCCAGAAAAACTAGTTATCATTATTAAAACGACCTAGCCAGCATGATGCTTAGGGAAATGGAAAGAGCTAGGAAGTCAATGCATGATATATAAAATGTATTTTCATTGACCTATAAAATAAGGGCTATGATTTAACTTAACCCCTACTTCAACATCTCATTGCAGCACATTTTTCAGACTCCAAATATGTATACGACAATAAAAAGGAACAAATGTGAACACACCTCAGCTCAAGACTAGCTGCAACTTTGCCACTCTTTCCAGTCCCTTAAAGTTCAACTCAAAACTCAGATATTGTTATTTGGAAGATTTTCACTTCCTGAAAGTATGGTCAATTTTTTTTTTTTTTTTTAAATTATTACTTTTTTCCTCTGTTTCCCTTTTATCTGGTGAGTCCAATTAAGTCAGATAAGGCAGGTAACTGCAGCTGTAGTCTAAAGAAACAGATGGAACAAACTCAGTAGTGTCCGTCCAGGCTCACAGGAGTTACTGATAAGAGGGGCAGTTTGTTGTCTAAAGGGAGAGGCTGAAGTACACTGACAGTTCAAACCTCTTATCAAGGACAGATATAAAGGTAGCTATAAAGGTAAAAGGGGATGTAAAGGATCTAAGGCTAACTCTTGCCATAAACAGAAGCTGGAAAAAAAAATACTAGGTCTGGAAAACTTATTTGGAGGGAACAACGACCTCTGCTCTGTGGCTTAAAGGAATCTTTTCTTTGTAATGTTCTCAGAAGAGAGGAGTAAAGCAGACAGATCTCTGCATCCTTCGTTTATTCTACAGCTCTCATGGTTGTTCCTCCTGCAGCAAAGGCAACACTGACTATCTTACCTTACACACCAAGAAAAGTCAGATCGACAAAATACCTAAATAAGAGGCCTCAAAAAAGCATTCATATATTGAAAACAAATGAAATCTAGTTGCAGTATTTTGTATTATTTATAAATGAAGAATAGAATATCTGAAATTAAAAGTGAGATTTACTTAAGAGATTTTTAGAGTTTGGCTGTCACAGTATGATGGAACCATCTTTAAATTTATATCTTACCTTGCTGCGCAGTATTCAGCAGCTGACACATCTACTGCACAGTTGTCCGTATTCATGGCTACTTAACTTAGTAAAGATTTTAAAAGACACTTGCATAAAATACAGCTGTTGTTCCAAAAGTGGTGCCTCCTATTTTATGATGTTGGCCCACAATGTCAGAGGTGGATGTTGGTAGGACGGCAGTACAGGCTGAGCCTTCCCACCAATATCCCGTTCCATGTTGTTGCCGTGTGACAGCTGGCAGCAGAGGGGCACTCTGACACAATGGCGCCTGACATGGAAGGGCGGATGGAGCAAAGGGGTGGAAGCAAATTCCTCCATGTGGAATAAATGGCACCCACTGACATTCACTGATGCTTGCTGAATGCTAATGGAGACCAGAGAGTGGATGTGAGCACAGTAAGGCAGTGTATGGTGTATTGCAGTAGGGGCCACAGCTAAGTGAAAGACAAGCATGGCCATGCAGATTTTTATGGGCACGGCACGCAGGCTCTTGTTCATTGCTGGTGAAAAAGCACAGCCAATGGTGGTGATTATGCTGAAAAACAGTGTTTTGGAGATGAGAATTTGCTCTATCAAATAGCGTTCTTGTGTTCTTTGTATCTGTTGTATTCTCCAAGGAAACAAACAGAAGGCATTAATTTTGGAGCAACTTATGTAGCACTGCATTTGCAAAAATAATTAAGCAATGGAAGGGAAAAAAAGGAACATTTCAATTAAGCCATATGATCTGTACTTGCACACACACCACTAAGCCCCTGTTCAAAAAGCATGCAATAACTCCACAGAGGTATCAGGAATAGACCTGCACTCTGTTTTCAACACACTTGAACAAAACCACGGTGAATTTCTCATATTACCATATTCCAGCTCATTCATCATCATTAATTTATATTTGACTAGGCAACACACTATACTTTGGAACTATGATGTTTGGCAAACAGCCTTATCAATGCAGTCTCTGGGCTGATCTCTTTTGAAAGCACAGCAGCGATTCTAACTGGTGAAACAACAACTTTCTCAGGTCACAGACACAATCTCTGATTCCCCATATTGTAAGTAGGCAGAGAACAACACTGACATTCTGCAAGCATTTACAGCAAAGGCACTCAAAACTTTTGTGGTCATACCGATGCTGGCAGTTTCTGGTTGTATACAACATGCACAAGACGACACCCATTCAGTTTCCTCAAGCTGCATTCATGTAGCATTTCACTGTGATTCATAGACTACTTTGAGAATGCCTGGTTTATACAAAACACGGCTTAAAAAGAGAGTGCTGGAAATTAACAATTCCTGACGAGCATCACTGGCTTTAGAAGGGTTATCAACTGCTTGCAGAAAAGCCCAAAGCCACAAAAGATAGCTTAAAGCAACAGCATTGTAAGCAAGTCTGTAAGTTAAGAACTGTACGATTTAAGAGCAAAATAAATTCCGTATAGACTATCTTCCATTTTCTTTCCTATACAAAAAGCTAAGTTACCTGAATGTAAAAACGTGCATTAGATGCCACGTACAAGCGTGGTTTGAGACTCCTGTGGTGGAATTTGTGGTCCTGTTTACACAAAACCCACAACCTGAAGCATTAAACGGATCATCAGAAGCTCGTACCTGTGTGTTTGGACTCAGTGCATTCCATGAGAAGAGCTGAAGAACAAGCTGTTCTGCTTCTTCACAACTGTCACGACTATACTCTTCTCCTCAGCACATATGTTCTGCTTTTCAGGACACTGGATTCACATCCAAAGTTTGGGTACTGGTTACCACAAATCAAATCCTTCCACTCATGTCTCAACGCAGATGTAAACAAAGTTTCAACTGCTTGGCTCTGACTTGTAACTCAGTACTGCCCCTTAACCAGTCAGTTAAGAGTGCCCTGTAAAACTATCATTCCCTGTACTTCAAGAAGTTTCATTAGGAGACACAAGTGAACTACATTGAAATCATTCATGTGTAATTGAAGTACACTTATACCAGACAGCATCATGGTTAGCACAAGTGCTGTTTAGGACAGCCTAAGGCCCACTGTCTCTCAAGCATAAGATCCCACTTTTCCATCCTGGACAAGGCGACTTCACTTTCTTGTGCAAGACCTGTACGAAGATGTTACTTACTCAAAATAGATCTTAGTCTACTCAGTCAGTAACCTCATTTTTTTGGGGCTAGGTTATTTTCAACCTAGATCAGTTTCCCAGTCTCGTTCACCACTTTGCCAGTCAAATCCTTGTGCCAACAGGAGTAATTGGGGCTGGCAGAAGCAGTGCCAGCTAGAACAGTTCTCAGAACCACGATGTGAAGATGAAAAACTACTTCACAGAACACTAATGCTTGCTCTGTTCCCTGATGTTCTTCCCTAGACGAAAAAAGATATACATACTATCTGATGCCAAAGATAAAAGCTTTTGGAATGGTTTTTCAAAAGTACATCTAGCAAGATAGGTACTTTATTTCTCATTTACAATCCAAACGGAAGGAACAAACTTAACACCTCAAAAGTTTTCAGCTAACGTTTTCAACCTTACCCGCAATATAAATTACATGCAGAAGACCAGCTAATCATTCCTAAAGTGCACCACTTACAGAGAATCGGATGCCTTTATCTTTAAAAGTTCCAAACCTATTTCCAAACAACAGAGCACAGGCATTTCTACATCATATATACCAGACCAGAGAGTATTCCAACAGCTGCCAAGCAGCAGCAGGGAATGAGTATCACATCAGATCTTAATGTCTCACTGACAACCACCGCATGCTAGAGACAATTTGCAGAACTGAAGTGTTCTTTTCAAAGCAACTATTTAGCCAGATTTCAACACAAATATAGTTTGAAAACTTAGCGAGCAAACAAACACTCAAAGTATTACAGCGAGCATGAATGCTGACAGTGTCACATGTAACATGTATTTGCATTTTGGTAGCCCAGAGGAAAAGAATATACAACCAAATAAAAAAGAAAGCTTCTAGATTTTGGCAGTGTGCTTTTCCACTATGGACAGAACAAGCTGTCCCCACAAAACTAGTATTTACCAACCGTGGCTCAGTGATCAAATTACACCTTCTCTGGCATTCACCAAGCAGTGAATGCATGTGTCACAAAAAGCCACAAAGAATCCAAAAAGTTTATAGTAACTCCCAAGTATTCCCTCTACTTTCCACATACTCCTTTCAGGAAGCACTCTCAATTCCCCCTGGGTATGAAAAAAGCATACACAGTTACTTGTTTTACTTATTCATATTTCAAGCACAAATCTTTTCAATCAGATGAATTAAAACAATCTGAAAATAAGGAATAAATATAAAGATAATTAATGTAATGTATATCAACATATAATAATGTTAATCTATTCAGAGACAACACCCTTCTTTTGCTAGATTATCCTCTATGCTTCAGCAGCAATGAACTGCTGCATAAGCCCAAACTGCCTTGGGCACATTTGCCCTTATCACATCCAGCAGACAGTAGAGCACACTGGAAGATCCTGGCACAGAAAAAGCCTGGAAGTGGTATTCTGAAATCAAAAGATGTCATTGCTAGACTGAGAGGAACAGTGAAAGAGATTGGCATAAATCACACCTGTTTTCCAAGACTCATTAAGGATTTCCATTAGAGACCCTGTAAGCCTGGCTAAACCAAAAGCCGAATTTGAATAGTGAGTTACGAGCCATATACTATATCATCTTTCCAGTCAGAATTGGATCAACGTTATGACTGCATCACACGTATACTCCACCACCCCTATTATATCCTTTGGGTATTGCATATTAAACCAATTCTGCCACTGTAACAGACGCGTAAGAGCGAAGATTACTTAAACCAACACCCAAACCTCGCATTTCTAAGAAACACATGAAAATGTACTCTAGGAAGCTCTTAGCTTTCAGTCTCAAACAGAATGGAACTACGTAAGACTGCTTTGTCTCAAGCCATCTCCAACAGTATCCCTGATAACACAGTATTGATCTGGAATGTTTTCTAAAAGAAAAAATAGGATGGAAGGGATTTCTGGAGGTCAACTGATCCTAACATCCAGTCAAAGAAAGGCTAACCTGAAGTTTCAATTAGGTGCACAGAACCTTGGCCAGCCAAATTCTGAGAATCCCCAAGGACAGAGAACTTAGAATCACAGCTGCTGTTTGAAATAAGCCCGTTCATCAGGTTAATTAACTTGAAGACTTGCAGCACTGTTGCATCAGCAACTGTACTCTAAGTAGCTACCTAAAGAACTGTAATAATTAGTATAGCAATATTGTACTTTTACATGTGCAATACTTCAACATTTGACTGCAGATCTGATTACTTTGGGAATAGACAGACAACCTGAAGAAAAGCTTTCAGTTTGACAGCTGTCTACTTAAGGATCTAAAATGGGAAAAAACATACAAAGAGAATAACAGAAGTTGTAGGGCTGAATATGCTATGAAAAAAAAGCTATAAGAAGAGTTACAGGCCTGAACGTGTTTTATGACACGACGCCTGAATTCAACCCAAAACTCTGTATCAAGAACTTACCTGATACTGTTGGGCTCTATGGAGAATCATAATAGGTAACTTATGTGAACTCCAGCTATTCTTCTCTCCCTGGAGACTTTTAGATCCCTCTCCTTTGGCTAGATGGCATGATTCACTGGAATTTAGTTCCATTTGAATAAGACCTATTTCTTCCTAGCCCAGACAAATGCCTTCTGTAGATGTTAGAGAACCCACTTAAATATCTGCAATTCAAATTTAAAAATGCCAAACTTTGTAATGCCAAAAATCAAAGCCACTGTTAACAATGTTTTTCACAGTAGGAAAGCTTTAGATGCCAGTGTAGACAGTGGAAAACCTTTTTTCAATACCACACATTTAAGTTAAAAAAAAAAAAAGAAAAGCAAAAGAAAACAGAAAAGATCAAGCCCTTCAGTGTGTGAGCCACGACTTCCCAGGTCATAGCAGTTGACTGGTCTTGCTCTGCACGCAGGATGGACACCTACTGGTTAAGAGAACAGTAAGTGAAAGAGCATTTGGATACCAAAAGGGCTACTAGGAGTTGTTACTAGCACCAGTCATTATGAAACTAAGGAAAGACAAAAAAGTTTCAGATAGAATTTTTAACCTCCCACCCCCAACTGCCTTGAAAGGCAGCTTCTTTCCAATAGGGAATGGAAACTGCTATACTTTCCATGAAATAAAAGTTACCACCGTGTTGCAAATGAATAGCTGGTTATTTTAAACGACGTGGTATAGTTAATTCCTTATGTGGAAAAAAACAATTAAAACATTTTGAAATGCTGTGGCTTCCTCTTACCCTACAGACTGTAGAAAGCCTACTGATTTAGTCTGGAAAGACAGACAAGCAATCACCTTTGGTCATTACATGAGAAAGCCTTAGAGCAAAAGCAAAGACAACAGCCTATGAAATAAAATTGGAAGAATACATCTTTGTGCTCTGATGGCCTTCTACCTTGCCCTTACAGTTATGTTCAGCTGCAAAGAAGTCACTGATCTATGTATGGAATCAATGGAAGCGTCACATCTCCCTCACTCTGATACATCAGGATATGTTATACACTTTATAAAAGATAACAGTTCTAATGATTGGGTCCTCGAGCAAACAGCATCAAATTCCAGGCACCCCTGGCATCTTCTTCAGTCTGCAGATGATTAAGGCTCTCATTATCATGTAATTGTATCAATGACACCAATCAAGACATCTTAGCCATTTCATTGGGAGCCACATGGGATAGATACAACAGCTTGAAGAAAGATTCCATAAATGCTGCAGGAAGCATCAACTCCTGCATATTAGCTGAGTTAACATTAAGTAAGAAAATTGCATCTGGTGAAATTTTCAAGGCATCACAGCATGAATTTTGACCACACTGCATTCATTTACGTCAGTGAGAGCTATATAGGCTTAAAACACAACTAATTTTACACCCTAAAATAGAGGTTTAGTGACAGGCAGCATTCAAGCAAGCAAGTAAAACGCAAAGCGAGTCTTCCACAGAATCCACTGAATTTATAATGCAACACAGATTATGACAAACAGCTTAAAATTAATAAACTTAGACATGCCATTGCACAATATTAAAACATTCTGAAATATTCACACTTGCTTCACTGTTTCAGCTACAGTGAACTCAAATCCTTTTTGCCATCGTAACAGGACTGATTGCTCTAGCCAAATGAAAAATAAATGTGAGTACCAATATCACCAGCCTGAGAGGCAAGCTACCGACCCACACCTTCCAGAAACAAACCAAAGCAACCTACTCAAGAACCAAAATCTACCACGAATAAGGTCATTTAGTTTCATAAATTTAGAGCGAAGAATTCTGAAGCGTTTTCTAGGTCTGGATTAATACTAAAATTAAGGTGCAACACAGTCCATTAAATGTAGTATATCCATAACATCCTGGTTCACAGTGAAGACTAATTTAACAATTTGTTAATTTAACAATTACTTGAAATTAACACTGTAACAATAAATATGACTTGCTTTTTGAAAAATATGCCTTGTTTCTTAATTTATATCAGAAAAGGGACAAAGGCCAGCTCTTCCCATTAACTCTCAACATTCTATAAAGATGACTCTCTTACAAACAATACTGGAAGCTGGAAGCATTCATTCCTATAGATTCCAAAGCAAGGGAAATTACTATTCCAGTGAAAGTAGCTGATCACCCATACGCCTTGCTCTAACTTCAAAAGAAATTCTGCTTGAGCTTTCTTTGTAGCTTCTCAACTGCTGCATAACTTTCTCAAATATCAGTGATTTTAGCAATTTCACTCTTGTGAAGATCAGTAAGCTTACCCACATATTAAAATTTTGCTTCACTGCTTAGGAAAGCTACAAAGAATCAGCAAAAATGCTGTCTACAAAGAACAGATTTGTATTTCCTCTCCAAGCCACAAAATGTAGAAGGTTAGGAGCTGCTTTTTTCCCCTCCATTTTAACGAAACCTTAAACTTTGCATAATTAGAAAAAGCTCTTTCCAGTTGCTGCCATAGGGATAATAAACTCTTAAAGGAATACGCAAAGCACAGATTTCTACTGTAATATGAACTTAGATTTCCCAATTGATGTATAATTGTTCAACTTTAACATTACATGATTTTAATTAACATTTTATAGAAGTATTTAGAAAGATATTTTGCTTTAAAACCTAAGATTTCTCATTCTCATTTAAATAGGACAAAGACTATTCCAGGCTGATAACTGAAAGTAAAATTGCGCAGAAAGCATTCCAAACACTAATTAACAAATAAGATCAATAAAATTGTATTTTATAGCCACATGAGCTTTGATATTTATCAACTCGAGAATAAAGCATATATTGTATTTAGAGAATGAAAAATTAATTGTACATTAGTCAAATATGGTTGAAAGCAGCCCACATCTATATAATCACCTTTGCAAACAGAGTGCTAAAACAGTAATTCTTAAGAAAATCCACATTATCTTCTGAAATCTGAAACCTCTTCTTCAGAAGTTTCAGCTTTTTATAGTATCTACTTAGGAACTGTGACTTTCATTTCTTGTAGGAATCTCATTTTGTCTTCTGGAGGAGTAACAATGCAGTCAAGATGGAAGCCATGAGCTCAACGTTCTATGTATTCCAAGCAGGCAGCACAAGTAAGCACTGCCTCGACTGTATAGTTCTTTCATCTTCTGCAAGCCTATGGAAGTTCAAATCCGTTCACGTACAGCATGTTCTACAGAACTAACAGACATTTTCTGAAGCAGTGTATACATATTCTGAACACTGAAGTGTAACAGCAATCAAAACAAGCTGTACTAACAAAAGCTGTATGAGGAGTATTTTGCCAATGCAGTCTAACTGTACCAGAAAAACACCCCGAATACACAGGCTGTAGTTTCACAAGCACTTTTGTTTTCACTGCAGCACCAGCTTAAGCAGCCCTCATCCCTCAGCTGTGCTGGCACAATTGTTTATGCAGCTGAGCAGTGAGACTGGTCAGGGAATTGATCCAGGTTAAAAATAATATTTTTCTGATGGTAAATTCCACAATCTGCTTTGCTGCACAGCCACCTGGAACAGTTACACTAGTGCAACTGAGGGGCAAGAGAGGAACAAGCAGCTAAGGTCAGGGTGGCTCATGCCAGTGTTGACACGGAAAGAAATGCTCACAAAACTACACCCTTAGTCTTTAAATACTTTGGCGTTCCCCAAGTTAAGTGCACTATCCAAACAGTGCAGAATGCAGAATAAAAGAGAAGAATATGAACTCACAAATGTGTTAAAAAACAAAACAAAACAAAAAAACCAACGGGAGGCTTACACCTACATTTCAGGAAATACTGTACAAGGGCTACAGGGAATTCTCATAGAAGCTACAGTTTTTCAAAATCACAGAACCACAGAATTGTAGGGGTTGGAAGGGACCTCTAGAGATCACTGAGTCCAACCCCCCTGCCAAAGCAGCTCCCTAGTACAGGTCGCACACATAGGCATCCAGATGGGCATTAAATATCTCCAGGGAAGAAGACTCCACAACCTCCCTGGGCAGCCTGTGCCAGTGCTCCATCACCCACACCATGAAGAAGTTCTTCCTAATGTTGCTGTGGAACTTCATACGCTCCACTTCGTGGCCATTTCCCTTTATCCTATCCTCAAACC
The DNA here is from genome assembly GCA_013396635.1 of Penelope pileata. Lineage (NCBI taxonomy): Eukaryota > Metazoa > Chordata > Aves > Galliformes > Cracidae > Penelope > Penelope pileata. The sequence continues at coordinate 233,404 of WBMW01005007.1, forward strand.
CCAATTAAAAGTGATTGGACATGTCCATTTGCCTCCCGCACTTGAGATATTTGTAGACGTTAATAAGGTCCCCTTCTCAGTCTTCTTTTCTCAAATAGAAGTTACAAAAACATAACAAACAAATCGTTGTTCCCTGTTTGTGCTGAACAAGTGCATTCTGTCATTTACTCTGAGCTAGTTGACACAATAACTGGTTCTCAATATTTGCCCTTCACACAAACTGGTAAAATTCTACAGCATTTGTTCTCTTAAGAAATCCTAAACAATGGAAAAAAAGAGGAAAATAAAGTGTAAGCTAAGACAACAATATAAATTTGCAGCACCTTTATCTGTAAGAACATTTTTGTGCTATAATAAACTAACAAGATGACTAAGAAAATCCAACCTACCTCATAATACTAAGTACCCCGTTTATATAAGGGCTGCACATCATCTCCTTGTTAAGGTTTTACCTTCAGTAACAGTAGGAGAAGCCTTTCTTTCAGTGATCTGCCTTATTTCTCAAGTTTTACAGTCCAAAGGAACTCCTGGATAAACAGATCTACAAGGCCATGGAAAGGTTTGAATCCTGCCGGTTGTGCTCTACTGATGCAAGTGCTTTCAACTCTGTGGGACAAGAGCTATTTGCATACAATCTGCTCAAGTTCACCACCACACAAGGAGGGCTTCCAGTCAGAAGCAGCTTTAAGTCCTGTTACTGTGGCACTCAAGTCACAGCGAGCCCAGGCCCAAGCCCACGTCTCAGCCATGTTCAAAAGAAGCATCCCTGGCACATTATCTTCTTCCTCCTCCTGTTTACGAGATTTTTGAAAGGATTGCAGTTAATATCTGAAAGCAAATGTACTCATTTACTTAGAAGAAGAAAATAATTTTGGAAATGCTGAGTTATTTAAGTTCGTATCTTATTCACACACATGCTCCATAGTCAAGTTTCCCTACATGTCTCACAAAAATAAATAATTCAAATGGACCTTCTCAAACCATACTGATGTATTTTCAATTTAAGCATTCACACAGCCAAGTTTGACTTTTATGACTTCTTTTGATGAATTTGCTCCAAAGCACTCATGAAATATTTTAATGGTATCTACATAGAGAAAAAGGGAATACATGCACTTTTTCACCTGTTCATTTCAGATGTTTATTATCAAATTTAATTCAAACTACATTTTAGAATTTCAAGGCAGTAATACCATAATTAGAGTGTTGTAAAAATTATTCAGAATCAATGATTGCCAGATATAGACTGCACTTTTTCTTGTCATCACTGGGCAGAGACATTTCCTAGAGATGGATGACAAACAGAAGATCATGTTTGAAGCAAATCAAGGAAGAGTCATGAATTTTGATATACCCAAATACCCAACATAAATATTACCTGATTACGCACAAAAAAACAAAACATCATTTAAAAATGTGTTTCCTCTTGTTTAAGGCCTGCCATATTATTATGGTTACCTAGATACGCATAAATTCATCTGTCTTCTCAGAAGACCGTACAAGAGCTGTCACTTGCAGAGATTCCTTTCTAAAAGCTTTTACAGAGCTCTTTTGGTGAATATCCTCAAGTTCAGCATTCTGCATCACAACAGCTTTGGCAGGCTGAGTTCTGAAATAAATCTTTAAACAGGACATTGTTTGTTAAAGGCCAGCAAATTATCTTAGGTGAAATTACTTCATCTGTTTATCATATACCTGCTTCCATTCTTCTGTCCCTGCCAATTCAACCCTGTACAACAAGTTGCTGCTGCCACCTATCGGAACAGGTCTTGAGCTCTTACTCTTCTTTTTCCTCTGTATTACCTTTTCTTTGGTTCTCCTGCTCATGGGATGCTTTAGAGAGGCAACTGCATTTGGTGAATCAGTGTCTAGCAAATCTAACTGCCTAGAAAAGGGACCTAAGGAAATGCCAAAACAAGCACGCATGTAGGGAAAGAGTACAGGCTGGAAATGCATTTCCCTTGTTAACAGGAGAGAATCATCAGGATGGCACTCTTACTGCCAATTATGTGAACAAGAAGAAGGACTGAGCACTAGCGCTAACAATGAAATAACATGTTGCTAGTTATAAATGAACAATTGTCAACAAGTACCTTACTGTACTAATAGTGCTTAAACAGAAAGAAGTTGATTATACAAGCCTATGCACTTAAGACACTTAAGGCTTTAAAAACAAACATTTAAACTGACTTCCAGCAACTTCTGTAGCTCTTGGTTTTGCATAATTTTGTGATTAAAATGAAGTAGATCTTATACATTTAATTTCCAGCTTTCAGGGAGTCTCCAAGGAGTTATGAGAAACTGCTCCCTTTTTAGCAATTGTGCTAGTACAAATCAGTCTGGTAAGAAAATAGAAATTAACCACCCCAGCACCAATGTCCTGTTCAGCATCTTCATTTATGATCAGGATGATGGAGTGGAGCACACCCTCAGTAAGTTCACAGATGACAAAAAACTGGAGAGAGTGGTAGATCCACTGGAAAGTTGTGCTGTCATCGAGAGGGACCTCAACCAGCTGGAGAGATGTGCTGACAATGATCTCATTAGAAGTGCAAAGTCCTGCTCCTGAGGATGAACATTCTGGGGACCATACAGCTGGAAAACAACTTTTCAGAAAACGAGCTGGAGGTTCTGGTGGACACCAAGTTGAACATGTGCCAGCAGCATGTCGCTGTCACTAAGAAGGTTAACAGTCTTCCTGGCTGCATCAGGCAAAGTATTGCCAGCAGACAGAGAGGTGATCCTTCCCCTCTACTCACTGTTCATGAGGTTGCACCTGGAGTATGATGTCCATTTCTAGACTCCCCAGTAAAAGAGAGACATGGACACACTGGAAAGAGTCCAATGGAGGGCTACCAAGATGATGAAGGGACCAGAGGAAAGTCTGAGAGAGCTGGCATTGCTCAATGTGGAGAAAAGCAGGCTGAGGGAGTGTGGAATCTCAGTCAGTGTACAGAAATACCTGAAGAGAGGACGCAATAAGAAGAGCCTGGCTCCATCTTCGGCGGTGACAAGTGCCAGGACAAGAGGCAATGGGCACAAACTGGAACACCAAATGTAGGTTCCATCTTAGTATCAGGCAGCACTTCTGTACTGTGCAGGTGATAGATCACCGATATAAGTTGCCCCAAGAGGCTGTGGGATCACCTCCTTGGAGATCTTCAAAAAGTGCCTGGACATGGGCTTGGGCAACTGGTTCTAGGTGGTCCTACTTGAGCAGGGAGACTGAACCAGATGACCTCCAGCAGTTCCTTCCAGCCTCAATCATCACAAGATTCATCCATCATTCCACTAATTTTCCTAAAATTTGAATTAAGCCCCCTGAAGTTGTAAGTGAACCTACACTGAAGACACTAAGATCAAGTCGGCCCAAGTGAATACATTCCATGAACACATCCACAGAAAAGCTCTGTCCCAACATGGCAGGAAGCATTACCCACAGCATGAAGCAAGAACAAAGCACATCAAGTAATCTGAATTATATATGTATATGGTAAGTTACAAAAACAAGAGCCTCAAGCATGGAACCAGAATTGCAATGGTGATACTTTTGCTCAGATTGGTATTTTGCCACTCAGTCGTGAAAGACCTTCCGAATACAAAATTTTCAGCTAGTAGACTTTACAAGTGTCATTTTACAACAACTACAGTTAATTCAAAGTCATCACCAGCAAGAAGCTGACCAGAAGTGTTTGCAGTTTCAGTTTTAACAGTAAGAAAGTGTTACCAAAACAACAAAAAGAATTGTTGTGAACATCTAAAAATGAGCTATGCTTTTCTGAAAAGCTTCAGACAAGAAGGGGTGAAGAACTTCTTATCAGTTTTATTCCTTTTTCTGTTTCCTTCATGACAAGTGGCAGTTACACTCTTCAACAGAGCAGATAAAGCATTATAGAATTATGGGAAATTCTAAGGAATATAGCAAGACATTAGGCTCCACGCGGCCCCTGCCTGACAGCCTGAAAGGAAGACTGTAAAACCACTCTAGAAGCTTAGGATTTTGAGCAGCTGTAATGTCAGCAGACTTTTGGTTTCACATTCAACAACAACATTATTTTAACTGACAATTTTATCTGACAGAAAGACTTGGAAGGGAATGAACCTCTTTAAGAATGAAAAGCATTCAGCACCTTCTGGTTTTTAGAAAAAAGACTGACCTAGAAAACATCTTTTTTGTAAGAACAAACAAAACAAACAACAACAAAAACCTCCCTCCAAATTGGTAACCTTGAATTACCTGAGTCAATTCTGTTCTTTACCTTGAAGGACATAATCTTGTGTTTTGAGAACCTCCAAATTCTGAGGTGATGATCTGATTTCAAGAGCTTGGTCTCCAAGAATATCAAGTATCAGACAAAATATTCAAAAAACAAAGGAGTTGGTGCTACGTTTCCTTTGCTACTTCTTCCTCTCACTTCCTCACACATATCCTAGCAAGCAAAAAAGTTCACTCAGAAATCACAAAATTAATATATTCAGAAACCAGCACTTCAATTACTCTGCCTCCCTTTTTCCCCCACTCAACTGCTGAACAGGAACCACAACTACAAATTTCACTTTCAAATCATAGCAGAAGTTCCACTCACTGCAGCCAGCAAAACAAAAACAGCAACAGATGTAGTCTGAAACAAGGTGTCACTACAGGCTGGAGGAAAAAAGTTAAAAAAGAAAAAACATGTACAGAAAGACCAAAGTACTTATTTCCTCGTAGGACACCCAGGAACAGAGGAGAAAGGTCCTCAAGCAATCACTAGCGAAAGCACTGTAACCTGAAGCTTTTCATAGTGTGTAAAGGTTACTGTTGTCAGCCCAGGAAAGGTGAAAAGTACTGCTTACACAAAAAGGTCCCCCATACAGAAAGCTCCATGTGCTTACATGTCTTGTTTATCCAGTTATTGGAAACTGCATCTGCTCTTGAAAGATAATTTTAATGGCTCCTCCACTAACATTCTTATCTATGTCAAAATATACGACGCTTGCTTGCCTTTAAGACTCAAAGCTCAGTCTCTCCCACTTTAATTCCAGCACTCTTCAACACTTCAAATTTCATTCTCTCAGCTCAGGAAAGAGGTGACTGAGCTGCAAAAAACCCTGCAAACAACGTAAACATGATCATAACTGAGAAGAGTCCAAGCTTCAGGACTAATCCAAGACAACTTACCCTCCAGTCATAAAACCTGACGTTCCCACTTGCCATTTGCTCCAATACTGATAAAAGCAAATGTCTGTTCTACATGCACAACATTAAAAGTACAATAAGCATGTTTGGACCAACCAAATAATTTAATGTTACCAACACATCTGTCTAGTTATAAAGCAAATATCTGAAACCTATAATCATAATTCCTTAACAGATCATAGATACTTAGAGCACCACTGTCCTTAACTGCTGAAGGGAGAGGGAAGAAATTGAAAAACTTCTCCCTTACAAACATCTGTAACCAAGCTTTTTTTTTTTTTTTTTCAAAAAAAAAAAAGATAAAGATCTCACAATTCCTTTCCTTCATATAAAAAGTGAAGAAACAAGCTGCAATCAGAACTGTCATGGGACCTGAATCTAAACACAGAAGAGATTAAATGAATAGTTCAAACCTAAGCAAAAACTCATTTGCTCAGAATACTCGGGCTCAAAATAAGGATCTCCAACTTTTCAAAGAAAGCACTCTCCTTCCTTTACACCCTACACAAACAGCATATTTCTTTCTACTCAAGAAGAACTTCAATTATAGTGTTCCCTTACAGACAACATCACTTCTTCAATCCAGATGATAAAAACGGTCAGCATATTAAAGTGCTTCACATATCTATTAAAATATACCATGCAAAATAATTACATGCTACAGACTAAAGCTGTACCAAACAGAAGAGCTTAAGCCAGACAAAATGATTTCTTTTTAAAAGGTAAAAGTGTTTTTTTTTTTTTTTTTTGAGATAGTCATTCTTAAAGTTTAAAAAACATTTTCTATCTAAAGCAATCAGCCATAGGTTCCTCTTACTGCAGTCGGGTAAAAGCAGAGGTGTTCTGATGAGAACAAACATTTTTGGTTATTTTAAGGATTTGGGGGAAATTTTCATAGAAGAGATTTATTCAAAGCCATTATATTCTGAGAACAGCAGACAAAGATGTAGTAATGAAATGTATGATCAAGAGGCAAGTCCAGAGGTCTAATAATAGAACACATCTTCAGTTTTGTGCTTTGCTCCCTTACTTTACCCGTACTTCCCTGAGAAAACGACCACAGTTACTACAGAAAAATGCTTGAATTACCTTGCTAGGCTTACAAGTTTTCAGGCAGTATCTAAACAACTCACTCTCTTCAGACATGATCACTGACACCTTATCCTGCAGCCTCCAGGAGAGAGAAGTATCTCAGTGATTTGATCAGCTGAGAGGTGGGTAGGCAGAAGCAGGCTAATGAGCAAGGAAAAAAATCCACCCACTGCTTGGAAGGACATTTTCAAAACACTACCATGTTTCGTAATAGTACCACCTGCTACTACTGAACAGTAAGAAGAGTAAAACATATGACTACTAAGACACTTAGGTAGAGAAGAGAGTGTCCTATGCCCTATTTCCCACCAAAATAGATGCAAGTGGAATGAAAGGTCTGAAGTAACTGGACCAGTGGGCACGGAATCAGATAGCTAAGCAGTTAAGTCCCATAATCTCCAACATCTCCCGTCTTCCCTCAGCAACCCGAGCAACGCAGCTTCTGCTCCCTTCTCATCGGCTCAAACACACACCTTGAGAATCACCTCAGTTTCTTTCATGAGCATTGAGGTTTAGTTTCACGGCAACTCTTATTACCGTTCTCTCCTGGTCAAGGAATACAAAGGATTACATAACACATATATTTTTAATTCTGGGCTGCTACAGCTGGTTGAGTATTTTCTTTTCCACTTTCTTTTTCCTCTCTTTCCCTCTTTACAAATTCAGACCATTTCTTTAGTTGATGTGTCACTTGTAAAGCCAGCATTTGGGTAAAAAACTACTGAAAACCAGACTCAGGCAAATCAGTCATTTCTTTTTTCGCATCTTAGTCTGGGACTCATTTACTAAGCTGTCACTAACTGGTGATGTCTCAGTGACAGCAAGGCTAGCTCCTCCGGGCACTTCTTAGAACACCAATTCAATACTGCCACTGTCATTCTTCCTGCTCCCAGGCAAGCATGTCCCCTCTCTGTTCTGTGATCTGAGCCAATGCTGGCACACATCTGATCCCGCAGCAAGCCAGTTCAGGGAGCAAAACCAGAACAACAACAACAAAGTAGGGTTGATTTTCCGCTAGATTAGGTTTGAGTCAGACAAATACCATTGCCATCACAGGGAAAGGGGCTGAGCCAACCTAGATTTATAAATCACACTCTTTGGTTTTCCTGAAAGTAATCTTGGAGGAGGGGGAAAAGCTCTCTCTTAGCAACGTAGTGTTGTAGAAGAGACTTCTCTGATTTTATGTAGCCTTATTACGAGAATAAGCGCTGAGGGAGCAAAACATCTAGTTCAACTACACAAGATAGTCTGGCTGTGTTTTAACAACTGTGTTTAAAGACAGCACTGAAAGTGAGAGCAGGTGGAGAAGTTTCAGAAAGATTGGTATGACACCCTCAAGAGGGAAGCTACAAGGGCTAAGGAACAAGCTCTTCAGCTATGAAACACAGTGCCGTAAAGGATGGACACACAAGTCCACTTCTCTGTCTCTTCTGTCTCTCCTCTCCTCTAGGAGAGGAAGCAAGGCCCCTGGCTAAGAAGGGTGCTCATACAAGGAAGCAGCCTACAGCGAGGTTGCTGTAGTTTCAGGCTAACAGAGCTCAGGTTGTATCTAAGTGCAGCGATCTTCATCCAGAAAACTGCATTGGCAGAAGGTCCCAGGGTAAGGGAAGATTTCTTTCACAGAACAGCTGCCAGGGAAAGGGGGAAAGAAAGGAAGGAGGGTGGTCACGGAACCTAGGAATTGATTTCGCTTTCTCCTCTGTTAGTTTCCAAATTAACATATATAAATACAAAACCAAGGCCTCCATTGCACCGTTTGGGAGGAAGGTTCCAGTTTCCAATTACTTTCTTCCAATTTCAGAGTACTTGGTCAAAAATTAAAAACAAAAAAACAAAACAAAAACAACAAAAAAAACCACATTAGCCCAGGGAAAAAAACAACAAAAAGAATAACAAAAATAACCTTACATCAAGACGAGGTAACAGACACTAGCAAGGAAGAGTCAAATATAAATACTCATGTCTGTGCCAACATAACTTATTTTACCTGTTGTATTTCTTCGAGGAGCATATTTTACAGGTGATAAGGCAAAAGAAACAGACATCTCTAAACAGCTGTACCCCTATCTCCCCATTATTTTTCCATACTTACCTTTTGCAGAGAAAAAAATACAGATCTACCCAGGAATCTTCTTTTTCCCCCCAGAATTTCCCCCTACTAATTTTCTTCAAAGATAAGAAAGATGCTACTTACTCTCCACGCTTCCATAAAGAAAAGAAGGATGTTATCACTGCACTCACTGCTACGTAAAGGATTAACACAGAAATTTTTTCCTGCACTTCATTCCATGTAGGATTTCGGAGGAAGAGGTTAACAAGGGGATGGGGAACTGAAAGTTGGGAAGAGCAGAAACGTGTCCAAAATTCAAGGCCTCTCAACAGGCATGGTTTCCTGCTGCCACAACCTTTATAAAATGGCTGTCTACAGTTTAACCTATCTGCCACCTTTTTCTACATTTAACAGTATCTCCTTACAAAAATCCTGATACCAGATACAGAGTAACAAGACAACTAGATACTCAAAAGGAAAAAAGTTAATATATCCTCCTCTGAAAAAGGCAGATGAGGAAATTAACAGTGGGGAGTTAAGAAAGCACAGAAAAGATGCCTCAGTGAAGGGTGAGAAAAAAGCTTCTAACCTTTTAAGGTCCTCCACTTTGTCATGCTGCCTGGGAGGAAAACAGACTCCTGTAACAGTGACAAGATTTACAGAAGACTAAAAAAGCCACCAAACCAAAAAACCCCCCAAAACAAACAAAAAACATCAGAGCATTTGCAGCTGAGATTCCATCCCTGGTTTATCGTATTCCAAGATTTTTCTTGCAAACTGTGGGCAGAGAAAAAAATGTAGAAATACACCATTACTTAAAAAGCTACAAATAAAGATTACAATATCATCTAGCAGCAAAAATAGAGAAGAGCTGCTTTCAGAAAAAAGCTGATAGGTTAACTGATTAAAAAAGGCAAATATTAACTTGGCAATCATTCTAAAAACTAATTTCCCACTCCCTATATTAGTCACTTATTTTCCCACTGAGGCTGGACATTTATCCGTGTTCTCTACACATATCACCACACAGCCCTTAACAAAGAAATTAGCTGTGCCTCTTTACAACTGTGGTCAAACACTGACGATATCAAAGTACACTCAAGGAGAACTGCTAGTCTGTTAAGCCTCAGTGTTTAAAGTTTATTCTTCTAACCACAGACACAAGCAGATATCAGGTATTTTCAGGAAACTAAGCCGAGATATCATTCTATAAAAACATACAAAACAAGGGCATATGGGGGAAAAAAAAAGTAAGGCTGTTTGTCTGGGTAGCTCTTCACAACTTAGAAGTAATAATATGTTTCATGCATTTGCAACAAAGATAAGAGGCCTGTTAAGGAAGTAGACTGACTTTTGAAAGATGAGATGAAAAATATGCAGATAAAGCGGTAAAGGGTTTCTAACTACTATACTCGGCTCTGTATTTGAGGAGAACTCAATTTTTCACCCATTCCAATTTTTTAAATGTTTGTCCTGCAAAAATACTAAGCTGTGGTTTACAGGCTGGGATAATTTAAAAGCACAGATGTGGACTTTATACAAGAGCTGGCAAGAATAAAGGTATGAAGAAAACCTCTGTACTTCAGTTTTGTGATAAAAGTACATTTTTGCCCCACAGATAAATACAAAAATAAGTATTATTCCTTTTAATTACATTCAGTTTCATTCTCATGCTAGATTCAGAAATGAAACTGTGACAGAAGGTGCACAAAGCTGCAGTTCCAGGCTTCTCCTAAATTTACTTAAAATCTCAGCTAGTAAATGCATTTACATCAGAAAGCAAAACTGCAAAAGACAGAGATGCTGCACTGCAATGATAAAATGAGAAATGAGAAAGTGCTTTTGAAGTCAGTGAATTTTGACAGCCTGAGGAGTTGCTGCAGGCACTCTGCAACATTCATCGACACGACAGCATAAGGTGATGACTCGCCCTTATCACAGACGCAGAAGCTTCAAGTCACAAGGAAAAAGTTTTAATACTACTTTGTCCTAATACTCCTAAAGACTCCAAACCAGAAAAAAAAAGAAAAACCTAAAAAAGTCTCATGCTAGTACAATCCTGGATATTTTTTTAGCTAAAGTATTTTTTTTTCAGTATGAACTATATTACGTTGAGTCAAGTTGCAGGTCTCAAGATCTCATTTGCGTTGGCAAGAAGCTCCCTGCTCATTGATGGAGAGTGGAAAAAACATTCTGCAGAGTTGCCATTGGCTCCACACTGCAGAAACACAAGCTACAGTTTGGCCTGGTCTATTGGCCAGTTTCAACAGGAAGGAAGCCTGTAGCTCCATCAACTCTGCTAACACCATTAGGTGGTACTTTGACTTTAGGATACTCTCTGTCACTGGGAATTTACTTGAAACTAAAACCCACAACAAATATTAATCAGAAATAAAATACTAAAAATCAAACAACAAAGAGGTAGTGGTAAACTTCACCGAAATAAAGTTTAAACACTCGTGTTTTACACAGCATTTTGTACACAGATGGACATCTACGTTAAACCTTAGCTTGAAAAAGTTGTTCAGCGTCTGCCATCCTGGAATCCAAACATGCAGGCCATATTGGTAACTATCTTGTTATGCTCCCCAGTCCATCCAAACTCTGCAACTTAAAGAAAGAAAATAACTACACACCAATTTACTGACCTTCAAATTAAGCTTTACATTCACTAAAACTGTTGAATAGCAGATTATAATTTAATAGGTTCACCAGTTTCCTCCCAGAACCATTATAGACTACAAAAGGCTCTAGCTCAAGTGAGACTCCTTTGTAGTATGCTGATGAAACAGGAATACATTTACAAAACGTTTCATTATCCCATTTTAACCAAGTCATCCTTGAGCATCAACAAGCATTACCTCTCTTTTCTGAATGACTCTCCATCTTTCTCTCCTTTCCTACTTCACATACCTAACTGCAGTTACAATTATCCATTGGCCACACTTTCACCAGTTTCAGTGGGATCTGTACATCCTACTACATTGCAAAACCAGGCCGCAACATTTTAACGCCTTAGAAAAACCTAGCCATTTTTTCTGAGCAACAGGAGACTGCTAGGATCCTTACAGGCACCACCACTTAAAGCTCGCTACTTAAAAATATGCCTGCTTAAAGCATTTGAGATTCCTCAAATATCTCCAGATAACAAGATTACTGTTGCCACCTTTCATCCATGTAGGCCACTGTTGAAGGCACCACTGTCAGAATCCACACGTGTTCTGTTGGTGAAGTCAGGTCAGTGAGTTCCTGTCCCACTTCAAGGAATAGCCTTCAATTTGCATTATTTCAGTGAATCAGTTGGTGACCACGTGAACAGCCGCATGGCCACAGGTTGGCAGCGGTGGCTTCTTGAATTGGCCTTACTACTTGGCTATCGCAACACCACTCTTAGACACAAGAGTTTCAAGGAAAGGCTTTCTCCAACAGCAACACAAGCTTAAAGAACTCTTTATGCTGTCTTCTTCCTTGCCTCAGCTGCGCAAAAGTTGTTATTTGTGGGGTCATACTACAAGCCACATCAGTGAACGAAGGGGAAAGGATGGCAAATACTCATGCTGAAACTGCTGAAGTGAGAAACATCAGCAGTCTCCTGTAACTTCATGCTGAAGGTGAACTGACCCAGCAGCTCCCCAGCATCAAGGAGGTAACCTCATTCAGTGAGATTCCCTAGCAACCCACTTGTTCTGGTGAATTTTCTAACTCCCAGTTCACAAACTGATCCAGCTCAAACACAGTTGAAATGAATACCAAACGCCAACCACTTGTGTCAGTGAAAGAAATTTTCATCTTTCGGCCACAACAAACCATCAGACTGGCCTGGATGCTCAGAAACACTAGCATTCTGACTTTTTTTTTCTTTAAAGTTGCTGTCTAGAGGCCACCTTGTTTTTTTTTATTCCATGAGTATTTCATTTACATAGGCATACTGGCATTTTGCACATATAACTGCATCTACATTGGCAACTCCTGCAGACGTACTGCTATATTATGGAAGGATTTCATGCTTTCATGCACCAAAAAGAACACAAGTATGCTGATACTGTTCACAGCCTTGACAAGATCTATCTTCAATAGAAGAGTGAAGATAACTGATGATTGTACTGGTATTTTTTCCTCTGCAGAGTGTGTATGAAAGCACTACTAGGATAATCGATATTTTCCTTTCAGTCTGGAAACCACAGGGGTTTTCAACCCTATGCAGAGGAAAAAGGAACAAATAACGGGTATTTTCTCTGAACCTTGCTGCTCAACACATTACCTGCTAGAAACACGAGGCTGGAGAAAACAGAAATTTCCCCAAACTGAATGACAGTTGCTCTCCTGCTGCTTACAATCTCTTTTTTGTTCTCCTTTACTAGACAATGTGGAAGAGGAACCCCAAAAGCACCATACTTCTTTAGGGTTGAGAAAGGAAGATCAAGATGAGCTTTTGCAGAGGACTGGTACACAATTCTTGAAGACCCCCTTTTCCACATATGTTAAGTCCTAACTCCAATAAAACAACAAATTTCTATTTGTATTCAACTCATTTTGTACAGAAGCCTTCTCATTCTGACTGAAGCTCTGAGCGTAGCAGCACAAACACGAGCCATTGTGAAGCCTTCAACAGAATTCCCAGCTTTGATACGCCTACCTCTACCCCAAGTAGCTACCAATGAACACAGGCTGGTGAGGTTCTAGCTTAAGCAATTTCATAACTTTTGCATGAATCACTCAGACAAATCTTAAAAGTCATGTGTCAAAGCAGCTAAATTAATTACCACTATTAAAGATAGTACCACAGCAAGCAGACAATTTTATTTTTCTTTCCTTTAAGTACTGTTTAAACTCACTGAAGAGCTAACAACAGGCATAACAAATGAAAAGTAACACAAATACTTTGCTAAATGTCTTTGTCTAATACAATATACGTATCTTGGTAAACCTATTTTATTCGTGGGATTGCAAACTCTTCTGAGACTGACTTAACAAATATTTATACAGTGCCTTGTACAACGGGGCCTAATCCAAGACAAGCTGTCTAGCCAACACCAAAGCATAAATAAAATACAATAACCTGGTATTGGCAATTATTCCATCAAAACAGTTTAAACTATACAGTCTGAGGAAAACAAAAAACATACTCTTACCAAAAATCAGACAAATATACTTTCTTTTAAAGGGAGAACAAGGCACCAAAACTTCTAACTCAAGCAGCTTCTTCATAAGCCCGCCAGTACTTATCAAACTAAAACGTCTTTTAAGCACACTTCTGTTGAGCCCATGGAGATTCTCACTGTTGTTCACAACTGGCTTAAACCTGTTAAAGAAGGCTCTCTACAAAAAATAACCTACTGTTCCTGTTCAAAAAATGCTTTGTCCAACAAAGGGAAAGGAGCAGTTTGAAGTAGATGAATGAATTGAATGAAATCCAAGTGCAGAACTCATGACACTCTTTTTCTCCCAGGAAAGCCTCACCAGAGCAGGGGCAAACTTAGCAACAGACACTCTGAAAAAGAAACAGAATGAAAGAGAAATGGCAAGTGCTGAACAGTTTTCTTAAGAAGGAAGATGAATTCTCAAGAAGAATGATTAGAACAGGTGAGAAGAAATGCCAAAGAGAAGCATAAACAAGAGGGCACTAATGTTTGAAGTGCATACCATGTATATGCTCAGGGAAAGGGAGAGTAAAGAAAGAACATAAACGAACAGATTACTCTCTTCTAGATCACCTACAATTAGGATAGGAAGTGAATAAAAAGGCAGATAGAGGACGCAAATTTTGTATTCTACAAAATCTGTCTGCATAGACAGATTTTTAAAAAGGCAAAAAGTTACAAATGCTGTCGAAAGCAGAGCACTGCAAAAGAGATACTTAGCACAGCAAGGGTACAAGGAGGTAAACTCCTCGTTAATGGTTTAAAGACAACATGAATTGCCAAAGGATGCAATTAGATGCCACACTACACAACTTCATTTCTTTGAAGTGCGTGGGCTTTTCTTCCTATGAAGGTGAAACTGTTTATAATTTTTTCCACCTGGGGAAATGAGACTTAGGACCAACATGGGCAAAGTCGTCTCTGTATTTCTAACCTTCAGTATAAAGCAGAGGCCTTTTTTTTTTTTTTTCCCCTTCTCTTTTTTTCTAAATAGCTTCGGGAAAATAGATGATTTATCTGGATGTACACGTTACTCTTGGCTTCCGAAGCATCAGATTAGAAACAAGTACTAACGTCTGGAGAGGTGGTTAGTTAATGAAGCCTCTACAGTTTTTTTTCAGGCAGCATGCACTGCTGAAAAAGTAAAACATTCTGAAAACATACCAATCAACAAACAAGGGGTGGGGTTTGTTTGTTTGTTTAAAAAACCGTAACTCTGATTTTCTTCGAAAAATGCATTCTAAAACCCTAAGTTTGATAGTCCTTAGGGATTTTTCTAATAACTACTCCTCAACCATGTATTTATGCTTGATCTTTGTACCAGCCACCTATGAAAAAAGGCAAAGCGTCATCTTGCCCAATAAAGAACATACGCTGCGGCAAATAGTTCACTGTTAAGAGTGCATTTCACCTGCCTGCCAGTGAGTTCTCATCCATTTCTGCTAGCATTATCTATAAACAGAGGTACACAAAACAAAGACTTATTTAGAGATTCAGTGATCTATGTAAAATCTTCACTTGGAAGCATAATGAAAAACAGATTACTTCAGGGGTATTAAAAGAATTTGATGCTACTGTCACCTTCACAGATGCATCTACTACACTTGGGAGTACATTAAATACACCACTGCATGCAACACCCCACACAGGCATGAATGAGTTATACTATTACCATCAAACAAACACTGAGTCAAGTCATTCAGACTAGAAAATGAGACGGAACAATGCTTTTGGTATAAGGCATTTTGAGAATAACTTGTATTCCTTGAGCAGCTTAAGCAGCTCCTCCCTCCCTTGCACACATTCTTGCCCCATGCTGCTACATGCAGAGTGCCAGAATAGGTGTAAGCGCAGCCATGCGTTGAACCAGACCCAGACAAACACACAGGCACAGAAGAGGTTTCACGAGTGGAAATATTACCACCACACATCTAACAGCCACCTCACCCCCAGTTTTAATCACTGCAGTTGAGAGCGTGCCACTGCTGCAACACAATCTCAGCAGCCCGGCAGCCTGCCTGGCTACCTCCCATATCACTTCTTTATCCCCTTCGGCCTTCACCTTCTTCAGAATCTACTGTAACACGAATTTTGTTCAGTAAATCGGAACTGGCAGATGCTGCTAACCCACCTCTTCAAGGGACAGTCCCACAGACAGCAGACCCCAGCGCTGGTTCCCACAGATTTGCAGGCAGCCGTGCCCCCGTGCTCCAAGCAATCGCATTCCACCTCTATCCCAGATGCCTATTATCTTACCCCCTCTCGTCCAAGCGCTAGCCACAATATACTTAACCTCTCATGTCCTCCAACTACTGACTGAAAAAGGAGTTCTGCACATCGCATCCAGTCCTTCCGCCGAAGACAACTGTTTGTTGGCCATCCGGCAGGCTAACTGCAGGTAAACGCTAAATCCATGCATAACTTTTCCCTGAAGAGATCTTCTACTCAATGAAGCCACCAACTTCAAGATCCCTGTTAAATATTATTAAAATGCAGAATCTTCGAGACCTTGCCCTTGGCTAGTTTCCTTTGCTGGAATTAGCTGATGAGCTTAAACTTTATCAAGGCACAGTATTAGAGAAAACGTAATTGTTCAAGATCTGTGTCTTTAGAAAGGTAAATGAAAGATGGCTTATACTCTACACAAATGCATATAAAAAGAGATGTCAAAGACTTGTCTGGAGCAACACTTAGATGTTTCAGGCAATACTTAAAAATAATAATTCTATTTAATTTCTACACTGCCCTCATTATCAATATACCCTTCCAGCACCTTTTCATTGCTCCTACTGCACTCCATGCAACAAAGGCAGCGTAAAAGGATATGAAAAAATTGAGGGGTTTGGAGTACGCATGCAGAAGCACCTGAACAGAACTCAAGTCTCATCTCTTCAATGGCAACTCCTTTAAAAAGCAACAGAGAAAACAGATCTCAGCACCTAATCCAGGTGAGACCAGCTGATTCCCAATTCTCAAGCTGCAGGACTTTCTACTATGTACAACTAAGTAAGATTTCTTAAAAGAACTTGCTTTTAGGTGTTCTAGTCATCCTTTTAATAACTATTTGCATTCTTTGATCATTTCAAATGCATTTCAAAGGAGGTGTAAAAGCCCCAAAGATTAAAAAAAGTCCTCTACGGGCTGTGGAAACCAGCAGCTATGCAGAGAAAAGAAACTCCAATTAGTGCCTTCAATGAGGGGAGAAAGCACGTGGCAATCGGCCTTCTCACCAGCAGCCCCGGCAGACCAGCCAGTCCGCACGCACATAACACCAGATGCCATTAAATCTGAAACAAGCTTTAGATATTTAGATAAACATTCACGGACTAGCTTAAGAAGGTCATAAAAGTACCGAGCACATACAGCAGCTTTGTCCTTTTTCTTTTTTGTAAGTTCTAGTAAGCCTAACAATGTCATGACTAATGTGTGCGCTTTTCTAATGTTTTAAAACCCACTACATGCAATCTATAATAGAAATGTACTTTTTCTGTTGTTGTTTTTACACCACTGTGTGTTTCTAAGTCAACATCCTTCTAAACATTAAAGGGAATACAAGCTTTACGTCCATTCTGAAACAATGACGTTTAAATAAAGGAAAAATTAATTGCTGCTCATAGTAAAACCAGGATGTGAATGAGTTTTAAACTGCTCATCATTAAACACAGTAAAATTTGACCTTGGTTTCTGTTCAAAATAGTAAAAGAGCTATACATCTTCCATACTGTCGTAATTGATTACACAAAGCATTCTGCTAAGAATATAAGTAGTATTTTAAAAAGAATCTGTTCTGCTAAAATGCTGTGGCCAGGTATTAGCTTAAACAGAACTATTTAGCACATCACGGTAAGTAACCTTTAACTTCTTGTCACCAAAAGATACCTAGAACATTATAACAATGTTTGTAACTATTTAACTCCACCTTAACTGCACCTATGGCAACAAGATCATCCTCAGTGATGCCTTTCATTCTGTGACAGACATGTTCCAAGAATATCCAGATACCATATACATCCAACACGGGCCTCTCAGCTTCAGTTATGTCCAGCTATTTCTCTTGGTTTCCCCAGAACCAGAGTATTACTAATTGAGGAGCACCAAAATCCAAAGACAGCGAAACACAAAGCCAGAAGGAACTCTCAACATCTGTACACTGTTTGGAACATGAGGAGTTCGCTGACCAGCTCAGGTTTTGCCACAGACAGCACTAATACATTCAGAGTGACTTTTCTGGTAAGCGTAATTAAGAGAGAGAAATTGAAAAACCATTATAGTGAACCCTCCAACAGCAATTAAGAGTTTATCAAAATTTGTATCCAACTGTCAATCTGGCAGCTTTCTCACTCTCTCAGTTGCACTTAAATATGTGGAATCCCATCAGGATTAGTTGGCTAATAAGGGTTCAAGATGTTCGGGAGCACCCACCAATATTTTCCTGGTTGAAATACAAAGCGTATACTTTTTCAGTTGAGATAACCTACTATGTAATGGAAGAGAAAAAAATGCAAAACCTGAATCACTGCACACATTAGTGGAATAAAGTTAACTTTCACTTCAATCATTTAAATATTTGAGTTTTGAGTATAGCTTTAAAAAATCCAGTTCTGAATCACTGGAATTTTTGTTCTATTTCCTGTAAAAGCACCAACAGCAACATCGTTCAGCATTCCGCCTGCAAAAGCTCTGAAAAGATCAGCCTGATCCCTCAGTCCTAAATTTACAGTCATTTTATAAACTTGAGGTCACATCTGACCAACTTATTTCTTCCACTGTTTCCAACCAGAGATCACAGTGAGAGGGAGGAACTCGCAATAGGATGAAGAACAATCTAGTTTTATGTTTCAAAGTGCTTACTCTCACAAAGAAAGTTTGCCAAAAGCTCTTTAAGCTCCCTAGCAAAAAAATTTAAGTTCGCTGAAAATAATCTCTTCAACAGATGACAGGTTTAATTCTACAAGGCCCGAAGAGCATACCAGTTCAACGTCTCAGCCTTCAAAGCAACACCATGGTGAGAAAAACTGCGGCTTTCTTCCATCCAGTCACTGGATGAGACATTTCTACCAGGACACTTATCATAGGAAGAATGTCCATTTCCAAGAAATCTATTTTCATACCAACATACTTAAAGGAAGGGAGAAGAACCCATTGACTCCTCTTGAGATGAGAAACGGTTTACATTTCCCAAAGCTCTGGAGAGCCGACAACAGTAAGGGCAGCACAGCAAGGAGATGGCACTGCCCACACAGGCGGTGACAGGGAGGGTGCTCTATCCAACATCTCTCAGTCACGACACTGGGATGACCCAATCTCTGAGTACCTCCTCCACCGGCTTTTCTCCCCCTCCCTCTTTGCAGGCTCTCTGGTGAAGCAGCATGAGAATCAAGGGCCCAGGTCCTCCCAGCTTGTCAAAGAGATGGACAGCCAGCTCAGCTTCAGCACAAGCTGAGGTGCCATCTACCCAGAGCCTCCGTAAATTTAACGCATGAGAAACTTTCACAGCCATGAGTGAGTGAAAGTTTCATTGAAATTGACGGGCAGAACTTCGCTGAAGCTGATGACATGGACGTCTCCTAATCAGTCAGCGGAATTTCCCTCTTGCCAAGAGGGAACATGGGATGAGAATTTTGAGCTCTGACAACATCTAATTGCAACAATACAGATGAAGAGCAAATAATTGAAATACTGATATGAAATGCAAGTGCCTGGTTATCTGGTCAATTAGTGGGTGAACTGGAAATGATTCCCAATTTCAGCAAATCATGGCCAAGTGACTGATATGGAGCGACCAGCTCTCCTCACTGCAGCGCACGTGCAGGACAGCCCCGGTGCGCATGGTTATGATGGAAAACTACTTCAGAAGTCCAAGAGAACAACTTCAGAGTTTATCTTTCAAACAGCTTTTCTCAACCTGTACCAAATGCCCTGGAACTAAGGACAACTAGAAAGCCACACCTGAAACCTTGCAGCAAGGTGTTCCTTGGGATTTGGGGTGTGCACTCTCTGTCACCAGCACAGCCGTACCCAGGGGCGCCAGGCACAGCGCAGGGCCCACCATGGGTTACCAGTGCCAGGAACACCAGGCCCTGCCCCGAGGGCTGCGCAGCAGCTAACGGGGCAGCCTTCAGATCTCCCCATAAGTCTTCCAATGAATGGGACACGGCACCACACACCTCTCTGCTGCACCCCTCAGTCACTTGGGGGGACGGAACGGGAGAGAAACTCAACGGGCCGCCCCTCCTGCCTTCGAAACCCCTCTTACCAGAACCGTTTCACTAATTCCCCCCGCACAACTAAACGGAGCCGAATAACGGACCCGGGCAGACACTATATATGGCCTCACGGCCCTTGCCCCACACCTCGTCCCAAATGGCGGAGTGTGGCCCCGCACCTGTCACCTGCCGCCGGCCGCCGCCCCGCAGATGGGGGGATCCCTCCCGGTCCCGGATCCCTGCTCGCCCGCAGCGCAACCCCGCAGCGCGGCGGCTCCTGCCCGCTTCCCTGCGTCCCTCCCGCCGGGGAGGCCGCAGCCCCCCGCCCGCCGGGATGCCGGGCCGCCCCCTCCCTCTCTGCC
>WBMW01005007.1:253958-465480 GCA_013396635.1 Penelope pileata
CGAGGCGCCCATCCCCTGGGCTGTGGCGCCTCCCCTCAGCCCGGCCTCCGGCCGCGGGCCTCGGTTCGCGGGTCCCAACGAGCCCAATTCAGTCCCTCCTCCAAGAGGAAGCAGGCAGCCTTGAGCCCACTGGGACATTCAAGTCAGTCCTTGTAGTTCATCTTAAGTGGAGACACAGCTTTCAGGCGGGTTTATAAAACCACCCCACTTGTCCGCTGCTTTTATGTGGAGTGGGACATCACACCACAGAGCCTCCCACTCCTTCACCTCCTTTCTTCCTGCATCTCTTGGTTTGTTCACCCTCGCTGCTGCTGGCAGGTGCTGCCCCACGCTGTGACCCATGGGTGCCTGTACGTTGCCTGCACACCGGTCCTCCTCTGCGCTGTTAGAAATGCTGTGAAAGGAACCTTCATCATCGGTAGCAGGATGACACTGTCCGACTCTGCTGCCAAGAAGGGGGCTGGTGGGGAAAGGGACAAGGGAGGACTTTGAGATTTCCCTGTACAATGGTGGTGCTGTGCAGAAATCGCTGAAGAGGAAGTTCTGTTGTTCCCCCTCCACCGTAACTCCCAGAGGCACCGCTGGTTTCCAGTGGACAGAAGGAACACCGAGACTGCTAGGCCGCAGTCATTCCAAACCCTTCAAAGTTGCAACATGCTTGGCAGTGCTGTGATGAGGAGGGCTCTGGCTGCTCCACAGGACATCAGCTGAGAGACGGGCCAGTTCCTGGGTAGCCTCACCGGGCAGGTGGCTGGCACTAGGTGATCTTAGAGGTCCCTTCCAACCCAAGCCATTCTATGGTTCTTTGAGTTGACACTTGCGGTATAAAAGGACATCAACTAATAAAGAAATAACAGATGCATTTAGCAGGAGCTAACTTATTTCTCAGGAAATTTAGCAAAGTGTCCATTTCCAAGAAATGAAGGTAACTTTGACATTACAACAATGGATATTTTCAGAAATGGTTAAAAACATGTTTTCTAAATGAAAGCACTAATGTAAAAACAAACAAACAACAACAAAACCCTCTCAACAGCTTTTAGTTAAAATTGCCAAACAGAGAATCCCAGGATAAGCAATAGCAGAGACTATTTTTGTGTGATGTAGCAGGCAGGGAGTGAGAAAACAACACCAACGTGTCCGACAGTGAGGTGTTATGTTGGGAGGGAAAAAAAAAAAAAGGGAAAAAGGAGGACAGTTGTTTTTCCCTCTAAAATATAGAATTATAGGCGTGTTTGTACATTCCAGTAAGAATTAGTCATTTTCCTATGCTGCAACAGAGAAGTTTGCAGTTCTTCTATATGTCAGCAGCATGGCACATGAAATGCACGTGTCCAGAGTTCGTTATCCAGCCTGTCTTGAGTCAAGGTTTTGCAGGGCTGAGAATCTGCTGAAGTGTGTTAATTGTAAATAAAATAGTATCTCCCCCAAACCAGCCAGAGCTGAACGTAGTCTCTTGCAAAAATGGGCACTGTGGTATCTAGGAGGAAGATGCAATGGAAACATCAGATCACAGAGAGCTGTACCTGGGTTGGTCACCGTAACTGCACAATTACATTAATTAGATTTTTTGCAACCCGTACTGTAGATGATTCATGATCTGCCCAGTCATCTGCTCAAGCACACTGCTGTTCAACCCTTCCAGCACAACTGGTTCAAACCTTGCTAAGCAGTACCTGACTGTCCAGACAGGTGGGATAGTACAATTAAATGAATACATCTTGTGCTTTAGAATTTGAGTTTATTTTGTTAAATACCAAGTTAAATATTTGACACTTTTTGCCTGCAGTTACTAAAACAGGGATTTGCCGCAGGAAAGCAAAAGCTCATCTCTCACTACTCCATCAGCAATATTTACTGCAGTGCTTAGGCAATGGGACATGTGATTGAGCTGCTTTCTCCTTTTCCTCCTCTTCCCAGACTCTGTTCACACTGTATCTATGCCTTAGCCCATTGCTAAAACCGCTCTTCTCTATAGCACCTAATTTGAAATCATCTTTAACACCTTCCCAAAGGCACAGAATTCTGTATTTAAGAAAAGTGTTCTGCATATTGATGTTTGGAAAAGAACTGTTTACCTATGTGTTTGTAACAAAAAGGAGAAGGATATATCTGATAATAAAATCTGGGTGTAACTCTTAGAACGATGCAAATCAAGGCTTCAGTCGTCACTGAGGCACAAGCAGCTGCCTGCCCAGCTTGCTGGTAAATTCAGAGCCTTGCCTCTTTTGCTGTGGTTTTAAAACATTACCCTTTTTCTTTGGCCTTCCAAAGTACAAGTTCATGTTTTTCAAGCGTTCATCAGACTTTATATTATTCACAGCTAGGGAGTTAAATTATAAATTGGTGATTATTCTAAGTATTTTGTACAGGAAAATGGCTTCTGCAATGTACAGTGAATTTTGTGAGCCCAGAACTGACATTTCTGATACTGAAATCTCCTGAGAATGCTTGTTACAAAAGGTCAGAGAACAAATGCAGTTAAAACCAATACACAAGAACTGGCACAATCATGTCTGAAATTGAGTTTAAAATTAGTTTTCTGCATGGAAAATGATGGCACTGAGGGCCTTAAGATCACCACTTTTCACTTGAACAGTCACCTGGCAACTTCGTTTCCATTCTTCTAGACAGAAAGTGTCAGTTATCAGGCTGCCAAAAACAGAGGTAGGGTTCACTGGCCAAAGGACAGCTCCCAGCCTGAGGTTGTGTCCACAGCTTCCTTGATCAAGACAATTAGATTTTATATTAATAGCATGACAGGGAAACACAGAAATTCACCTTGTTTCACAAAACTCACGTATTGTGCTTTTTGCGTTCTATCTAGACTTATCAGCTTTGTGCTACAGTACAAGAACTTGCCCAGGCTGATATACAGAAACGGACATTGCTGGGTTTAAAATCACCGAAAAATTTGTAAATTGTTGATACTATCAATCATGTTCTTTTTCTAACTTATTCAAAAAATTGATTTAATACAGCTCTCTTTCCCAGTTTTAAAACAGCTATTTAAAAAAAAAGAAAAAATCAGAATTGCTTTAGCTAGGCTATTTTCCTTCCAATGTAAATATTGTTTCTAAGGCACTCATGATCAATATAAATGAATGCTTCTTTTTCAAGCTCTTACTTGAGAAAAAAAAAGTCTCAACAAGTCTCCCAAAAATGTATTATTGTTGCCTGTCAGTTTAATACATAGCCTATAATAATGCTCCACTGTACCACAGCTCACCAAGCTTTCAGAATTGAAATGCCAGGGTAGACTGCCTCTCAGTGGGTTTCCCTTATGCGAAGGCCTTCCTTATCCAAATCTTGTGAGGCTGCTAGAACTCATGAACCTCTTAATCACATCCTTATCTCAAATGTCATGTTCGCTCTCTGCTCCTAAATAGATGAGCTGTGAGGAAGTAAAAAAGCTGCTGCTATCTTGAAGAAAGGAAGGCAGCAACCTGGAAAACCAGGGGAGTCTCAACAGCGATAGTGCAGCTGTTTGCGTCCTGTGGATCGACAAGAAAAACATTAGGGGACAACAGCTTTTCCCAACTGCACACACAGGCAACCCAAACATCCAGAGTTCATTACAACCTTTGAATGACTTGAGCTGAAATCCCTTTCTTTACCAAAACATTTTCTTCTACTTGAATGATCATACTGTTTGTTATTTTAGGATTTTTCATGAATTCTGAGCTCCTAAAGCTGTTTCTGTTTTAAGAAGAAAGTGTTTGGGGTTTGAGTTTTGTTTTGTTTTGTTTTTAAACCAGGCTTAGGATTACTCTGACATTTATAATAGAAGGAAAAGAAACTAAATTAGAGCACTGACACCAGAGTTTTCAATACACCTCTCTGAGTAAATGTCAGTAATTGGACTAGTTCAACACCAGAAGAAAAAAGGTGATTTTTTAAAGCTATTGCATAGTACAAGCACTCAGAGGGGACATTGGAGAGACAAGCTCTGAGAACCTTCACTCAAGCAAACCTGTGCTTTGTATTGGTCACGGCTTTGGCTGGATTCCTCTCAACCACTTGTTTGTTGTTTATGCTGTGTTGAAACCTCAGGCAAAGAATGGTCGTGAGTGTTTTTCTGGACAGGTATAACTTGCAAGAAACCTACCCTGAAGTCCAAACAAACGACTTCCCTGTTCCAGATTCAAATCAGTCATTAATGTTTTCATAGTAAGAAACTGCGCAGAATGCCTTACAATCTCTTTGACTTTCTAGCTACTGATTTTAACTTCTTCTGTCCCACTGACTTTGGCCAAATCCGTTTCCTTTACACACTTTGTAAATGTGAGCTCTAGAATGCAGACTGCAATGTCCTTAATCTTATTGTAAATGTTAATACACAAGGTGCAATAATTATATTGTCTTTGAATTCCCTCAGGAGGAGGTCATTGTTAGGTGGCTAGTACATTTTAAAAAATAATCCACAGTACTCTCTAAACCTAAATGGTTCCTGGTATTACATTTCTCCATCATCTTTTGGCCTTCTGCCCCACTGCTGTAATTACCTCAACTCCTCACCCAATAATAAAACTCCAAACAAATCCAGGGCCTGCTATTAAGAAGGTAAAATTAAAGCTTAGCAGAGATTCCCCGCATTCTTTCTTCTGTTCAGCTGTGGTGCTTGACAACTTGCATGGTACAAATGGAACATGCAAAGCCTTTAAGCCATCCCGTATTAAAAAAAGAAAAAGGTAACTCGGAGCTTTCTAATGCTGATATATATTAGGAACAGTTAATTTTGATGAAGAGCAGTACTGGATTTGCCCTTTCTGTGGAAAACTCACCAGTGTAACGAAACAGAATCTGTCATGTAAGCTTATATACACACTGTACCAGTTTGTTTCATCCCAGATCTCGTGCAAGCCCTTGTAAGGAGAAGGCAGCTCAGAATGCAGGTCCACTCTGTCCTCCCTCTGCCTGAGGTTGCCAGCAGGAGTGAAAATGGTGGGAATACATTTCACTGTGCATCCAGGCATCCACTGCTCACTGCATCAAAATCACCAAATTCCCATTTGACCTATGTGACTTTCAGGTTCCATTTGAGCTATGTTTCAGTCATCATCTCCCAAGCTTTTACCTTCCCTGTGGGAAAAGATCACTTGTAAGTATCCACAGTTAAAAATGTTTCAGTATCACAGAACGAAATATTAAGAAATATTGAACTTTTAACTCATCACCAACTCACTAGAAACAAGGAAGGTCACCCCTTCTGCAAGCCAAAGTACTCAATACGATGAGAACAGCCCATACAGAAAATAAGGCTCTCTCCATGTGGAAGTACCAGGAGGAATTTCTGAGGTGGCTGGCCGTTCATGAAAGCAATCAGCTTGTGCCTCAGATGTGTTCAGCTACTACAACGTCACGCAGAGGTCGAAGGGGAGAGTTGTGGGGAGTTTAGAAGTTGCATTCAGCATTTCCTTGTTGGTCCATTTCTTTGCAAGATCCTCTGATAAATAACAAAATACCTTTAAAAACATGACGACAATGTCTTTCTTCTTCAGGAGGGTGCCCATTCTGAGAAAAGCACACAATCCTCAAAACATAACTCAGAAATCACAGCCCCAGCTAGGCCAAACACAGATTTGTGCTTAAATTTAGGCATAGGAACAGTGCTGTTGGCTTTACTCACATGCTTAAAATTAAGCATATGTTTTAACACTTTACTGGATTAGGGCCCATGTCAGCAAAATAAATTTCTTGGGAAGAAGTAATAAAAACGTAACTTGCAGTGAGGGACAGCAGAGCCATTCACAACTACAGGAGCTTTAAAACACTAGCTGGTATTTATGTATTTAGAGAAGAAATCAGGCGTTAAACAAAACATTTATTTTAGATAGCTATCTAATTAGTCTGCTACAGAAGCACCTTCATTTTTCTTAATTTGATGAAAAACATTTCTTGCATCCCTAAAAGCAAATTAAAATTCACATCAAGAAAAAAGTGTTTTCCAAGCACAAACTTCAAAAACAATTATCCCAATGCTTCGTGGCAGCCTGGCTGCTCCAGAGATACCTCTGCATTCCCCAGAGAAGGAGACAGACAGACAGGAGGCCAAGCTTTCTAAACACTGAGTTTCTTTACAGTCATGCACCTGAATTTGCTCATTCAAATGATTTATGCAATAAATAAATCATATAATTGTATACATACAATAAAAGTCAGCTTTTTTTAAATTCGCTTGTATGGGTTGTGCACTGATGTATATTTATTTTTAACATAAAGAACCTCTCTAAATATTTGGTGCTGTATGCCTAGCCTTTAAAGAGAGCTTCCATCATTTGCGGAGCACAATGGATACAATTCTAGGTGGTGCCTTTGTTGATTTTATCTTCTCCAGCAAAAACTTTCTGTTGCTAACGGCAGTGCAGCAAAGTATGAATTCTAGTGCAACTCCTTTGGCGTGTGGTAGAGTGCTACCTGGCCCTGTTTGGAGCAGACCTGATTTAACACTACAGCAGTAGCATGTTGGCTCTCCCCAGCAGCTGTACCGAGGGGCCATCCTCATATTGATGTCCTTACGCAGAAAATGTGTTGAGATTGCACAAGAACAGACAATCGTTTATTCCTCTAGCACTCTTTCATGCCTGTATCACCAGGTAATGCATGCACTGTGTTTTTTGTGTCATTCAAAAGACATGGCATATCATTTGTTTCTCCCATCTCCACTCGCCCTCTTGTTGCAGCCAGTTTTCCAAAGGGGACGAGGCTGCCAAGTGCCCAGCCACATGCACGCTCATCTGTCCTCCTCAGCTGCAGCTTCTGGGCCCACTGGGTGCCCACACATTGAAATGTATGTTTTTCTGAAAGTGCCTGGGTTGCAAAGAGGCACTAGTATCCTTACAAAAGGAAAGAATAAATACCAGGATTCACTCACCCCTTTTGGAGAAGAGAGAATCCACTGGGAAGCCCAGCCTGAAGGTGCTGGTGTGTAGAAGAACACGTTTCTTGACTCCACCGTTGTTAAATTCCTGATTTCACTGGGACTAAATGCTCAGGATCCTCTTTTTGTGCCTTACTTGCACAGTCCACTGCTCACTGAAGACCTGTTGAAGGTCCCAAGGTCCCAGAACACAAATACATGTTAAACAGTATGTTTATTAACTGTGTAAGACTTCTGAGATCACAGATGGAAGGAAAAATGGCTCCAAGAGAATCTTTTTTCCCTCTGGTAATTCTTATGGACAGTTGTAATTATCAGGGCTGCTTGAAAAAACACTTTTCCCTTTCCTACCTCTTCCTTCAGAGTTCTTCTTTCCTGCAAAACTCACCCATTCACTGGTATGTCTGAGGTCCCATTTTGGTTCCTGCAGGGATGCGTACAGACACCATTAGCCAGGTTAAAGTTTTTAAAAGTGCACACGCTACTTCTAGTAAACCACTGTGCTGCCAGTTTGGCTGGAAGTAATGGAACCATACCAGTCATGTCTCACTTCTAAATTGTGCCTGTCGTCTGCTGATGGCCAGGAAACCAGAGCACAAACCAAGATAGTGCTGTGCTGCAGGTATTCAGTGCAGCGAAGAAGCCTCACGCACCTGTGCATTGACCAGAAGCGTGGGAAAAATGAAAGCTTGATTTATCAGCAACAGCAGTGAGGTTAGGGCTGGTTGAAGCTGGCCTGCTCAGCCAAGATGAGCCAACCCGTATGGAGAAAGCAGCCCCATGTACCAGGAAGGCCAGAAGGACAGGTCGGATTCACCAACAGTTAACTCTGCTCTGTGCTTTTAAATAGCTGCAGTAATGGGGCCATAAAAACTCTCATCAGGTTGAGGTGTCCAGCCTGGGAGCTTTCTCCAGACATACTGCATATTTTAAAGCTTAATCATCAGCTCTTCTGCAAGCAAAACTCCTACCTGTTTCTGTTAATCTTTGTCAGAATCTATCGTGGTACTGAGTAACAGGCTGCTTGTAAAGTAGAAAAAGTAAAAACAAGTTTCTAATCCTAGAAACGAAGTGCTGAAATAGTCTTCCAGCAGCAATGGGGAGTGATAACTGGTTTCAAAATGGAATAAAGAAATCTTATTGCAGCTTCATAGAACGATGTTCGATGAACCAGAGAGTTTTCACCCAGTCCAATTTCCTGGCTACCAATCTGGCAGTCATCTGAAATCTGTACCTGTATTGAGCTGCTACTGATTAAAATAACTGCCACTGGTCTTTTGTTCTAGTAAGACCATCACTCTCAGGAAACCAGAATATTTGAACTCCTGTTGGTAACAGGTTTTTCTTTTTTTTTTCTTTTTTTTTCCCTTTTCCCCTAATAAGCCTCTGGTCAGCTTGCTTACAAATATTTGATGCCCTACAGCATGGACACACTTTGTTTTTAGTTTACGGAGTTTCAGTTTTATTTTTAGGAGCAATACTTCTATCCAGAAATCTTATACATCTTCAGAAAACACACATTGTTCTTAAAAATGAACCATCTTATGTTGTATTTTAAGGAAATACATTAATATGTAATGTATTTGCATTTTAACCACTCAGTTAATCGATGACTACTCTACAGAATCAGTATTTTGCATTAGATAAGGTAGAGAATATGCTCTCAAGCAATAACTAGAAAGGGATCCATGTTTCTTTAGACTCTTCCTTTTTTTTAGCTGCTAAAGAAATTGCTTTTATCTACCTAGATAGCACTAATATATGTGTAATTGCCACAGCGCTGTGCACAATTTCTTCCAAATAATGAAACTCTATTAAGGCAATGCATCTGTTAAATTATAGAAACACCTGTACAGATGCACTGTACCTGTACAAAATTCCTAAGGGGATTTTGGGTCTAAATCCGTACTTTTAAATCTGAATTAGCTTCTACCCATCAGCTTACGTAAGAGAGGGAAAAAATAGAAAAAATAAAAAAAAGGACCCAGGAAAGAAGTCTAGGTTTTGGTTGGTATTTCTATTAAAGATATCTTAACTGTGGGAAAAAAAGAAAAAAAGAAAAAAAGAAAAAAAGAAAAAAAGAAAAAAAAAGAAAGGAAGATCAAAATAAAAGAAAAACGTGGAAAACAATTAGAACGCAGTGTTAAGTTACTGGATCTCATAAGGAACCTGCACAAGGAGCAAATAACATGGCACATTACACCAGGGGAGGATAGAGGTGATTTTCAGTGCCTAAGTCAGGATAAGACACCGTGAAGAGCAGGCTTCCTTTCTGCAGTTCGCCGACGATACCGCATTAATTTGATCTATTCAACGTTTAGCTTAGGAGTGTATAAACCATTTACTTGAAGTCACAATCCTGTCTGCCTTAACGTACAACTGTTATTTCTCATACCTTTGTCACAGGTGTAGATTTGCAGTTTGCGGGTTCAGTAATGCGCTATCAAGACAGGGATGACAAGGACCACGTGGCTGCGTAACCAGGCAATGTGACTGTTTCTTTTAGAAGTATGAGGGCTTGTGCAGGGAAATGATATCTATGCATTCACTCTTAAGCAATGTAATGATGGAGAAACAGCATCCGGTGTCATTTTAGAGTGGAACCAAATAGAAATGTTGTAAAAGGGAGTGGAGAGATGTTGCAGCATGGTGTGTAACTTGGTGCTTAAATGAAAGGATGTGCCGCCATAGGTGATGCAATAAAATAATAGCACACAACATTAAAAAACAATGCACTGCAACAAAGGAGTTGGCTAGCAGGTAGCACACCTATGTTTCTTGTAAGGTGTTTCATACTGCAGTTCTTTCACTAAAATTAAGAGCTTTTTTATTGTTATCTTTGGGCAAACATTGACAAATTGCTGTAAGCATCTTATAATAGAGAAGCATTTAAAAGAAGATAATTTTGAAACAGCAATACTTTGGGACAAATTTTAAGAAAATATATGTATAATATTTGTTTGGGAACTACTTTTAGCTGTATTGTGGCAGTATCTCTTCTAGGTGCTGAAATTAACCTGAAAATAGCTATGGAAATACAGAAGAGTTGTGATATCAGTATCAGCCTGCCTCTTCTTGAGACAATGCAGTGCCCTGCCTTTCATTATGCAGATGGGATAATCAGAGTGTTCAAACATACGCTGTAGATGCTGTACCGAGCCTTCTGAGCAAGAGGTTAATCTGGTTTAATGCCTGAAATGGTGTAAGGATGTATTCTGAGCACTGTAATTTTAACATTTTATTTCTGTAAGAAGATACAGAAATAATGTGAGAAGATTCTCACCTGAGAAATATTTATTTCCTCCTGTGGTAAGAAAAAGAAAACACAAAGAATGTGCCACCCACCTAATGCTGGAGACATTGTAAGTGCCTTAATTAAAAGGGAAGCACGTAAGGCAGCATGGCAACAAACAGATCTGTGCGTAGAAAAGGCTTTCCAGAACCCAAAGAGCAGCACAACTACCTGGGTGAGGGATCGGTCCTTCCTGCCAGTGCAGAGCAGGGTCCTGGGCGTGCACTGAGGAAACCCATGCTAAAGGGAGGCACATGGGGAGCACGGAGTCATTGCTGCTGAGCGTGCATGTGACACAGAGCAACCTGAAAGCACAGAAAACTCCCACCTTAGAAACCCCCCGTCCTGCCACAGCAAAAGCTGGAAAAGAGATCAAATTTATCAACCAGATTATCTCAAAATACAGAGATGTTCCATTACTTGAACATTTTTTCTCTTCCACAACACAATCAACATTTCTGTCTTGTATTAGATAAAATTCTATTATTAGAATTCCTTAAGCTTCTAACGCACTTGAAAACAAAAGAAGTTAAAACTTGCACTGATGTTCACTGCTTCATTTCTACCAGTGTACTCTCCCTTAGCGAAGATCTACAACTCTTAGATTTAAACTTATTAACAAGCAACTTTCCTTGCTATTTATGCCTCTGTGTTTCCTTTCAAAATGAAAACACATGCCTTTTAATTGTGCAGGGTTTTGGTTTTTTCCTTATCTGTGGCTTATTAAAAGCATTTCTACTAAAAGCCAGCTCTTGGTCATCATTCACACTGCTTTATTTTAGTTCTTGTTTTTGAAACTGCCTGGCTGACACGTGTTCCCACCTTCATGAGTTGACCTTTTTTAAAAACAGGAAGAACTTCCAAGTAAACAATGTCATATTAAGCCTTATAAACAAAACTAAAGTCAGCAAGACGCAGAAAGCAATCTTGCACTGCTCAGTGCTGGGTTTCACAGGTCAGGGTGGATTTAGATCAGTTTTATTGAAACCAGGGAAGAGCAACAAGGAAGGATTAGGAGTCAAAAAATGCAGCCAATGAGGAAAAGATTGAAAGAGCTGGCACTGTTTGATGAAGAGAAAAAAAGGCTGAAGGCAGATAAAATAACAATCTTCAAATATGGGATAACTGTTTTAAGAAAAAAAAAAAGCTTCAGTTGCTGTGAGGATTGTGGTTAGACCTTAAGTGACACTTTCCAGCAGTGAGAGCAACAAAAGCACTGCAGCCACAGGGGAGGTTTGCACACGTCTGCCGTTAGAGACGTTTGCCAACAGGTTAACGTACAAACGTCCGTCAGGAATGCTGTAGGGTTTGGGAGAAGGGGAGGATTACATTACTTCTTTAAGTTCCTCCCCAGGTCTATTTCTATTTTGCATTGTTCTGATGATACAAAAACCCCCGTGATTAAAGTGCAATCATTTTTCCTAGTCTATCACAAAATGTTGCTGTTGTGATCAACTCCTTTCTCAATTTAAGATGCTACCAGACAAAACATGCAAAAAAAGTGTTGGTCAATGCAAGTGGAAAAAATGTGTTTTTACAAATTCTTACTGTTCACAAAACGCTATACCTCTCCCATCTTCTCTCAAAGTGATGAAAGAACAAGTCACTTCATTCTTTAATGCTATTTGAAACGATCATCTTGTGCATTATCAATAAGAAATCTGGTCCTCAAGCTTTCCAGCTCCTGTATCCCAAATTATATACAAAGGATTAGAAAGGGTCTCCTGGGTCGTCAAGACCAGGTCCCTGCTATCAGAGTCAACCTTGTAGTCTATAATTTATCAAGCTCAAATTTGTTTGCACAGTTCTGTCTTGAAACACAGCTTTCATTATACTCACTGGATGGCTGTTCCAGACCACACTCCTCTGATGTTTCAAAACTTCTTAAGTTTTCAATGTAAGTTTAGTTAGGGTGATTTATACTACTTTGCTCTTATGCCAGCACTGATTTTTATCTAATATATCTCCTCTCTGACTCACTTTGACAGAAATGCTATGCCCTCTGTTTTTGGGTTAATTTTTTTTTTTGTTTCTTCATTAGCTGGTCCCTTAGACACTTCCCATTTTCTCCTACTAATTTTCAGCTTTGTGACATTAACTCTTGTTTTCCCTGATGTATTTCATTGACATCCAAATGGCTTTGATTTGCTGCTTTCCTCCCTAGCAAGATCAGTTGGTAAAGAAACGTACCTTATCAGTACAACATCATCTACTCTGAAAGCACATGTTGTATTTTATCTTGTTTTTTGTTCTTCTCAATGTCAGCAGTTACATTTCCTTCAATGTTTAAAAGCTTTGCATGGGGGTGAGACATGAGCAATGGATCCAACTGCTCGTGTTGCATCTCACTTCATCTTAATCATAGGCACAGTATTTGCTGCTTGTGCCCTTTCCTCACTATCTGACCTCACGGCAGCTGTTTATTCAAAATCTTCTCTTTTGGATTCCATTTCAAGGGCTAGTCCTCTCAATATGCTGGTTACTTTAATTTATAGTTCCACGCACAGCCTTTACTGTAACGATGGTTGGCTCTTATTTAAAGCAGAGGACCCCACTCAAAATTCTCACCAGGGACATTTGCATGTTAGCCTACAGCACTCTCCAGAAAGGAGGCAACTTGGATGTGGAGACAATTGGATAGGGTCCAAATTGTTCCTACATGCTCTGCTCCCCCATTGCCCTGCAGGCAATTCTGCTATAGGACTTTCCTTGTCCCATCTGTTAGACTGAATTATGGCATAGTTCAAAATAAAATATTTGGGGACCAAAAGAGGAAGAAGAAAGGTGGAGCTTGTGCCTGTAGCCCAATGTCAGGATTTGGGGCACAGTCCTGAGATGCAGAGCCCAGGCTATTGCTGCATTTCACACAAAGGTGTCAAGTGAGAACGCAGCACCACCTCTCTGTGCGCCAGTTACAGAGAGTGGGAGCTCCAAACGGGATTCACAACAAAAGCATCCCGAGACAAAGGAAAATGCGGCATCTCGCTCACGTTCCAGTGCTTGCTGATGGTGTGGGACAGAGAAACCCACTGCTGTAGTGTGAACTACAACAAACTCGTATGGAGAGGCAGGCAAGGAGGTAGGCCGGGTGTCTTGCAGGCTGCAATTAGGCACCTAAATTCCATTTCAATCCAAAAGTGAGCATTTCAGTGCTTACAAAGTAACTTCTTGATCAGGGATGTGCTGATAAAACTTGAGTTCAACCCCAGTTAAAGGGAAGCTTTATGGCTCTGGATTACCTGACTTTTCTGACCGCTTCAGGCTCTCCTATGCTCTGCAGCTTGCCCGTCTCTAGCGGAGCGCTAACAGCCTAGCAGGGTTTATGTAACTGCTACTCAATATTGCTTTAAGCTTCCTCCATGTGACATGTAGAACTTCCACCTGCTCAGTCACCCAAGTCCTGACTTGAACTAATGACTCTCGATACTACAGAGCTATATTTGCTCCCAGCAGGCTGATAACAAAGTATATGGAGGAGCGCTTGATCCAGTTTATGCTATAGCTTGAGACAATAATTGCTTGACACTAGCTGTTATCACAAGGCAGTGGGATCAGCTTAAGTTTGATGCTCTCGAGAGAACAAGAAAATTGCAAATATGGTGAGAAATCTGTGTGCCATGTT
This sequence comes from Penelope pileata, assembly GCA_013396635.1. Taxonomy (NCBI): domain Eukaryota; kingdom Metazoa; phylum Chordata; class Aves; order Galliformes; family Cracidae; genus Penelope; species Penelope pileata. The sequence continues at coordinate 267,753 of WBMW01005007.1, forward strand.
GCCTTAAAATGCCAGAGAACGACTACTCTATCATTAACTATAATTTTAACCTTTGACGATGCTGTCGATGAGCCTTGGTATTTTGTCATCGCTGTACTATTTGTAAAAAACTTTCTCTCCATTGGCTTTTTCTTTCATCTCTGTGGTTGGCAGCCTTGACATTTGTTTTTCTGTCTAATGGAAATTCTAGAACTACTGGTAGAAAATGAAGTGTTGCTATGAAAAACACACCATTTCTCTCTCCCCTTAAATACTTCTTTCTTTCTCTCTGTTTTAAAAGGAATACTTTACAATGTAAATGAATACTGTTTCCTCCTCCTCCCAGTTTGTTCCAAAGGCAGCAGGAACTTTTAAAAAGCAGTTTGTCTCTAAACTCACCAGTGAGATAATTCTGAGTCACTGTGAAAAGTTTGTTTCTGTCCACCCCCTTCTCTTTTGCACAGAGGGATTTTCACAAATCTGTTATCAGGCAGTGCTGAGAGCAGAGCAACTGTGGAGTCTCTAAAATGCCAGCAAAGATGATCAAGTTTCCACTGATAAAATGCAGGAATAAACAAAGCATTGTAGCATGCTAGAAAGATTCAGTCCTGCTCTTCATTTGAGCATTTGCTTTGCCTTCTTGTTCACACCAAATAAATACAAAAAGGGCCAGCAAGTACAAAATAAGCCTCTGTCCTGCACTAGAGCAGAATAAAGCAGCTCACAGGCTCTCTGTTGAAGCGACTTTGTAAAGTTCTGGTTATCAGTGAAGTTTCCTCACTTCTAAGTCTGGCAACTTTTGTTACTCCCTTTATGCTCATTTAGCGGTCTCTGTTCTCTAGTCCCCTGCCCCTTGAATCATGCCCTGCTCCTGCTGCTGTGTGCAGAATGAGCTTTCTGGATGCTCCCCCATGGAGTGCAGCACAGCTCCAGTCCCCACCTGTAAACAGCTGCAAAGATCAAAATGTCCGTTCACCTTGATGGAACATGGCCACTGGTGGCACAAAATGCTCTGGGAAGCTCAATGAATGAATGAGCTGGGCATTCCCTGTTCCACATTTCCTTGGATAATATCGGCTATGTGGTCACCTTCTTTCCCTGGCTGCTTGGTCATATTAGAGTGGGGGATGAGAGTCCAAAAGATTTACATGCAGTGTAGGTAGGGCAGAGATGCTCTAAGACACAGGAGGGACATTTTCAGGGTTTGTTGTGTTGATGAAGGAAACTTCTCGTGTTCTTTCATTACTGGTAGTGGTCAGTTTTAGCATTATCATAGACACATTCCTGGCCACAGACAAGAAGAATTTCCTCATTTCATGAGGAAAATCAGCACACTGTGGTACTGGCGTGTTGAATTCAATGTATCCCTGTGGAAACAAGCCCCTCGGGTGGCCAGGGACACCTCGCTAGTGAATTTGTGGTAGGGTTGGATGGAAGCAGCGGTGGAGATGGTCAGTGGCATCAAGGAGCAGCCGTCCTGAGCACAAAGCAGAACCTGAGGGGTGTACAGGGAAGTAGAAATGGCTACGGCTCCTCAGCTGCCAGAAAGCATGGCATGTTTTGTGGACGGCTCATTAAATTCCACTTCAGTAATGTTTTAGATTTTTCTTACTGTACGTGGCACCATTTCCAAGGAACAGTTGCCTCTATGTAGTGTAGGAACAGCATCCTTATAAGCAGATGGCTCTACCTCTTCCAGGGTGTGTGAGGGATGCATATGCAAAGTAAGGTGTGAAAATGTCCAAGAACATTCAGAAGGCAGAAGTTCAGGAAAATTCACGAGGCATCATGCAGAGAATGACACAAACTCACATGCCTGAGTGCTGGATTTCATCTCTAGAGATCCAGTTTAGGCTCCTGGATTGCTGATATCTGAGGCAATTTTCTATTCTGAAAGTTCTTCTGCCCCAATTCTTAGGAAGCATATGAACAACTGGCAGATAGGATTAAAACAAGTAACGCAATGAAATGCCACCTTACTCTGTTGATACTAGCAAGGACTTCATAAAGAAAGGTTTTATCTTCTAAGAACTAGAGCTGTGTGCCCAAATTACTTCTAAATCTTAACGTGGATTCGTACCACAAACTGAATGTGTGTGCATGTCCCTGATGGCTGGAACGAGTATTTGGGAGAGAAAAAAAAATGCAGCAGCATGATAAAAGGGGCTGAGGAATTACAGTTTGCTTTCCATGTCTAGAGGCACAATGAAAGAAAGTGCTTTGCATGGACTACTCTATCTAGAGCTTAAAAAGATTCGGAGAGGGGTGTTCTTTTTGTGTGCACAATGTTTTAAGCTGCATGACAAATAAAATAAATTGAAACAATAGGCCAGATCCAGAGGTGGGTTTGCGTTTAAATACGAAGTTTACGTATAAGTTTCAAGGAGAAGAGTTGGAATGATTTGGAGTAAATTTGGATCTTCTCATTCTCTTAAGATCAAATTGCATAGTATTTTTATATTTTAATACCGTACATGTTTTGACCCAAAATGCAATTACAGTCTTATTTTGTCTTGTATCTATTGTGAATTATTAGCACTTGACATTCTATAAACTAGAGCTGGCATGGACTTTTTTTTTTTTTTTTTAGTAAACACAGATTTATAATGTGTCAAAAACTCTACAGATTCCTTCAATCAGAAGTCAGGAGGGAGGCTTTCAAAACATTCTGGGTTTTTTTATTTGAGCCACCTCATGNGGCCGGGTTTTTTTTTTTTTTTTTTTTTTTTGCAGGCATTCCTTCCCAGCAAATAGCGCAAGAGCTAGCATGCTGAACAAATAAATATACAAAGGTTGCTGAATGTATAACTCTTTCCCTCTGAGCAACCTCTTTCTGACTTGCATGCACACAGTGCAGACTTAAGTTGCAAACATAATTTCTTTCCCTCTCTCAGGAGAAAAACAAAACAAAACAAACTATCCTGTAAGGCTTCAGAAAAAAAAATGACAATTATCATGACAATTGGTTTTGTGTGTGAGCTTACCAAAGGTCAAAAACCTCAAAAAAAATTTTCTTTTTGAAACATTTGGTTAGACTTTCGCTTAAATATTCACCAGGGTCCCCTATGCTTTCCTATCCCTCCCCAAAGCAAGACTTGAGGACTGTTGATGAAACACACCAAGTTCATGTTCTCGTTCACCAGATTTCTAACAACCCAGTCTCACCCTAATGGCATCTTATTTAGTGCTATGGCTGCGTATGTGGGGTGAACACGGCTCAGTATGGCAAACAGTCCTGTGCAATAAGGTAAATTCTTAATCCTAATCTGTACATAGGGTAGACTTTGTCCCTTTAAAAGTGAAAAAAAGAAAAAACAGAGCTCCCATGGAAGAGCAGCTTTGGAAATGCTTTTTGCTAGTGTGCCTCAGACTTCACTTGCAGCTTTACAAAGTTGCACCTCAGCTAGCCTCAGAAGTCAGGTTGCCCGTTACCTAAGTAGCCAGCTCTGATGCAGGTAGAAATGTCAAAGGAACACAAATCACCTACCAGTCACCCAAAGTGGGCTGACTCACCCTAATCAAAGGGTGACATTTTGTGCCATGAGAATGACATACTTTTGAGCTCTCACGGACAATCAAAGAGAGAAAAAGAAAAAAAAATGGAGAGAAAGAGAAAGATGTGACCAAGCATGCTCACCAGCCCCTCTTTCTGCAGGGAGGGCAGCACCATTCCTTGTATCCATGGGTTTGTATGATGGACACTGTCAGTGCAGCATGACAAGCAGCAGAAATCCTCTGTTACAGCCACCACCTTGTGCAAGAGCACCAACCAGCAATGACCCAGTTGTTGTGTGGGGAGGATAGGTGTACATGCAGGAAATCCTTTGTGTTTAGGGTTCACCATTATACTTGCTTCTCATGAAACTAGAACTGAAAGAAGCCCAAATTATGAAGAACCTTTGTGAGTTGTTCTTCTTTTCTAGTAACTTGGAGTGTTTCCCTGGGAGGTGAAAAGTATTAGTAATGCATCAGGCAATGTGAGCGTATAAATCAAACCTACACTTTTATGCATCTCTGTAGTCACTCTCATACTGCAAACTTGTCAGAGTGAGGACTGGCAGTGGCCTGCCATAGTTGCAAGCAAGGCCTTTTAGGAAAAAGTGATAGCATAGGTTAAGGACAACAAGAACGTAAAATCTAGCCCACTTTTGCCTGTCAGTTAGAAGAAAACATTGCATTAGCATCTTGGGACGTGTCCTTTGCCATACTGGTGTTGTTCAGTGATTTCTCCTAGCACTTCACACAAGTTTTCAGTTTAATGTATCCTCTTGCCTTGTGCACTCCCAAGGCTCAAGCTGTTTATTCTCCCTTTCACCAATGGAAGCCTTCATTTTATTTTCGTTTCCCGTTCTCTCCCCACTTCTGTTCACAGCCCCACTCCGCTCCCCAGCCGTCCCCCTCCACAGAAGGCCGCTGCAGCCTGACAGGGCCATCTCTCACCCCAGGAGCCCCTGCAGCCCGCTCCCTGCAGCCAGGCCTGGTGGAGCCTGGCGCTGCCCAGGGGGCCTAGGAATGCAGAGCCGCAGGGCCCTGACCTGGAGCTTTGCACTCAGCATAAATGCACCCCGGCTTGGGGCAGAGCTGGATCCGGCCCTCAGCCAGGCACGGAGCACGGTAGTGCCACTAAGTATAGCAACCACTTCATTTACAGTACGGTGACCCAATAATTATGCAAGATAATACTGTATGCAGCTCGCTCGCCTCGCCATTCAGAGCACTTGCCAATAATACACACACACACACTTCGTTATCTCCTTTCCTAGCTGGTGGTTCTTTATAAGTGGTCTGTTTTCTCCTGAGATCACTGGAGCTATGGCACGGAGGGCTGTCTAGGTATATTTAACCCTGCGGGTCATTCCAGCACGCTGCTTTAAAAGAAGATCATATTGTTTTTCCTGCTTTCCATTTTTGAAAGGCTAGGCTTTGGCCAGAGGGCACTCTACATATCTGGCTGCAAATAGACCGCTCGGAGCCAAGCAATGCGGTGCCTTGACTAATTTCAGCATTCACTTAAGCTAAATTATTTATGATACTCTCCGCACAGGCCTTTCTCTGTTGTTGTTGTTTTAATGCTGTAATCTCCTCCAGAATAAAGGGGTAATTTGCATGCGTTTTCAGCTACTGCAGTAGCTAACACATGGCTCTGCAGATCGAAGCCAACTGCAATATATTCAAAGTCTGAACTGAGTGGCCAGAAAAGGAAAATTTTGACGTGTCCGTAAATCACGTTGCTAATGGTGGGAAAACTTAGCATTTTTAGGTAAGCAGCTGAAACAACATCAGAAACATTTTCCAATGACACAGTTATTCATTTGTATCACACGCTCATCGCCTTTGCTGCAGGAACGTAAATCAGGGCGATGTTAGGCTGAAAAGGGTCTATTTTCACCTCCAGGCTGGCACTATGAGTCCAAGTTCATCGCCAACGGAGCGTGGCTCCATCTTTGTGAGGATATCAAACAGAGGAAAGAAATACAACAGTGTTTCTAAGGAGCCTTCTCATTTCCAGCAGACGCAAGGTACAAGAGATAAGAAATCAAAGTTAGAGGGGAATGCAAAACAGAGAGGTACCCCCTGCTTCACCAGCTGCTGGCTTGCCAAAGAAAACAACAGAAATGGGGATTAGAGCTTGCAACGTGCACATTAGCGCAGGGCTACCTATTCCCTGCCTTTTCTCCTCTGAAAAGCTGCCATGTGAGGAGAAACATTCCTTTTATTATTTATGGGGACAGCCACTCTTGTTTATTATGCTCATGTTACTATTCTACATGCCAAGTACAAGCCCTCTTTTTTGCAAAGTGTTTTTTCTTTGTACAGAGGGGAAAAAAAACACCAAAAAAACCAAGCCGGTTTGCAGAATTAATGAGGAAATTAAAGCCTGGGCAGAGAAAGGAGGTCTTTCTGCAGAGCCAGGAGCAGTAGGAGCAGTGTGCTGCAGTGCCCAGTAACAGGGTGCTCGGGGGTCAGCTCGCCCCAGCCCTCCCCAGGCACCTGTGCACCTGAGCAACACCAGGAGGCCTGAGTTTGGGGCAGAAAAAGGATGAAAAGGCCAATACTATGAACAGCAATAGCCATGCAGTTTGTGGGAGAGTTGTTTTTCACTCTCTCTGGGTTTTGAGCAACATTGACAGAATGGAAAGGAAAACAAGTTCATTCCCCCCTCCTCCTGTTTTTCTGTTGTTGCGAGGCAGCTGAAGGATGACTGACCTGTTTTCTGAGTTCTGCAGCACTGGAGGCTCCACAGCACCTGACGGCTTCCTTGTGCTTGTCCTCTGAAGCATGCTTAATGCTCAAAGGCCTTGCCTTGGTCAGGGATTGCAAAGAAGGAAACCCTGGGCTGCTCTTGGATCATGTCCTGAATGTGGGCAAGGACTTGAAATACCAGCCAAATACAAAGAAAATCCAAAGGCCGAGGGGAGGGAAATGAGGCAGCAGCTCTTTCTGTGGTGGATGGCAGGAGATTTACTGCCTGGTTCACAAACTGCCTACAGCTGGGGGAAATTGCTAGTTCAATTCTCCCATGTTTAATTTGATTACTGGTAGTAGTTCACAGACTTAATTTCACTCCCTTGAATTCCCTTCCACTAAATAAAAACAAAACAATCAAGTAGAAAAAGGCACAATATAAATCCCTTCCAAAAATACAGAATGTAAAAAGCAGGAACTTTCACTCGTTCTGTCTTCAGAAGAGATTTTTTTTGTTTTTAGCTGAATTATACAGAGAAATAGTTTACTTTGGAGAACAAATATGCCATGTTGTATGGAAGGAAGAGAACTCTTTATCCTTTCTCTGCGGAGTTTTTAATGAAGACCACACCTAATGTCCCTTGAGAACATAATCTAGGAAATATATATTTGGAGACGAGAGAAGGTAGAAAGACCACAGATTAGGAGGGGCCCCGTTAAAACCTGACTCATTTGGATGGTGAGAGGGTGCAGCTCTCCCCAGCTGGGAGAGTGCATGATGCTCCAGAGCTCAGCGTGGCAGCTCCCTCTCAGAGGCTCAGCTCTGCCTGCACTGCTGTGCAGCCTGTGTGTGCCCCTGCCACGTGAGCTTCAGGCAAGCACCAGCAAATAGACAAGGCTGGATAGAGGGCTGCCTCCTGCAACTCTAGATTTTATTAAAGAGGCTGAGAGAAAGGGAGGGGATGAAGGAGTGAACAAACAGAACAAAAAACCTCTGTCTCACATGTCGTTTTTCAGAATTTAGCCTTAAAATACAGGCTGCAGCAACTGAGTTCCGGTTCAGAAACCATTTATTGCTTCATGATGGCCTTACACCAAGATGTGGAGGAAATGTTTTCCTGTTTATCAGCAGCACAAATACCATAAGCCAGCAACACTTCAGGTAGAGTCTTTTTTTGTTCATTGGCGTGATCTGCGTTACAGCACAATTCTCAACAGCCAAAAGAAACACACAATAAAAAATTTATTCCAAAAAACCTGCACTTTTCTCTGTGTGAGGCTGCTAGGATGAGTACTGTAAGCAAACTATAGGTTAAACATGCCTATTCACCCTTTTTTCTATGAATAGCTGAGCCTACCTGGATATCATCCTCAATGCGGCATTAGTGGTTGTTGCAAATAATGTATTTAATACATTCACAAGGTGGGTATCTCCAGATGATTGCCTCAAAATGAATGATAATTTTTCATGCTTTTTCAGACTTGCCCCAGTGAATTTTGCAGACGTGCTTTTTCTGATGGGTTGAATATGGGTGTTTCATTTTATGTCTTTCACTTAAAGATGTAGAAGTAATGGCTGTGTTATAAACAGAATATCTGATACGCTGCCCTACAACACTGCCCTCATCGTCCCTGTGCTATCCTCTGAGTGCACTGCAGGATAAATTTGTGTGCTGATTTTACTATCTGTTAAATGTATCTTCTCTGCCACTGAGACTGTCCATTTAACTTAATTTACATCTGCTCCTCAACAGCTATATTGTTTAAGCATTTACAACCGTGTTTGCCAGTAATTGTCTCAGTGTCTCTAAGGTGTTAATTAAAATTTATTGTGTATCTGATTATATTTTACTCATTGTTGCCTTAATTTACACTGAGTAAGCCATAAACAGTTCTTATTAGTTATTATCAGTTTAGATTATTACAGGATTATGCCACTGTTGACATAAAGCCGCAGTTAGTAACTCACTTCCCTTCCTCCAGCCTCACAACCAAGGCAGGCGGGGAGTTATTCTCTGGCTCTTTACATCCCTGGCCACATGGCCCTGCCTGAGTCAGACATTGTCCAGCAGATGTAGAGATGAATTATATTCCAGGGCTCTGTAACATGACCATCACCATCTTGTTTCATCCCCTCGCTGTCCTCACCTAATGAAAGTCAAACTGAATCTGTTAGCTTCAAATATATATAGGGCTGGCTGGGAGAGCACTGCCTGGCTGCCACATCCCTGCATCCCACCTTGCTCCAGTGCCCTATCAGTCTGATTTTCCTCAGCCTTTCATTTCTTTGTTCTTCAGGCTTACTTCTGGCTTGTTGCAGGTGCTCCCAGCCAACCCCTCCCAGTCCTTCCCTTTGACTGCCAAGTCACCATCCCCTTTCTGTTATACAGCCCTGAATCTCCCCACCTGCACCCCTTCTGCTTGCCTCCTTTATTAGGTGTTTAGCTGTTGTCTTCTAGTGGAGCGTCTCTTCAGCCTCCTCACACCTTCTTCCCAACCTCTGTGCATTTATAAGGAACATGGATTCTGTTTTTGGTGTACTGTCTGAGACTGCTTTCCCTCTCGGTCCACAGACCTTGAGTCACACAGAAGGAGCAAGTTAGGTGATGAAGTCCCTTCTCCCAGCCTCAGCAGACCTGATGCCTTCTTTCACTAAGTTTCATCAGTCTTTTCTCACTCCCTGCACATTCTCCACATCACTCTCTTCTCTCCTTCTCAAAACCTTCCCAAACTTTATCCACTGCCTGAACTGATTATCTAACTCCTCTCCATTTTTGTTGTTGTTTGGGTTTCAAATCCGGATGAGTTCTTGGTTCTACAAATCATTGCCCTGCTCAAGCCCCCAGGAGGGAAGAAACGCACCAATGTTCCCACCATTGTGGCTGCACCTTGGCCCCACCTGGTAGGAGTGACCAGTGGTGGAGTGGCCACTGAGCTCAGCAGCTGCAGCTGTCAAACCCTGCACTGTACACCCAGCTCAGGCGCTCAGGAACTGCTCACACACACCAGAGCCACAGTCTGAAGGTGCAGGATGGGCCTCCTCCAGCACCAGCTACTGACCATTTCTGGAAGATGAATAAAATCCTTTGTTCTATTTGACAAATGCCACTTCCTCCTCTGAGAAGGATGTTAAAAGTTTCCCCTGAGGCTGAATGGGACAGGTAACTCCAAAATTTTCCTGCCTGGACTGAAGTCAGCACTTCATAGGCACTGGTGTGCCCTCCCCTTTCTGGTTCCCTACCAAAAGGAAAATGCTCTTTTGCTGACATACTCTCCTTGGCAGCTTTGCTGATAGCAGCTCAACAGTGCTTGGGGACCGATCTCTGACATTGTTCCCAACCAAGAGAAGCTGTAGATGCCACATCCCTGGAAGTGTTCAAGGCCAGACTGGATGGGGCTCTGGGCAACCTGATCTATGGAAGGTGTCTCTGCCCATGACAAGGAGTTGGAACTAGGTCACAGAATCGCTGAATATCCCAAATTGGAAGGGACCCACATGGATCACTGAGTCCAGCCCCTGGCTGTGCACAGCACCACTCAAAATTCAAACCCTATGTCTGAGAGCAATGTTCAAATGCTTCTTGAACTCTGGCAGGCCTGGGGCCGTGACCACTGCCCTGCTTGTGAGGAGTAGTCATGATGGCTGTGGGGGCTCTGGGCACCACTACAGTACTAATAAATGCTTGGCAATAATAAAAGTAAAGCAATAAACTAAAAACAAATAGCAGCAGCAGGAGCTGGCGAGAGCCAAGAGACCTGAATGTTTCCATTTCTTTGACCTTTTCTTAAAACTAGTCAAAAATTTGTATCTGAGAAATCTTTTTCAGCATAAAATGTCTTTTTTTTTCTCTAGAGTGAAAAGTTACCAACAATTTTTTTTTGCAGAAAATTTTCTACACCATTACAGTCAAATTTCTTCAAACAATCCACAGATGTATCTGTTTACTGAAACAAACCATTTTAGGCAAATGCTAACATTGCATAGGAGTTCAAAGAAGACTCTTTAAAAAATGTTTAGCAACAACATAGAAATGCTGAAAAAACACAGAAAATGAATAATTTTGAATACTGTCATGCAAATCTAATTGCATAATTTCTGGTTTTAAAAAAAATTTGCAACCTATTTGAATATATCGAAGACATGAGTGTGTGTGCATGTGTTCTTATATATGCATGTAAATATTATTTATATTTATACTTTATATTATTAACATTTATTATTTATTGATTTTCACATCTTATTAGATACAAATACTTGCATGTGCTTAACTGTTTCACAGCCTTAGAAAATGTTGTGTCCCTCTCAGGTGCTGACATTCGCTGTTCTGCAGAGGCTCTGTAACAGAGTGTCTGGAAAGACACCTGTACTATAGTAGGCACTCACTTTCTGGCTATCAAGACATTTGAAGAACCCAGATGGCTTATTATTTATCAAAAATTCATCTGTCTTGAAATGGAAATAGGAAGTGCTTTCATATGTCGAGACAAAAGCTACTGGTTTTTCACTCTTTCATAAAGTGCTTCTGTCTCCTTTGCTGAGGACCTTTCCTTGCAGCACAGCACTGTGGGGCCATGGAGCAGATGGCCTCCGAGGAACGGTTTTGCTCCTGAACTGCGAAAGGTCACTGGCTTTAAAAAGTTTCACATTCCCACCTTGAGTGGAGCAATAACTTTTCCATGTTATAAATAATGTCTCTGTAATTTGGGTGTAAATTAAGGACCCTGATGATTAGTTTCTAATATTTGTTCTGCACTCCCAAAGGGAAAAAAGAACCTGGCGAGGAAAACAGGTATCCAATGAATCAATCTTCTGTTGATTGAATGAGGTTACTATTATTTCTAAAGACTTGAAAAAACATGACCTGTGCTTCTGTATTTAATTTTATTATTACTGACACTTCTGGTCAACTTAAAGAAACGTTAAGGTCTGCTGTTTGGAAAACATCGCTCTTATAAACAATGTTCACTTTCTGATTGCACTGTGGAGCGTTACCCAGATCACATAATGGGTGCAAGCCTGGGCAGTATGCTCACCTGCACCAGTCAGTCTGACCTAGCATCCTACTTCTGACTGTGGTCCATAGCACATGATTAGAGACAAAGCAAATGCATCATGGACGAGGTGATACTTTCTCTGATGTGCCCACCCAGCCATCGGCAGGTGGGGGTTTTCTGGATGAGGAGATAGCATCTGGACTGTTGTGTTAATAAGGTATTGATTGAGCTATTCCCTGACAATTATCCAGTATTTTCTTATGACTTAGTTTACTTTTTTGGCTGCCATGGCATCCTGTGGATGAATTCCACAGCATAATTGCGCTCTGTGTGTATTGATTCAAACCGGATGTCTGATCATTCTGGTTCTTCTGACACAGGTTGTAATGAGTAAGTGCTTCCTATCTGTCTTCTCCNGCCCATGACAAGGAGTTGGAACTAGGTCACAGAATCGCTGAATATCCCAAATTGGAAGGGACCCACATGGATCACTGAGTCCAGCCCCTGGCTGTGCACAGCACCACTCAAAATTCAAACCCTATGTCTGAGAGCAATGTTCAAATGCTGAATCGCTGAATATCCCAAATTGGAAGGGACCCACATGGATCACTGAGTCCAGCCCCTGGCTGTGCACAGCACCACTCAAAATTCAAACCCTATGTCTGAGAGCAATGTTCAAATGCTTCTTGAACTCTGGCAGGCCTGGGGCCGTGACCACTGCCCTGCTTGTGAGGAGTAGTCATGATGGCTGTGGGGGCTCTGGGCACCACTACAGTACTAATAAATGCTTGGCAATAATAAAAGTAAAGCAATAAACTAAAAACAAATAGCAGCAGCAGGAGCTGGCGAGAGCCAAGAGACCTGAATGTTTCCATTTCTTTGACCTTTTCTTAAAACTAGTCAAAAATTTGTATCTGAGAAATCTTTTTCAGCATAAAATGTCTTTTTTTTTCTCTAGAGTGAAAAGTTACCAACAATTTTTTTTTGCAGAAAATTTTCTACACCATTACAGTCAAATTTCTTCAAACAATCCACAGATGTATCTGTTTACTGAAACAAACCATTTTAGGCAAATGCTAACATTGCATAGGAGTTCAAAGAAGACTCTTTAAAAAATGTTTAGCAACAACATAGAAATGCTGAAAAAACACAGAAAATGAATAATTTTGAATACTGTCATGCAAATCTAATTGCATAATTTCTGGTTTTAAAAAAAATTTGCAACCTATTTGAATATATCGAAGACATGAGTGTGTGTGCATGTGTTCTTATATATGCATGTAAATATTATTTATATTTATACTTTATATTATTAACATTTATTATTTATTGATTTTCACATCTTATTAGATACAAATACTTGCATGTGCTTAACTGTTTCACAGCCTTAGAAAATGTTGTGTCCCTCTCAGGTGCTGACATTCGCTGTTCTGCAGAGGCTCTGTAACAGAGTGTCTGGAAAGACACCTGTACTATAGTAGGCACTCACTTTCTGGCTATCAAGACATTTGAAGAACCCAGATGGCTTATTATTTATCAAAAATTCATCTGTCTTGAAATGGAAATAGGAAGTGCTTTCATATGTCGAGACAAAAGCTACTGGTTTTTCACTCTTTCATAAAGTGCTTCTGTCTCCTTTGCTGAGGACCTTTCCTTGCAGCACAGCACTGTGGGGCCATGGAGCAGATGGCCTCCGAGGAACGGTTTTGCTCCTGAACTGCGAAAGGTCACTGGCTTTAAAAAGTTTCACATTCCCACCTTGAGTGGAGCAATAACTTTTCCATGTTATAAATAATGTCTCTGTAATTTGGGTGTAAATTAAGGACCCTGATGATTAGTTTCTAATATTTGTTCTGCACTCCCAAAGGGAAAAAAGAACCTGGCGAGGAAAACAGGTATCCAATGAATCAATCTTCTGTTGATTGAATGAGGTTACTATTATTTCTAAAGACTTGAAAAAACATGACCTGTGCTTCTGTATTTAATTTTATTATTACTGACACTTCTGGTCAACTTAAAGAAACGTTAAGGTCTGCTGTTTGGAAAACATCGCTCTTATAAACAATGTTCACTTTCTGATTGCACTGTGGAGCGTTACCCAGATCACATAATGGGTGCAAGCCTGGGCAGTATGCTCACCTGCACCAGTCAGTCTGACCTAGCATCCTACTTCTGACTGTGGTCCATAGCACATGATTAGAGACAAAGCAAATGCATCATGGACGAGGTGATACTTTCTCTGATGTGCCCACCCAGCCATCGGCAGGTGGGGGTTTTCTGGATGAGGAGATAGCATCTGGACTGTTGTGTTAATAAGGTATTGATTGAGCTATTCCCTGACAATTATCCAGTATTTTCTTATGACTTAGTTTACTTTTTTGGCTGCCATGGCATCCTGTGGATGAATTCCACAGCATAATTGCGCTCTGTGTGTATTGATTCAAACCGGATGTCTGATCATTCTGGTTCTTCTGACACAGGTTGTAATGAGTAAGTGCTTCCTATCTGTCTTCTCCTCTGCCGTCTTGGTTTTATAGCTATCACATTTCCTCACAATTCTCTCTTGTCCGGGCTAAAAACCTGCAGTCTCTCTACTTTCTCCTCACATTCCATAGCTCTGAGCATCCTGTAGCTCTCCTCAAACTTTCTCTCACTGGACGAGTCTGAGGCAGGGGAACAGAACTGCCTACAGTAACCACAGTGTAGGTGGATGATAAATTCACACAATGATAGTTTTTGTTGCACTCTCCTTTTCTTTCCTGGAGACTTTCTGACTTTCTCTGAGTCTTGTGCAAGCATTTTTGGAGCGTTACCCACAGTGACTCCAAGGTCCCTTTCCGAAGCAGCAAGAAGTTTCCAGCATTCTGCACAAGGAGATCAATTTCTCTTGTTCCCTGTGTTCCCTGGTTTGTGTTTCTCCTTAATCAATTTCATCTGCCACCTTATCCCCACCTTTCAGTTCACTCCACATATGAGACTTAATCCTGAGTGCAGGGAATGGGAAAGATCAAACGTTGCGTGCATCTTGACTTTTTATTATTTCTCTCTGTTTGAACAACATGCCCCCCCCTTGCTAACAATGCTATGCCGATCTCTCATTGACACCCCCAAATCAGAAACTATTGCTGTATTTTGTAGCTACTTAGACTGCATAGCATATTACAAGCTCTACTATGAATACCTTCTGTTCATTCTCTCTGGAAAGTAACCTGTTGTTTGAACATCTTTGCTGATATTTTATTGATAAGACAGAAAACGTCAAGTACATTCTGATTAACATTGCTCAATGAGTTTCCTATAAACTAATCCGAAGCAGATGAGAATTGGACGTGTTATCATAGCCAAGTAGTGTATAATTTAAGCATCATCCTAGAGTGGTAAGATCTACATCATGATGATCTGCTTTTATTGTTTTTAAAACTTTAACTGTGGATACCTGTTCCACGCAGTGTCACACAGGAATGGTAATTCTTCATTGGGAGTTGACCAGTTGAACTAGTGGGCATGAACTTCCCAGTGCGAATGCTTTCCCTGCAGTCTATCATCAGCACATAAATCTTAAAGCAACCTTAGCTGACTGCTTCAGCTTGGCTCTCAGCCTTGTTTGGAAGTTCTACTCCAAACAAATCCCACCTGACACGTTTTCTGTTGCCAATTATGCATTGTTAGATACACCATGTTTTCTACCAAGGCACTCTTTCTATTTCGATTCTATCTTTGTCTTTCCTTCGTAACTCCATTTTATTCAGAATTCTGCACATGAGGAGAAAGGCTGAAAAAGCCAGAAAGGAAACATTAAAATTGCAACAAGAGGGCTTAGACCAGGGCAGTAAAAACAGAAAGAAGTCCAACAAAATAAGAGTAAAATTTCAGTAAAGAATAAAATTCAGTTAAGCAAATTGCTTCCTAATTAATTTCCTTCTTTTATTAGACCATGTTGTTCTTTTAGTGACTGTGTCAGACTGGTGAAGGTCTCTACTACAATCTCCAGGTGAGTTCCACCACAAAGGCAACAGATGCTCAAGTCTGATGAACTTTAAGAATCCCTGAGATTGAACAACTTTCTTGGCATCTCTTGACTTTCTTGTATCTCTGTGCTAGGTGTGTTGCCTCCCCAGCTCCTCAGCCACATACCCCTTCAGAGCTGTGCTGGAAGGGATGCTCATGGGCATGGCTCCCTCTTCTTCCCTAACACTGATTCACAGCACCTGACCATTTCCTGTACAGATACAGTGAAATGACACATTTCCTGCCTTCTGTCTCATGTCTAGGTTTTGTCCCTTGTATAAGATAAGGCTCCTGTGAGGAAAGAAGTTGACTCTCAGCAGCCAGCACTTCAGAATTTGGGGGACGAGAGAATACGATCTGGAAAACTGATTTCAAAAGACAGCTCACTCTTTGTTATACATTAAGAAAATATAAGTGAAATGTATAAAAATAAATAATAGTAATAAATCCCAACCCTCTTATTCTGGAACTAGCAACTATGGAGACCTTGCAAGCTGAGATGACTTTGTGTGACCCTCAGAGCTGGACGTGCATGCAAAGTGATGGTGTCCGATGGCTGCTATTCCCAGGTGCAGTTTTGGGGAAAGTCCCTCCTGCAGACATAGACCAACTTCTCCTTAGCAGTTAGCAAGCAGCAGAGATGATCTTTTACTTAGGGAAACCAGGTTGCCACATGTTCTAAACATATATTTTAGAAAGAGATTTTAATGATACAGCTTTTTTTTTTTTTTGAATAGTTAAAGCATAAGACTAAGGGGTGGGACCTAATTATCATGACTATTAAGTGATGATGCACGCTTTGCTTTTTTTTATAAACTTTTCTTTGAACAAGAGATGCCACAGAAGCTACTTCTGAAGGACTTTCTCTCTAGTAGTTTGTGAGGAGATCAGGTTGTTTTGTTAGGAATCAGAATGGAGTCATGATCTGGTGTAGTCTACATCAAAACAATGTGTCCTAATGCAGCATTTTGGAGAGCCAGCAAAACTCCATCCAGAAATCTCCAAAACCACGAAGAAAGGACGGACCTGACAAAGCCATCCAAGCCATTGGCATACATTAGCACACAACAGTAACAGCTCTCTGGGAGACAGAAGAGCCCCCGGTCAACACGGCAGCCAGTTCCTCTGCTGAGGAGGTGGCTGGCTTGCCTGGGGAACGTTCACCCCAGGGCCGTTGCTGTGGGCTCATCCCTCTGTGTGCTATGGGTGACACGGAGCCAAGGTTGTCTGCGCCGATTTTGCACATGCTATACAATGCTATCTCCAGAGGCTTTGCACCACCTGCAACTTCACATGTTGTTTTGCCATTTCGCCAGCCCATAATGTACACTCTTGGTGTCACGGCTATCAGAATCTTATTTGTCAAAGCAGAACACAGCTCCTATGTGATTTCAGCCACTCAAAAAAAGTTACACATGAAAGAAAAGCTATGTTTCATAGCAGTTATGACGTGTGGGACCTAGAAGATACTCAGGCCAAAGACAGCGCAGCGCGGATGCGGCCAGCCTGTTCCCAGGCACATGGACCATGAGCAGCATGAATTTGAGCCGGTCTTTATCACTTGGCTGTAGATTTATAACCTGGAGTTATGATTTTTACTCTATATGTACATAACAAGAAGAAACGTTTTGCCTCTTTATAGCCTTTGAGGAAAGGCTCTCAAAGCGATTTATGAACATTGAGTTTCCAGAGAGCCTGGTGAAATTCCTATTAGGAAATGCTTAGTTGTGGAGATGAATGGAGCAATGTGCCATATGTTTAAAGTACTCATTCATCATCACACGAGCTATTTAGCAGCAGAAGCCCCAAACCCAGAAGCTTTTCTGGTGTGTGCTCAGCCCTCCATAAATGCCACACTGTGATGAAGGGTTTCCGAGGACGGGGCCTGGAGCTGATAAGGCAAGAGCTGCATTCCCGCCCTGTATCTCCTACTTGCTCCAACCTGGTCACTCAGCAGCATTCTTTTCAGTGAAAGGAATAAAGAGGCAATCTCCTTCTCCCCTTCCTCCTGCAGGCCAGCCTCAATTCCTGGGCAGATCACGGGGGTTTACCTTATTGGGAGAAAATCCCGTGCTGAGGAGCCTGACCAACAGCTCTGCCACGTGCAACGTGTGTCCCTGCACTGCAGCAGGAGCAAAGCTGGGGAATGGCACAGCCCCACGCACGTCCCGGGGACAGATAATGCTGTAGTGACAACACAACTGAGACTGAGTGGTCTGGGAGCCTTAATGGGTTGTAACAGAGCTCTCCCCTTCGGGTGACTGATGACAGAGCTGGCATGGTCTGCATAGCTCAGAGCACTCCCCAGCACCTTGGCCCGTGCCAGACAAGCAATGTGCGTTCCAGCAAGAGGACAGGAAGGCTCTCTCCAGCTGAAGCACAGCCCACGGTGATGGGGACCTGCGGGCAGTGCTGCTGTGGCTGCCTGCTGCCTCCTCACCCAGTGAGATCGGTCAGCAGCCGTGGTGCTGCTGCAGGCACCTGCATGGCACCTTCCTGGTGCCTGGCAGGCACCTGGCGTCCTCGGAAGGAACAAGGGAGTCTCCAGGCTCCTCTTCTCCACTTCTGCCAGAGGTGAAGACCTGCAAGATCCAAATATATGCTAGAGGGGCAGCCTGGGAAGGCTTCTCTCACAGCAACATTTGCTGTATGTGCCCTGAGGATGCCCAAAAAGTTTCAGTATCTCTCTGGCTCCTTGAATAAGCAGCAATTTCAACGAAAACAATTTAAAAAAATTGTTTTACACTCCACAAAAGAGTGTGGAGCACAGGCTCAGCTTACTGGGGAGGGTTCAAACTGCAGGGGTGTCCTGGGCTGCACTCAGTAGGCTTGGTTGATCTCTTTCTAGCCATGACCAAGGAGGTCTTTGCTCCTACCCAAAGCTCTGCTCCATCTCCAGGATTAGCACCATGCCATATTGCAGAGTCACCAGCATCTCCCCATCCTGAATCTAAAGTCTGTCTCTGAGACTCTGAAGATGGGATTTGCTTTCAGCAAAGGCCTCTGGGCTCCTGTGACACTGGTAACATTTAGGTAGGCAAACAAGGAATGGGAAACAACTGTGTTTTTTCTTTCAGGTTGTGGAGTGGTATCTGACAGGCAGGCAGCACCTTTTTGAACATAGAGCACTTTCCCTACAGATGGGGTGCTCTGTACAAACAGCGACAACCACACACTCCTAATACCTTCTCACAAAAATCTCCCATTAAGCAAATATCATCTGTTAAAAAGTGTCTGGAAAATCCACCTTAAAAAAAAAAAACACCAGCGAAATGGCCTGCCAAGCTGCAGCCTCCCGATCCTTCCATTATAAAGAAATTTGCTTATGGTGCAATTTATGTAGGCTCCATATTCCAGCAAAAATACATCAAGTGGTATCAGGTTACCAGAATCACTCCTAAAGCAACTGTTCCTGGAGGGGGAAGAAAAAAAGCAGCAGCAGCTTGCTTCACATTCAGTAAGTCGTTGTGACACAGGGAAGTAACAGGAACGTGAGAAACAAGGGTTTTTTTTTTTTTCTTTTATGAAAACCTAATATGGTAACTAAAAGCAGAGGAAATGCCCACTTTTCAAAACTGAACCTTAATCAGTTTTCCAGCAAGGACAGCGTATCCAGACAGCGGTCTATCTGCTATAACAGAACAACAACAATAACAATATCCCTCCCTCTTCTTTGAGAAATTTCCTGGAAAAAATATTATCACCTCTAAATCTTTAAATGTTGTAAAATACCCTGTTTGGTGTCGGAGAGGCTTCCTGAAAGAAGGTCTAGCAGCACAACTCCCACTCACTACAGATAAACTTGTGTTCTATCTGCCAGCAGGAACTCACAATTCAAAGACATGATTAGAAATAGAAATAAAGTGTTTTCATCTTTTGCTGAACTGCTTAGGCTTTTCTGTTAGGGAAGCAAATATTAGCAGAAGCCAATGCAGCTGCTACCAAAGCTTTTTTTTTTTTTTTTTTTTTTTTTTTTTTGTTAAAGAAGCTACATAGATGCATGAAACAAAACTAAACCACATGTTCAATCAGTGGAAGTTTGAATAATTTCACTAGAATCCACAATCATACACTCGTCAGCTGAAAACACCCACTTTTACACAGCTTGCTTTTTCCTGCTTATCTGGAGCAGAAGCAGCAAGCCCAGCAGCAAACTTGAGCCCACACTGTTCCTTGCTACTGAAACCAACCGGAAAACTACAGGAGCACGTTCACAAGAAGTGGCAGTGACCTATTTCGTGACCGTGACTCACTTTCCTCTCTCTTCAGGCTGGCAGCTAGCTGCCATCTCTGCTCCCCTCACCCCCAGTGGAAGGGATCTTGTTTTACTGAGCGTGCCTGTGTAACCTTAACTGTGAAGTACTGCAAAATGTACTCTGGAGATGAGGGAGAGCCTGAAGTACCTGCAAAACTTCAGCTTATTCGGTCTTATTTTGGCAGGCAGTAACCCTGCAGTTACATGGCTGGGTATTATATTGTCTTGCAGGGTAAATCCAGGCAGGCACATGCTTGTTTACAACATTTTTTAAAATCAGATCTGCAGAAGGTACGGGCTTGTCTGCTTTCCCAGCTGATGTGATCACCTGCTCCCATTGCTGGACTTCCTGAGCTGTAAGAACGAGGTGACACCCATGCGAGGTATTTCATTTACATACTGGCAATGGCAATTGCACTTTTAGAGCTGATGTTCATTATGAGTTTTGCGTACATCTGAGCAAGAGTTTGACACCGAGTATTTAATCTTCAGGTTTCTTTCTGGAAAACGTGAACAAGGCTGCACCTTGCTTGTGCTATCCAAGCTTGCCTGTGACTTACACAGCCATGAGATCCTAAACATGCCATTTAGTTTCAGGGCACTTCATAGTAATCCTCTCATGAATAGTCACTATGCATGCAGAGGAAGACATTAAAACTCAAATGGTTGGCTCATGCCAATCTAAAGACTGGCACAAGGCGGGCTCGTTAAGGAGCAGCTCTCAAAGTGCCCTGTGTGCATACCTGCGAGGTGACACTGGTCTCTCTGGGACTCCAACCTGCTGCTGTGATGAGCGGGCTGGGCACTGTGTGCATGTTCTGCAGTAGAAAGTAATACGTACTGCAAACGAATGAGACATTAGATGTATGTGCTGAAAATATTTTGTTCGTTATAAAGAAAACATGTCTGTGAGAAAAGATACATGCTTTTGTTAATGTATATTTACCAGACAATTTCCATCCTGCATGTGAGTCTATGTACAGATCAAAATTTATTACTGTATTTTCAATAATATTACAAAGCAACACCTTATCATCTGTAAAGATCATCTATTTTCATTCAGGTTTCTCTTTCTGCCAGTGCTTGAAGTTTCTGTACCTCATGCAGCTTTTGTTACCTTGCCTTCTATAGTCCCTTCTGAAGGACTTCGTTATTTTGTCCTTTTCTGACAGCCATCCCAGTCTTCTCTATAGGCCAGTTCTTCCAATAATGCCACATACAATTTATATGGGATTAATCACTGAAGCAAAAGGCAACAAAGAAACCAACCCCAAAGACTTGGCCAGAGACTTCTCTTCATGGTGTTCTTTCACCACATACACTCAGTGCCAAGTTGGTCTTAAAATTAACTTAATCTGACAGTTTATATCCTTCAACTTCCCTTCCCCTCACCCGCCAGATAGCTCCTCTCCAATCATTCTCTCATTTTTCAGGTGAGTTTTTTAGATAATGTATCATCTAAGAATTCAGTTAAATAGCAATCAAATTAAAATAATCACTGAGTAAGATGTGGGAGAACTCATGCTAGGGTATGAGGAGAACTCAGCAGGCACAGAGCCTGCATCATAGGCAGAGAAAGGCAAACTGCTGAGAAGAGCAGACACACAGCCAGGCCTCCGTGACAGGGCAAAAGATATTTCCTAGAGTCTCAGAGACCTTCTCAGAGGAGATCTTGTTGCAATACAGAAAGTTCCTGAGCTGCTGAACTGAGAGAAAGCCTGAAAAAAAGGACTCTTTCTGCCAGGACATGGTGGGCAAGAAGGAATTCAGTTTCCAAATGCTTTTACTTCTGTTTTGTCTCATGCAAAATTTTATCTGTTTAAAAAGCTACAGGATCCAGTTTCTGTTATAACAAAATGAGTTTGACTTTAAAAGCTCCTTTGTAGTCCTGAAAGTGCCCAACCGAAGGAAAAAGAATGTGGCAGATCTACCACAAAGTTCTAGTCAACTTGGAGCCCCATCACAGCCTTCAAAGGTCTGCACATTACTTTTAGTGGGGGAAGAGACCTGCTTCCTCCAGTGAAATAGGTGGCAGCATCTGTCTCAAAACTTGCAGAATGACCAAGATACAACACTGTACAATGGGCACATCAACCTTTTTGTCCTCATTTAGTTGTGTGGTGCTTGCTGGTCTTTGCTGTCACATGACATTTGCCTTGCTTGCTTTCCTCAGAAGCTTAAATTTTATCATTTTGTGGTCACAGTGGTGTCAAATTGTGATGGAAAGGCAGATCATCAGGTAAGCAGCATAACAGTCAAAATGATAGCTAACTCAATGAGGAAATATTTTCTAGACAGTCCTTTATAATGCAAACACGAAGGTCAGATAAAAATGTTATTGCGACGTTAGGCCAAAATGAGACAGCAGTGAGAATGACTAGTGTATTCCTACCTGTTATCCATCAATTTAGCTGTTCCTGCAAGTTTTACCCGGCAGTTAAATAGTTAACAACACTAAGCTGTGCATTGCTGCATGACTTTAGTAATAACATGCCATTAAGATGAATGGCAAACGTTCAGACCTTTGAAGATCTTGCTCTGCCTGCCCGTGGACTCAAGCAGACACCTTTGTATTGCTTATCTTTGGCTTACATTTTCAAAACCATCCTTACAGCCATTTGAGAGCCAGCAGGATGTTTGTAAAATACTAAAGCCATGGGATGGAGCACAAAGTGGCATCCGCTGCAAGACGTACTCACTGCGTGCTGCCTGTGAGCCAGCTCGAACCGTCCACACTGTATGTGCTCGCAGGACGAGCATGCCTCTCTGGGATCTTGTGCTCCCTTGCTCCTCACTTTGTCTTTGGCCTTAAGAACCCTTTGTACAGATGGAACAGCAGAAAAGCAACATTTTGAATGCAGAGGGAATTACGTCCCTTGTAGAAGTAAACACATACATGTATGTATGTGCACGCTTATATGCGTACACGCATGAAAGTTTAGTTTTGCAATTCCCATTGTTTTTCTCCCTTCCATTCCTGCCATATTGATGTCCAGAAAGAAGTTGCCATTAACAATAGTTTGGAAACTAGTGAACACAAATTTATGAATAGAATTTAATTGCTGTGTTCTTTTGTCAGTTACTAGTAGTTCATTTTACACGCCATCCATAACATCCCCAAACCGGAATCTGATTGACTATGTTTTGACCTTAGCTACTAATAACTCTTCTATTTTAGAGACATCAACCATTGCTGCTGAAGTACAGTCCTAATGAGGAGCTTGTGTTTGAGGAAATCAAGGTCTTAGTTTGACCATGGTCAGGACTTACAGGCAAAACACTCTTCATACTTTCTTCAATCTGCTAAACAAGGTGATGCTACATTTAGGCATCCAGGCAAAGGAACCTCTAGCATTTTATGTTATTTCTAATGCATATAACACATGTAAACCAGAATGAAAATATTATGAACCAGTAAATAAAAGCACTAGAAATTCCCAATATCATGAGCACCCTGAAAACGCCAGGAGCTCAGCTTTTGAGGCTTCCTCTCAAAATGGATGCAAAGTGCTCTGCCAAGCAGCAGCTTAGTCTGCTTTCAGCTCCTCTCCTGTCTGCTGAGATTGTCAGAGCTATCTAGCCACCTGACTCTCATTGGAACAGCTTCTGGTGACAGCTTCAGCTTCAAGGTAATGCAGGTCTCTTCAGAGCTAGTTCCCCTCACTGGAGGCTCCCTTCTTTGTTTTTTGTTTTGTTTTTTTTTTTCCCCTCTTTCATTTGCTGTGAGAGTTAATTACTATTCTATTTGTCACAACACCACTCACCTCAGACAGCACAGAACACTACTGAATATGCAGATGCAGGCTCTCCTACTTCCCTCCTCCAGCCTTGTAGAGCTGCTTCTGCATCTTTTGAGTCCCACGGTAACCACGGGTGGGTTGAAAGCCCTGACTTCAGGGGGGTGTCAGCTGCCCCACAACCCACCTCCATCAGTGCAATAGGCAGGACATACTGTGCTCCTAGCAGCTCACAAAGTCCTTCATCCGCAGCATTGCTTGGAGTGTAAGCTTTCAAATCTATTATTGTAATACAATCCTTTTAGCAATTGCTATTGCTTTTAAAACCAATTTGTTCCGCACTCAAAGGCCTCTAAGCTCCCATAATATTAGGACTGATGCCTGCACACTGAACTCTGCTTGCTGACAGAGGTCTTAGAAAACTCTCTGGTTACATACCGGGCCAGGGTGGAAACAGTGGAAAGAGAAAATGAAAGAGGAGCACTTCAACTACATTAACTAGTCTTCCAGAATTGCAAAATTTCCTCTGTTGTAAATTACTGATGTGCAGTTCCCCACGTACTTGTGCAGCGTAATGGCTGTTTGGAAGCTCTTTGTTACCGTAACACAGTGTAAAATGTTGATCTTGTGCAGCAGGTCTGAAAACAGAAAGTAGTAGGGTATTTCAGTAAGGATACTTCATCGTATTTGGCTACACAACGTACTGTTGTGAATCTGCTGCTTTAAGATATTTTAAAATGCATTTAATATACTATTACAAGTGTTGTTGCAGTCACTTGAACTAAACAATTGAAGTATAATAAGTTATTACACTCCTTGAACATTTTAATCTCATTTAACAGTGTAAGAGCTCAGAGGAACAAGGGCTTACACAAAGCCCACCTGTGTATCAGCCCTTCCCCCTGTTAGCTAGTTTCAGTCGTGTTTGAGAGACTCTTAAGCCTAATTTCACACATCTAGTAGGAAGAATGTTAGGTGTGTTGGTTGGTGAATGGGTATCAAAACGGTGGGAAGGGATACTTGAATCCGCTCAGTGGTTACAAAGAGCCGGTGGACAATATCCCAGAAACAGCAAATATGTGCTTTTTTCCTGGTCTAGAGGCTAGGGTGAGAACATGCTTTGAGAATGGCTTGCTGCAGGGGTGGGAGTTGCATTCTATTGTTCACTCCGTTGTTGTACATGTACCCTGTAAAAACACACTAGGAAGAACAGGGCTAGCATCTGACTTCCCTGTACCCACCTGAATCTTACCTAAGAAAAAAATGAAGGCAGGTTCAAAGTACCAATGTACCAAAAATATTTTGAAATAAACACATATGCATGCTGAGTTCTTATTGAACTTAGACCTAAACAGGTAGATCTTACATTAGGCAAGGCAGACAAGTGTCATAGAATCATAGAATGGTTCAGGTTGGAAAGGACCTTAGAGATCATCTTGTTCCAACCCCCCTGCCATGGGCAAGGACGCCTCCCACTAGACCAGGTTGCCCAAAGCCCCACCCAGCCTGGCTTTGAATACTTCCAGGGAGGGGGCATCAACGACTTCTCTGGGCAACCTCTTCCAGTGTCTCACCACCCTCACAGTGAAGAATTTCTTCCTTATATCTAGTCTAAATCTACCCTCTTTCAGTTTATAACCATTACCCCTTGTCCTGTCATTATCTATCCTTGTAAAAAGCCCCTCCCCAGCTTTCCTGTAGGCCCCTTCAGGTACTGGAAGGCTGCTGTCAGGTCCCCCCAGCAGCCTTCTCCTCCAGGCTGAAGAGTCCTAACTCTCTCAGCCTGTCCTCGTAGGGGAGGTGCTCCAGCCCTCTGATCATCCTCGTGGCCCTCCTCTGGACCCGCTCCAACAGCTCCACAAGTGTCTCTTCTTGGGACTGCTTTTTCTACTGCAATTAATTTTGGCATCTACTGAAAGGATAAGAATTATATTAGCACTATGAGAGTGACTATGCCAGCCAGCTGATGATACGAAAGTAACTACGTTTAAGCTTTTTTCTAGGCCACTAAGCATTCCCAGTATGAGCTCCAGAAACATGAGCAAATTCAGGCCGAGGAAATTGCTGATTCAGTTGCTAAAACTGCAGTGCTTCCCTGTCAGCCAAACTCAGTGCTTAGCAGAGTTTTCACCATCTGCCCCCTGTGTAATACTCATAAATGTTGCAATCAATATACAATTTGGGATGTATGGGCAATGCTGGAAGGTAAAAAATACTTTTTCTTTGCCAGATATGCTAATTGGTTGTTTCATTTTGCACATATGGGACAGTAAAACGTATTTGTTTTCTTGCCAATAAAGGAACATTTTCCTAACACTCCTAAGTCACATCATATCTACAAGAGGAGAAGGCTCTGACGTTTCCTGTTGGGTTTATGGTTTACATTACAATTCATACACAAATGCTTTTTGGCACTCTAAATCCCGAGCTAGAAGTATTTTTAAAATTATGTCCTGAAATAGGAACTTCAGAACACTGTGTCGGCATCTGGCAGATATCTCAAGAGTGTCATGAACTGTTACTACTTGGGGAACTTGGCAGGCACTGCATGGGCCTTGTGTACCTTACAAGTGTGTAGGAGTCCACTAACAGCTTAATCGTTGAGCATCTGTATCGCAGGTCTCTGTAATAGACATACCTCCACCCACCAACCTCAGAAACAAGCAGTGATCCGTGAAGATTTCACAGCATGTGTCTGGGCTCCTGTGCAACGAAAGGCTGCTCAAACACAAATGATAGCAGCCCACCATTTTGGGGAAACAAACATTTCATCAGGACGAACCTTGAGCTGCTAATCAGTCTCACTGCTCAAAGAGCTTGGTATGTGTGTTCCCACCCCGTGTGCTTTGCAAAGCGCTGATATGCACGCTAAGGCTGAAGGCAATTTATGAGGTGTTTGGGATCTCACGTACAATAGTGTTTCCTGGTAGGAGAGCAAAGGGAGCACTGCCAGGGCCCAAGGTGAGAGGCAGCAGTGAAGCCAGTGGGCCCCAAAGCATGAGTGCATGGCTGGCAACGACTACTGCTCTCCCATCCAGCAGCGATCCTGTCCTGGGACAGGAAAGACATTCACTCATGGTTAAAAGCAGTGGCACCATGTTGGGACCTAGGAGATGCTGGGTTTTTTTTGTAGGCCTTGGCCCTCAACATAACTGGCATTGTAGCCATGCTCTGTGACTGCTCAGGACCAGAAACAGCTGTGTTTGTAGACTGCAGTTGGACTGGAAAACCAAATTCATGCCTTTTGGTGGGAGTTGTATACGTAGTGATATACTTCTGAACGTCTCTGGTCTGCAAACATGAGTTCTGGACAAACTGTTGCTCCTTTAAGAAGACAAACATGCCATACACTTCTATTTGGTTAGTGACAAGGCAAGACTTCTGCCATTTTTGAGGGTCTTCATGGAAAAAGTTACATAAGTCTACACAAAAATGTTAATTTTTTTTTTTCATGGTTTACTTACGAATCTGGCACAGAAAACACATAACTCCAACACAAAAAACAATAGCTTTGGCACTGTCTGAGCCTTGGAACTAGGGGCTGGAAACCATGGAGCCCTACAGAGCTGAGCAGCAACACCAGGGACCTCAGAAAGGCAGTGGAGACAAATTGCCGTTTTTAACCTGGGCATGCAAGCTACAATGAAGTATAAGACAGCTTTTCCAAGATGTCTCAGTGACACTCAATTCCTTCACCTCCCATACTGTAGTAGAGCAGAGAAAGCCCCCAAACCGGGAAGAGCAGAGAGAAAGATGCAAAGACCAAAGAAAAGAACATGGAGAAAGTCAGTCCCACAGTCCACCTCTGGCAAGGAGCTGTAGGGAAATAAGAAAACAGGAGTGCCAGCAGAGCAGGCGCCTAGGTGAGAAAAAGTGCTCCTCTGGGGTCTGTGTCACGTGGGCCTTTTTACGACGCCAGCTTTCCTCGAGCTGAGCGCCTTTTAAGCTCTGCTCTCTCCAACAGGAGCTGGGATCTGTCCTTGGGCTGTTAAATTTTTACAATAGTTGAAACGAACCAGAGTGCTCCTGCTGTCTATCTCTAGGACTGAGCTGCTGGGACCAGGCAGGAGGACTCGTCCCCCCAAGCCCTTGGCTCTAGTATTTATTGCTTCTTACCATGCAGTTTGGACAGTTGTAGGATGTGTCGCAAGATAGAACTTTTAACTCTGGCCTTTATTTAATTTCACACTGAGTGAGGCCTTTATTCTACATCTTTCTTAAATGGATAGAAATGTGTTTGGTCTATATTACTTTTTTGTTCTCTACCAATGGTTGGCATTGATTGGTTTCGTTTTTTTGCACTATAAATGTTAAAATAAACAAACCAAGGTCCCACGTGGTGGTCAGGGATTTTGCCAGGCCTTGGGAAGCAGTGGGCCCCAAGAGGCTCTAAAAACCACCCAGAGAAATACAGTACAGAAGATCTGCACCAAGCAGGGATAATAATCCATTCCAGAAGCTAGAAAATATTTTCCAGGAGTCTTGGCAATTGTGACTGGAGATGGAGAGGAAAAAAAGAAAGAGAGAAAGAAAGAGACAGACAGTGAGAGAGAAACTGCCCTTTTTCCAGGAAAAATAGAAATGTCTGAGAAAAGAAAAGCCCCCACTATTGCAGGGCACTTAGCTACAAGGCGAGATTCGCTCAGCAGAGGATTTGCATCCTCAGACATACAGAGGAAGTTCTTCACCTACTGCAGAGTCCCAACAGATGACAGCTGCAGGATGTCTTTATGAGAGATGACAAATAAGGCTGGTAGATAAGAATTTAAAATTTAAACTAACCCATTCCAGTCTCTTAGACTCACAGAATGAGGACTAGAGAAGCCAACAGCTCCTCTGGTCTGAGCATCCTGAAGCCAGTTAAGTTTCAGTCTTTGGGATGGGCCATTAAGTTTTGGACAGTTATTCTCACAAGGAGCTCTGTGGCTTGTCTAACAGAAGCTTGTCATTTAGAAAGGCCTGGAGCTTTGATGTGACAATAGCTTGACATGAGGAACCCACCACTTTCTTTGGCAATTTGTTTTAATGCTTATTCTCACTGTTAAACATCTTTGATTATTTTCACATTTGAATTTTTCAGGCTTCCACTTTCAGCTATTGGCTTCTGTTACACATTTCTCTGCTAGATTAAGAGCTCTTTAGTCCTTAACAACTTCCCCCAGGATGAGGGAGATATCCTCTGTAATCAAGTCACTTTTTTTTTTTTAAATATTTTTTTTTTTACAAGTCTTTATTATACTCAACCGAGTTCTCCAAGTCTTTGCTCTGACATTTTTCTCTAGAACTTGCATAATTCTTGTGGCTGTTTTTTGCACCCACTCCAGTATTTCAACAACCTTCTAAAACTGTGAGCATTGGAACAATCTCCCTAATACTGTACACGAGAATAGAAGCACATCCCTGCTCAAACTGGACTGGGGTAATAAACTTTTCTGTTCTTGCAGTGTCATTAGTCTTTTCAGTCCCTGCCAGAAGCTGATCTGGTATCCAGCAGCTAATGAGATCCTACTCCCTTCAGTGCTTTGCTGGTGTCTCTTGCTCACGTGCTCAGTCACACTAGTCATCTGACTTGGCTTCAAAAGAACAAATTGCCAAGGTCCTTTGTGAGGTTTTTACAACAGAGATCAGTCATGCATCTTTCACCTGAGCAGTTCCTTGCCAATGTGGCAAGATCAATGCTGCCTCAGTCGTACCTGTGACCTTGCATGAGCTAATGACTGAGACACTGTACTCAAATTAGCAACTTGTTGGTTCAGCCTGGTCATACCTAAGCAGCACTGCATGACCTGCTGCATGTGGATGGCCATCTGAAACGAACCCTCTGACAAGGTTTTTGGAGTGGCTCCAAGCCCTATGTTAATCCCTTTGGAAGAAGTTACACAGACATTGTGTATCATTAGTCTCTTACAAGAATCCTATGTTGTAAAACAGTGTAGACTTCTAGTGACT
Organism: Penelope pileata; assembly: GCA_013396635.1. NCBI lineage: Eukaryota > Metazoa > Chordata > Aves > Galliformes > Cracidae > Penelope > Penelope pileata. The sequence continues at coordinate 296,862 of WBMW01005007.1, forward strand.
ATGTTTCTGTCTAATTTCATTAATAATTCATTTTTTCTGCTTGCTATCCCATTATTTGTCCTAGGATCCCTTGTCAGGCAAACTAAGCTGCAGTGTTGTTAAGTGTCCTAGTCACCTACTGGGATGTTGGCTGAACACTGTTCATTGTTCTAGGGTCCTTCCAGTGTTTCAAGATTCACTGAAACTGAGTATTTCTAGGCCAGGATCTTCTCCATCACCTCTGTAGGTCTCTTGACTGCAAGTTATCTAGGCTTTCGGATTTTCAAAATACTCATTCCAAGTCAGAGTGGTCTAATATAGTCCTTTTTTGTTGTGAAAAGAAGGCAGGCATATATGCACATCAGCTCCCTCCTTCCAAATACAAATAAAACCAGAGTAAGACTATTTTTTCTGTGTGACTATAGATCATTTTATCATCTTTATCTGTCAAGCAGCTATTTCCCTCTTGTAGTACTTTATTCAACGTGTCAAAGAAGTCTTATTGTTGCTTATGACATAAATAAGGCTGCTGTCTTCTTACCCATCTTCCACTGCTCTTTACACAGCTTCTGTATTATTAAAGCTCTGTACTTTATCTCTTACTGGTGCATAGCTAATTTCATTTCAATATCGCTCTTGAAGACTGGAGATAATTTTCTGAGAGAAACTAAAATATTCATACAGTCTAAAGTCTGGCACCTGAGCCATGCTCTAGGAGAATCTATCTCCTACAGCAGGGAGTTTGAACTCTTTCATGATGCACTCTGAGTTTCACCAAATATTGAAAGCTTAAATGAGGGTAGGTGCTGCAATTGTGTGCATCACTTTAGATCAGTTTTCTGTCCCGGTTTACATCCTTTTAACCCAAGATCTCTTTCCCTCTCCAGCTGAGCCAAATTACTAAATCAGTTATAAATGACTATCAAATACGTTTGTTTCTAAGTTAATAATCATTGTTCTACCCACTTTTTTTTTCTGCCTACTCTCAGTACCACAATGTTTTTGTTTTTTCTACTTAAGTCTACAACTCGTCTACAACTCATGTCTTCCCTTTGTCCCTACTGAATGTCATGCTGCTACAGGCAGGCTACTATCAAGTTTCAAGCCACAGACTAATTATCTCTATCTAGCATAAGGAAAACCAAAAAATTTACCTTTGTAGACACAATGCCCTTTTGTTGGAATTTCTTTTCAGACGAGGATTATCTTGCAAAAGAATCCTACCTCTTCAGGAATTTATTTTTTTTTTTTAAAAACAAAGCAATTAGTCAAATCTGCCCCTCCACAGCCCTCCAAAAGTTTGTATCTGGGGTCTTATGCTGGAAATGAGAGCAAATGGGGGGAGGACAGAGAGAGCAAGGCTGACTGAGAGGTAGATAAATCAGCAAGCTTACTTAACAGACTCATTTCCAGCTATTTCCCCATATATTTTCACTGTATTAAGCAGTGTACTCCACTTTGATCTCTGAAAAGCCTCTGCCTGTGTTCTGTATAATAAGATGATTAGCTAACGCTCATACCTACCCTAAGTCCTCTTAAATTAACACTCCATGTTATTAAAACTCAAAGCAGCGTTTCCCAGACTACTTTCAGTGCTGACAGTATTTCTTCTCATGTACAAACCTCCGATACTGGCACAATTAGACTGCATGTGGGATGCAGCGCTCTGATTATTAACCCCCTCCCACTCCCATTTTAACGTGTAGCTTTTTTTTTCTGTAAGAAAATATTCTTATCAGAGATACACAGACAGAGCTTATATGAAATAGAGGTACTATTTTCTTGTGTTTAAGTCCCCATTCTGGAAAGCACAAGAATTGAGAAATGCTGTGTGGTAGCAAGAAATGACAAATGTGGTTTATTGAGTTTTCTGTGTGAGCAGAGCGAGTTGTTTTGTGATGCCTCTAGCTAAATATTTTTCTTAGGTTCTGTTGAAATTGGACACAAAATTGTCTCCTCTGCCTTGCATATCAATATTTTTTCTACCTTGGTGATGATAGTTAAGGAGTTGTTACATTCAGAACAGGAACATAACTGCATAAATAAACCTAAGGGATCCCAACCCACAGGGAATTCGTATCCAGGTATTCAGCCAACCAAAACTGAACATGTTTATGTAAGAAAAGAACTTGTATTTCCTGTTCTGTGCCAGGCCCCTCGATAATTAACGTCCCAATACAAAACTGTTCATTCACTAACACCACTTACACGTCATGTGGAGCTCTTTCAAAGGTCCTGAGAAGTCCCAAGCTCAGTAACAAGCATTACCATGAGTCTCTCCAGGTTTGGCTGTCATCAGAAGAAGCAGGAGTGTGTAGATGGTACAAAGGGGAAGGCAGAGAGCACAAACTGTGTATTTCATGTGTGAGGTAGCTGAGAGCAAAGGGCCCATAGCAAACCTATACAACAAATAACCTTAAATCCCAGCATGAGGTTGTCTCCAAAGACACAGACTGCATCCCATGTGCTCACTGATTAACAGTTCACACTGAAATGGCCAGGCAGGACCACTCAGGCACTCACACTCAGACAACTGGCTGGTTGACAGGATTCCATAAAGGAGGAATCAAAGCCAGAAATCCCTCTGAAATGCCAATTTCAGCTGTGCATCTGCATTCGTCTCCCAGCCTCCTTCCTAAGCCCTGAAGGCAGCAGGTCAGATGGTCATATGAAGCCAGAAAGCACTGTCTGAGATGTTTATTTTACTGCTGAAAAATTGAATAGTATTTTGAAGCACAGATTTTGTTTTGGGCCAGCCAAAACTGAAGGCACAGAGGAGACTTGTCAGAGCCAAGGAAACTCTGTCACAATCCCTTATGCCAAGTATTTTGCACTTCCAAAGTAATCACAGAACTATATCTGTAAACACATATAGAGTGTGTGCAGGACCTTGTAGCAGGAACAAGGAAGGAAGGGAAAGTCACTTACTGTGCGACCAACAGTGCGTACTGTCTGGCAGAAACGGTCTAAAACAAGTCTGGAATTGAGAAATGTATCTATTGTGCCTTTTTTGTTTGTTTTAAGAAGCTTTTGCCAGGGAAGATGCCACGTTACCAGGAAATGACTTTTTGATGCAGTACCATATTTTCTGCTGAGTTGTTCTGGACTGAATGCCCAGCTCCATGAAAACAATTGAAAGGCCTCCTGATACAAGGGAGCTGCTTTCCCTCAACACAGACTGCTTTTTAAAAATATTTGTGAAAGCACTGTAAGCATTAGTGATACTGGAAAGACTGGTGTCACGAATGTTTCTGACTTGTTGATACGCTATTCTCAACATAAACCGCTTTATCGCATCCTGAAGCAAAGACACCTCAGCAACAACCACTTGCTGCCCTCATGCAATGTCAAGCTGCTCTCTGAGCGAGACCCCAGCACAGTGCGGTCCTAGCAGGAGTGTGGCAGGGGACCTCTCCATGCTGCACTTTAGGTAGAATTTAGAACTTGAGTAGGGAGGGAGAAATGCAGGCCCACCAGCACACCTTCACTTGCTGTTTTAATTTCCTCAGTCCCACAGATGAGTGTAAACAATCACTGGCCAAGATAAGCATAGAAAGAAAAAACATGCTGGAAGGCACATGGCCATACCCAGACTGCCTGTAAAGGGAGGCCAGGAGACTGCTTTCAATATCAGTCATTTACCTCCACCCTGTGTGGAGGAGCTGGCAAGCCCCACTGTGCTTCTATCTGCAGTTGCACGCTGGGCACATAGATAGGACACATGCAGACTGCTGGTGGAGAGGCTGCACCACGGGCACCACATCAGCCTTCCACTGCTGCTGCAGCACCGAATCCCAAAGCACCTACTGACCCCATGGCTGATGGGCCAAATGCAGCCATTGCTATTGGAAGAGGGTCCACCTGAAAGCTGCCATCCACAGGGAGCCAAAGGGAGGAGTGAAAAACTGTAGAGAAGTGAATGAATGTCTCCCCATTAAAGTACCGACTCTTATTAGCAAAGAGTATGTAAAGAAATCATGTATTGATTACAGCAAGATCCACTGCTTCCCAAAATCTGAACTCATAGAATCCATGTGGGGCACATTTATCATATTTTCAGTAAGTTATGAAAGATTTAGAGGTTGATTTTGACAAGGAGCGCTAATCTGTGCCCAGCTGTTTCTTGGACAAAACCATAAAAGCCTCAGTCTGGGATTAGTGCAGTCACAATGTCCATCAGGGAAGCAGCAAAGAGAAAACTTCAGAGACGGGAGAATTAACTGGTGCATCCTGAGAGTGACACTGACTGTGGCTGTTTCCTCTCTTTTATATCTTATTCACAGTGAAAAAGAGAGTTCCTTGAGTGTTTTCCTGTGTTTTACCATAACTTCATAGGTTTCAAAGTTGACAAAGATGGTTAGGTTTGACCTGCTTCATCAGCAGTCAGTTACTTCCGAAAACTCTCTTTGGATAGCTTGCTCCAGCAGCTTCTTCGGCTCACTACAGTAAATGATCATTTGCACATGAACTTGGCAAATGTCAATTGCTTCAATTTCAGTTTGGGAGGTTTCATTGCATCCTCTTGAGAAGAGTGGCAGTTGGCTGAATGAGATCTTTTAAGTCCTACTGGCAGCACAGAAGGGGCTAAATTTGCCCTGTTACAAAGAGTAGCAATTTTCATGATTCTTAGAAGTGAATCTATTGCTCAATCTTGCAGACACATCCAAGAAGCCCTACTGGGCTATTATTTACAGATTCTGAGATAATAGCTTTGAGGAGATCTTCCAGGAAGCACTGGATAGTCAGTGAGAAAAGAGTGTGCTGTGTGGGAAGGGACAGACACCTCCAGCTGCTCAGCAGAGAGATCCTATGCTGGTGGCCATGGGCTGCTGTCACTGTGTCGTCCAGCTTGCTGATCAGGGCTAACACAGTGCTGTTGGGCAGGTAGAGTCCCTGGAGCCAGGGGTGGAAAAGCTTCTCCAGCTGTTAGAAGCTGACTGCCAACCATTGAGCACAGTGAGATTTTTTTTTTGATAGTAATTTAACAACACAGCAAACAAAGCCACTGAGCAGGTGAAAGACAATGAAATTCCTGAAACAAATTAAACAAGCAGTGATGTCTGCTGGGTAGGGAGCAGCTCATCTTGTTGGTGCTGCTGCATATGGTATTTGGGGGGGGCTCAAATCAAAACCCCGCTCAGTCACACGTGGGTTGACTGACACATCCAGGACATCCTAACCATCACAGCAGCGAAGAGCTCACTGACCAGATCCCAGCCCTAGAACAACTTCTAACTTCCAGCAATTTCTCATTATTAATGGAAGTAGCGGGAATAGGAGCCAGAGCAGCAACACAAAACATTGTGGCTCTGAGAACAAGAAAAATTGCTCACACAGCAGTGGTAGAAAAATATTTTGGATTCCAACAACAACTACAGGAATTAATATGAGTTTTGTAGAGGCATACATTTGTTAGTCCTCTAGGCTAATTACACCATCATGAAATACAGCAATAAAAAATTACTGATTGAATTGCTTGAGACAGAGCGCGGAGAAGGGGGAAGGCAGGAGAGGTAATGTTAATAAATCATTGCCCTGTCCAGTGGGCTTCCATTATTCAGAGAAGAGAGCAATTACCAAGGCATACTGCTGCCCTGCTTTTGAAGTTCAACATTCCTGTTTGATAGCTGATCTAGCAAACCACGTTAGGAGGCATCTAAGCAGCATGCACAGCATTTTAAACAGTTGAGTGAGCAAGGGTGCTTGAACACGTTAGTCTTCCAGGCCATAGAACTCCAGAAATCAAAGACATGCACACATAGGCATCTCCTTAAATACTTATCAATACAGCCTGAATTTGATTTTGATTTGAAGTGAGAACTACTGCTCCAGGCTCAGCCCCGCTAGTGTGAGATCTGAGGCTCCTGCATCCCTGAAAGTGGAGGGCTGCTGCTGTGAACACCAGCACCTGCCTGCATTGTGCTTCTAAAGCACAGGCTGCACTCTAGCTGTACTCCAGCTCTTCACTCCCAGAGAAAAGTCAGTGATGGGATGGCAAGATTAGGTGGGCAGTTCAGACACAGCCACCTTCTCTTCACCCCAAGTAATGGGCTGTTTGGCTTCAAATCCAGTTACGTATGGAGATATATAACTCTATATAATCTATACACTATCTATACAGTGCATATAGCGATATCTAGAGATATTTTGTGCTCAAGGCAGTGAGCGTGATGCCCTTGAAAACAAAATATGAAGATACAAAATTTCTTCAGCAGAAAACAGTTTCTATATCTGCATTTATCCCCTTCTGCTTCCAGTGATCATTGTGGAGGATGATAATGAATTAAGGAAACAAAAGACTTCTCATTGTATGGTTGCCTGTCATAACTTCTCTGCCGCCTTTCACAATGGTCCCAGTCATCTCTGATGAACTGGAGGACGCTTTGTCATGGGTTGGGGTACTAATGTTTCCCAGGGTTCACTGATCTGCTGTGTGAGCTTGGCACCCCACCTTTTCTCTAAAGCCCAGACACGAAATAGAACTAAAAAGACTGATCTGACTCTGTGTGTGTGTGTGTACACAAGGGCTAGAGATCATGAATGAGATGCTGTTAATACAGCAGCAACAGCAGAGCTAACATACAATATTGTACACTGGAAAATGAGTGGAGTTAGATAGGCTAACTGAGGGAAATTTTAATAAATATCCTGCAGAGTCCAACTGAGCGTACAGCTCAGCATACAGCCCTACTGAATGTTGATACATCAGTTTGGCTTGCCCGATGTTTAGCTTTACATCTTTATTCATCATTATAATCACTCTCAGCTCCCCCAAGCACAGTCAGGACTTAATCATTTGAGAGGGGGAGTCAGCACTCAGAGTAGCTCTAGCAGTGGCAGGGCAAGTATAAAAGCCAGGCAAGGTTTGCAGGGGGAGATACTTATTGTGCATATTTCCTTTTGAATCATGTTTCCACTTTCTATGCCACTTCCGTGTCTCTTATCAAGCCTCTTGTTGGTTCAAAATTAATTCGGAGAGCAGGGATGGAGCTTACTGGAGCCAACATCTCTATACTGCCGGCCAAGCGCCATTGTTTTCACTTTGCTTGGCCAGTCAGTAATACAGCCCTGTCCTTGCTATGCAAGGAAACCTGGGGGAAAATATGCAGATAGATAGGCACACTTTCACCCTGCTCACCCTGAGCTATTTAAAGCTGATGCCTTTCATAGTTCTTCACATCAGCTTGGGCTGTCAAGTTCACAGCTGCCATTTGTTCTCTGACCAAAACATTCATTTCACCCTGCTGCTAGGACTTCTTTTTTTTATGGCTTTTGGGGAGGACTGGTGGAAAAGCTTCTCCACTGGAAGGATCCACCCAGTCTTTGTGCATTCCCCTTGGTCTGTCTGTTATGGCTCTCCTCAAGATTTTAGTCCAGAGACGAGACTGACTCTGCTCCTGCTGACACAGATGTTGGTGGCCTGTAACTCAGGACTACACAGAACTGCATGCATGTCAGTTGTAACCCAGTACAAAAGAGTGTCCACCTTCTTTCAGCTGCCAGGCCAGAGGCTGCTTACTGAAAGCAATGGTCACAAATGGGCAAGCCTTCTGGAACCATTAGCTCCATCCTCTGCATCATATTTGTTTGGTAAATTTCTAGGTGCTGGTCTTCATCTCAGCTGTTATCATCTCACAGGCTGTAAGGTTCTGGCATTCAGAAGAGAGATTTTCATTTTTAGCAGTGAAAAAAAAAAAAAAACACTCTAGCAGGGAAAGAGGAGGTTAGCAATCCACTATCTTCATCCTCCCATCTTCCTTGAGGAAGTTCTAGTAACAAATCTCTCTGGATAGTCTGTGATTAATCTGGACTCCCAGGAAACATCTCTCTGCAATGAAAAGAAACCCTTAAGTCCCGTCCGTACCACTGCCACCTCTGAAGTACAACAGCAGACCTTGCAAGCATGATTCCTCACCTCTCTTCTGTTTCCCCCCCGCCCCCCCATCCTGTCCCAAGCAGCACTTTATTACAAGCAGATGTAAAAGACCTTTAAAGAATGCATAGCACAGTCTAACTTGTTAGACTTGCCTGCACCCCCTAGGAGGCTGGGGAGCACCCTGGACTGAGGAGCAAGATCTTGACCCTGGCAGCAAAATACAGAGGACTTCGGGAAGGTACAGACACGCAGCACCTGGATGTAAAGGATTCACATCCTAGACACAAAGCCATGGGTGCAGCATCTTATATCCAGACAGGGTGTGCAGTTTAACCCAAAGCAACGTCAAAACATGGACTGTCCAGGTCAAACCTGTATGTTCAGTGGACATATGCACACATCCACACACTACTAATAAATCAGTGTTTGTTTTCATATGAAGCAGTAAGTTGAAGAAGCACCCTTTCATGATGCTTAGTCTCAGAATGCTAAAATCTCTCCAAAGGTTTTAGTCGTGACTATTCTCCTGTCCAAGGTTTCCTGTCTCTGACAATTTTTGTGTAGTAGTAGCAGTGCCACTGTTGTCACTGTGAGGTGCACAGTGCAACAACTGAAGAACTCATCTGTGCTGCTATGAATTGCAGATGTTCAGTGCTTGAGAGCTCGCTTGCTAGAGCATGCCACTGTGACCTGGGCACTGAATTAGAACTGTGTGCATTGTAACAGAGAGCAGATTGTTCAAGCTCTTGAGTTACCCGCTTTCTTTCATGCCCCAGGAAAAAGTGCTGGTTTGTATCTCTTTTTCTCCAGCCAAAGACCTTGCTCTGCAAACCAACCTCCAGTGCTGACCTCCAAACCCCAGAGTACTCATTCAGGGGATATTTGAGATGCTTAAGTGAGCTACAACTAGAAGGAATGCAGGTATGCAAACTTTATTCCAGAATATTAACTGGCGTTACCCAGATGACTGGCAATTAGGTTTGCATCATTCAACATCTTCACCTCACAAGAACAAATGTACAAGTTGAATTTTGGCAACGTACACAAAAGCCCCATTCCAGAAGATTTTGTCTTACCAGTGAGAAAACAAAAAGAAAGGCTGTCTTCTCAGAGAGGATGCATCCTGTGCTCTTGAGCAATCCTTAAGCCATTATCTCAGGATCTCACATTTCGAATACTGTAATAAATGGAACCATTCATTAAGAAACTGGCAGTCCTTGGTCATCCAATATCTCTAATAGGACTCCCAGAGTGGGCAGGCTTAGGAAGTCTCAGAGTTGCATGAAGGAATCTTTTCCCATATCTGTAATAGCTCCATTTTGACAGTGAAGATGTGTATGGACCACCAGTATTGTCTTGTAAATATAAGCCGAGTATTTTCCTTACAGAAGTGAAGAATTCTCTGTTAAAAAATTGTAAATTCTTCCCTCCCTAGTACCCTAGAGGCTGGACTCCCATAATCCTCCTTTACTTGCCTGTCACCACAGACCCAGGAAGTGCCACGACCTGGCCAGAGTTTAGCAGGCGCTCAAGCTAGTTCAAGACCCTTCCTCGTCCTCTCTCCTGCCTCCTGTTTACAAGCTGTGCATATAGAAGACAGAGGAAGGAAATTGGCAAAGTCAGAGAGAGAAGAAAGGAAATTAAAATCTTCAGATCCCCCAGGCTATATCCTTTCTTGCTGACAGAAACTAGTCTGCTCCAGGACTCAGTGGGAGCGGCTCCCCCTCTGCCTGCTGTAGGATGGGATGGCATGAGGCTGTGCTACCTCTGGTGGAGACACATGGGGAAAAGGCTCAGAAACAGTGTCAGAGTGCACTTTTGATGGATGAAAGCTCATCTTGCCCCAGTGCTAGCACCATTTAACCTGGAGAGATGTGGGGAGGAGGGAGAGCCGGTAGGACAGGAGTGCCCCAAACTTACTGCTCCCATTGGAGAGGTGTGCTTGCGAACCTGAAAGCTGAGAGACGTCTGGGTCTGTCAGTCTACAATCAATGAGTACTCATCCTTGGCAACACAGACTACTGGGAAAAACGAGCTATTCACCACAGCACTTCCTTGGGCTTTCAGCTCTGATCTGCCATATGCATTAAGCAGCTTTGCTACTACACTGCTAGCCACTACACCACACCATCTGGGCACGCTCCAAATTATTTTTGAAGGTTTTTTTTTTTTTTCCATTTAACTCCTCCTTATCGTTCCTGTCCAAGCCTATGGCCACACTGTGTCTTTTGTGACCAGCTTTGGGAGAAAATGTGATCATAGAAAAGGTAAGAAAGAGCAGTGGGAGCAAGAAGTTCTGACTCCTTATCTGCCATCCGCCACTGCTCCTGTGCCAGGGACAGCAGCGGGCTGAGGACACAGGACAGGCACTGGGAGCTGCCAGCAGCTGCTCCATTTTTAGCCGAGGAGATCTCTTCCTCAGGTCTCACACAGCGATCTCTTTCCTTCTAGAGCAGATACAGAGGTCATCACATTTTCTTAGCATTGATTTTCTTAAAGAATGGACTTTATGAAAACCACATGCAATTGACTTACAGACTGATGCTACCAACACCTGCCATTCCTATTTATGTCTATTTTTAAATATCTCTTCACACAGTGCTGATGCAGCAGATTCTCTATTCTATGACATCCTTCCTAAGAGCTTAACTTTGCCAAGAAATTTCACACAACCATATGTAGAAATAACCAGATATATCTCCAGTAGAAATGGATGAAGCCTTCTGCTTATTTTTGTGTGATTTAAAAGGTTCTCTTTGACTTCATCTCCCACAGACCTTATCTGCCAGGGTCTAGTGAGAAGAGAGGAAAAACTCCAGGCACGTTGGCTGCCTATGGGCACACTCTGATACACAAAGCGTGCCCAAGACCCTGGCTCTGCAGTGCCTCAGAAGGAGCAACAGCTTTAACTGGTTAGGACCGTGATGAACTTCTGTGTACCTATCAGTTATTTTCCCCCTTACTGTGAATGACTGATCTCTCAAGCCGTTAGCTGTAGGACTGCACAATATTCCAGGAAGGGTCCCCACTATTTCTTCTCAACCCAAACCCAGACTGCTACCCTACACTGATCTACACTGCCCTAACTAGCAGGATTCACGAGAGCATGTCTTGCAAACACACAAGCAAAACCACCTCCAACAGATTCTGAGCAATTCCAGGCAGAATACTAGATAGTATCCCAAGAGACATACAACAGAAAAAAAAGGTTAAAACCTCACGTGACTGGCAGCAGCAGTATTCCAACCAAGCAAGGCCCTTCCAGTAAGTTGCACCTTTCAGAGAGGGAAATGTACTTTCCTCCACTGATGGCCCTTCTATGAGCCCAGAGCAACTGTGCCCCGGGTCCGCCCCTTGCAGTCAGGTGGGGAGCACAGGTGCAAGCAGTCTGCCTGTGCTCCCTGGGCAGCCACAGCCTGCCTCCAGGTGCTCAATCACAAGTTCAGGCTGTGATCAGCGGTTTCCCTACAGAGTGTTACTTCTAAGTTTTAAAATGTGAATGCAAGAGAAATAACCTGTACTTGAATTATAGTGCTAGTAGCAGCTTATTAGTGCTACATGGGAGAGATCCACACAACACATACAAGCTGCCTGTCTCCTGCTTCCTCAGAAAGCAGCTTTAGCAAGATCTTGTTAGGCATTTGTTGAAGATGAGACTAAAAATCCCCCTAAGCTACTTGGATCATCTGCCTCAATGCATCTCAGCTATGTGATTCCCCTTTCCTGCTCCTGACAGAGTCTCTTTTGCTTGTTATCCTCACTTTGTTGCTCCAGATAATTCCATGCAGCTTTCAGATATCAGCTATGAAAACCATGCCAGCTTCTCCAAAGTAGCTTTTGCTGGTAGCTTGTCACAATTCAGTGGTGACAGGAAACTGAATTTCATCCCTGCGTTCCGGAGCAAGTTAAAACACCATTTAATATTTAACGGACCTCTGTTCCTTAACACATAGCTGCTTACCATTGTATTTTGGTAGCTTCTTTGGAGACACAGCACAAAGATGTTGTTTCTGTGCAAGGCCAGAAGTCCAGGGTTCCTGCTGCTTGCTTCTGCCACACCATAGCGGAAGGTGCTGCTGGGCCTCACCATGCCTGAGTGAATCCAGCTCTTGCTAGGAGCCCTGGCTTTCCAGTCAGGAGCTGCTGCAAGCATCCATTTCCTTCTTTCCAAACTACTTTCCATCCCTTTTCCTCTTTGATTCTGGTCTGTATTCAGACTCCCTCATACATGATCTGTGTCCAAGAGCACTTTTTAAGCAGCATCCAGGTGACCCAGGTCCCTAGCAGCTGCTAAGGTCTGTAGAGAACCTGGTGTGACAGACCTAAACCGCTTGTTTTGGTTGCTTTTCTATCCAACCCTCAAAATCCAGGCCAACCTACTCACCTGCAACTCTCACTGTCAGCTATCCCCACCTGAGGCACATTATGCTTGTCCCACCCCATTCCCTGTTTTGGCAAGAGGTGTTTTGCAGGATGTGCTGCCCAGCAAGCGAGGGGGCTGATCCCCCAGTGCAACCCGTCCACCACGTGGATCAGGTGACAAGAAAGAAAAAAAACATTCTCTCTAAGACCTGCACCCTGCAGAGACAGAACCACTGGCTGCCCAGGTCTTCTCTCCTGTCATTGTTGCAGACTTGGGCAGGCTGATGTGTGCTAGAGCTACAGCAAAATGGGAGATGGAGGATAATGGAGAAAGATGAGTAAGCTCCCCACCGCTGCTCAGGGAATAGATTCTGTGTATCCAGAGGCCATGAAACAATTGTCTTTCAAAGGCAGAAATGCTCGCACATTCATGCTTATATCAGGCCCCATCACCACACACCAGATCTTGCTGATCTTCATTACGTTGCACCAGCTTCTGCTTCAGTAGGGCTTTCTAGGGCCTCGCAGGCTCTCCTGGTATCTCAGATGCTGGTAAGCTGCTGCTTAGTACATCATGCCATTGCTATGTGGCATGGTGGGAGAGATGAGTGGCTGCTCTGCCCAGATCCCATCTCACTTGCATTGCCACAGCCACACTGAGAAAACTGCAAGCAAACCAAAACACCTTTCACCACAAATGCCTTTTGTTAACAGGCAATGGTAGGCTTCCCACAACGTCTGAGCAAGAGACAATCTCTGCCACAAATGCTTGGGTGTTGCCTCTGGAATTTGGAAGGATGAAATCATTACACATCCCACCACCCTCTCACTTTGAGGCATTTCTGACTGGGATCATATGATGCGGTTGCCTCCAATTAGAAGGGACTGGGATCAGTGATTCAGGAGGTCATTTCCAGGCCTGCGGCCCTTAAATAGCATGGAAAGAGTTAGTGTGAGGTCGCCAGGGGAAGGCAACGATAATTGTTAAAAATGGCTCAGGGCTTGGTCGTGTGCGAGGAGGGCAGGAGAGGGGAGATTTGAGGCCCAGCTGTCGCTTAACTCTGTTTCTGAGTTTTGGCAAATCCTTAATCATGCTGCCCTAATATTCCCAGTGCATTTTTCCCCTGGGAGCTCTGGCTCTTCCCAGCCCCTGTACGGCCCCGTGGTCTGTGCATGCCATTGACTCACCCTGGCTGCTGGTGCTCTCTGGCTCAGCACACGCTGGTGATGTACTGAGTGACACAGCTTTCTGGTGCCCTGAGAAGTGGCCACTGCACAGTGTTGTGTTATACAGCTTCGTGTCACTCTTGTGTTATACACTTTGTGTTGTGTTATACAGCTTTGTGTCATTTACCCCTGGTCTGATGTGCTCCGTCACTCCCTGCCGTCCCAGGAACATCTTCTGGTGGCCAGCTGCAGATTCAGGAGTATGCTTCACAATGCAGCTAATCGGTGGGGCGGGCTGCTTTAAGAGCCTTCACTCCTTTGTAAAAACAAAAATCGAGCACTCTAACTGACTACCACAAAATAAAACCCTTCTCTTCTTTCCCACACGCATGCACAATATTAAATAACATCCTCTTGTCTAAACTGGGACGGATCCCTGCACATGTCGGGCATGCAGAGCCTCAAAAGAGCTTTCTCGCACAGGCTATGCGACCCAAAATATTTATGCCCAAATATGTTTGCATGGACGTGTTTATATTCACAAGTAATCTTGCAGCAGTGAGATATTTTACAGGCTTGTTCTCTCCCTGTCTCCAACAAATAGTGTCTTTAATGGCCCAGCGATGTCCCAGTTCAATGTTTATGTCCCTTTTCTTTGTGAAAGCGGTTGTCTGATGTTTGACAGCAATATTTCCTGTCTCTTACCAGCAAGACCAACAACTGATTTTCATTTCCTTAAAGAAGAAACCCACATTTGTACTCACTGAAGGCAAAAAATGTATAAAACGTGTTTTCTGAGGAGTAATTTCTGGGCATGATGTGATGCCAGCCTCCAGCCCCGATGCTAAAAACTGTTGTTCTGTAACTTATTACTGTTGGTTCCTCCTTTGGCCTGCGGACGAGAGCGTGTGTACTAATAACTCAGCAGAATAGTACATGTGGTAAGATATTCAGTAATATTCAGCTTTACCCATGCATTCTTTCTGCTCTGTTTTTGTACAGAGTTCCCCTTCTTCTTACCGTTAAGCCTGGACATATTTTTCTATTTTAAATTTTCCAATGATTTGTACAAGAGAGTATTAAATTGCTAAAGGGCATATTAAGTATTACAGCTCTGTTAAACTTGAATGAAGCAATGCAAGTCTGGAACACATTTAATAAATCTGCAGCTTGATAAGCAAACTTTCAGTGCTGAATGTGACATTCCATTGCACTAATCAGCTGCGTGAAAGACCTGCCTCTAATTCTTGTATTCTTTCAACTTCCTCACCCAAGGACTCTGAGCAGCTGTGGCCCTCCCCTTCTCTTGGCACCATTTAGTTTAAAATCATTTCCACATCCTTCAGAGGAAGGTGTGCTGGAGCCGGGCGCTGCAGGCTCTGCAGAGCTGTCCGCATGGCCTCACTGCATTCTAAGTTTTCCAGCCTTTTATTTTTTCAATGGGAGAATGAGAACACAGCACGTTTTGCTCTGAGGAGGGCTCACAGTGAGTGTGTGGAAGTCATATCAGCAAAACACCTATGTCAGTGACTGCAGGGGGAAGAGACCAAACTGGGCCACCAAGAATTGCCTGGGAAATCTTGGAGACTTGGCGGATTTTTGTTTTAATGGTTTTGCTTTTTATTTTTTTCTGTCAGAGTGCTCCTCGACTTAAAAAGATCACAGGTCATCTCCACGGTGATGCACCTCTTTAATTTCACCCACAGAGGCACTGGCAGCTGGATTGGGCTGCACCAGGAAGCTCATGAAACGTGAGATCGCTGCAGTGGCAATGTGGGGTGGCAAGTTGGTTTTGAGGTACGACAACCATTCTGGAGAGCTTCTCGTGTGCTCCAGTTCAGTGGGGGGAATGCCCATCACTGTGCCTGCCTGGCACACCTGCTGCTCCTCCTCATCTCAGAGCTGCAGGATGCAGCCTGTGTGCTGAGTTCTGCACTTAAGTTTACCATAACCCGTGAGTTCAGGAGGAAAGAGTGTGAAACCCATTCGAAACAGATTTCACCCTTTATGAGGAGTCTGTATAAACTCTCAGACCTGTTGATAACAGAATAAACTCCAGAAATCTATGATGAAAGCTTCTGCTTTCTCCCATCATCCTTATTACAGTCAGCACTACTTGTCTGGGATGGCCTTTGCAGAGCGCCGGGCTCGCTCCTGACCCCAGGCTGACAGGGAAGGCAGAGCACGCACAGCCCGCCTGGCCTCCGTGCTCCTGCAAGCTGCTGGCACTGCGCTGGTCTCAGAGCAGCGCCTGGGGTGGGCCGAGCAATCCTTCAGCGAGGTTTAATTCCTGTTTAACATCCCCCTTTGCAATGTCTTACAGTAGCTTCATTGTAAGTGATGTGAAGAGTGACAAATAAAACACGTGTGCTCTGTTTCTGTGGCCCTCCAGCCAGCAGCGCTCAGCAAAATAGAAGCACTTTTCCTCACAGAGATCTGCCCATAAGTGCTCGTTGTGCTGATGCTGTGGGGCTGGCACACTCTGGAGGTGTCCCTCACGCCCCTCCACAGCCATCGTGTGGAGGGAGAGCCAATGGGATGGCTGCTGCTGGGCTGTGGCACGGGGCTGTCATGGCAGAGAACCAGTGGGACCGTGGCGGGGCGGCACCGCGAAGCTCTGCCCTCACCCGCCCGTCAGCCTGCCCATCCCAACCCTGCAGCCAGGCACTGCCAGCACCCAGCTTCACACCCAGGAGAGGGAGCAGGGAGGAGCACAGGCACGCAAGGGAGACCATGAGGCTGGGCGCGGCCTTTTATCCTGCAGGAGAGAAGGGCAAATGGCAATGGAAACACACCAAGTGCGGGGCTGATGAGCCCTTGAGCTCCGTGAGAGGAAAGCGGGTGTCCTTCTCCTTTAATGTGAGTGTACAGTAAATGGTCCCGGTGCCGTGTGCCAGACGGGCAGGACAGAAAAGGAAAGCCGGTCTGCGTGAAGAGGGCAAGTACTGTATTGACAGCGGGAGCACAAGGCTCCTCATGCTTTTCTGATGACACGTTTCAACCCAGATGAAGCTCTTTAGGAGTGAGATGCCTCATGTGTCATAGCCCTCAAATCCTTGGCCTCTGCACTGAGACTACCAACGAGAATGCCAGCTATGGCGGTGGGTTTATTTTCACCAGACTGAATGGACTTCCCTCTCATTCCACAGAGAGCACGAGACAGCTGTAAGTTAGCAGCAGCTTTTCCTTGGAGAGGGGCCCGAGGCATAAGATTTAAACCACCTAATCTCTGTGCCCGTGTCCTGGGATCCATGTCCCATCCTGACCAAAATAGCTGACAAGGGGCTGCGGGTGAGCGCACCTCGCAACACCTCGGGACACCTCATGACACCTCGGGACACGGCACAGCTCCCCGCCTCCCCGGATGCGCGGGGCCGGGTGAGCCAGCGCTGTGCGTGTGCCCTGCGAAACTGGGCAGCTGTAACAGGGAAAGAGCTCCAGGGAGAGCGATAAGTAACTCGGCTGCTAATCTTTCCTGGGCTTTGATGTTGCCAGAAGAAAGGGACCACCTGTGCAGGCGTTTATTTTGTTCTTCCCACTGCCAAAAGTCCTGGTGTTCAGGCTTCACGTTTGTTCATCAAAGACTGCTGTAGCCCCAGCCTGCAAAGGCCATCTCACACCCTCGGCTCCCTCGGCCAGCTCTGGAGGTGAGCTGTTACCGTTCCAGCGTTACCATCTCACTGCTGTCGAAGCACGGCAGCCCCCGGCTGCCCCCGCCCCACATGGCCGCGCCGCCGGCTCCCCCTAGCGCCCGCCGGGCCGGGCCGGGCCGCACCTGCCCGCGGGCCGCCCGCAGCCGAGGGGGACTGGAGGGCACCCGCCTCCGGAGCGAAGAGTCCTTCGTTTGCTTCCCTCCTCCCCGTTACAGAAGGCATTTCCCCCAAAGCAGGACGCCGGGCCGCAGTATAAACAGATGCATTCTTTGAAAGCTCGGGATGTGTTTTTGTGGTGGGCGAGGTCTGTGCTGAATTGCAGAGGTCTGTGCGGTGTTGGGAGTGGGAGGCTGCAGCAGGAGGAGGAAAACCCTCCCCTGAGAACAGTGAATCGGCCCAGAGGCTCCCTAGGCTTTGGCACCTCTTTTCTAGAGAAGCAGAGGACACAAAGCTGGGACTGAGTGGTGAGAGGAAGCCTTTGAACAAAACTGACGCTGGCTGGTTGCCAGAAAAGAGCTTGAAGAGCTGTTACAGGCAGTCTTGCTTCCTTTCATAAAGGTGCTGCATCAGCCCATGCACAGCAGCAAGCAGCCTTTGCTGAGGGGAACCCAAGGAAGAAATGAGCCTGTCTCTTCCCAACCTCCCTCGGGTTGGCTCCGGCACCTGGGAGCCAATGAGGCTTTTAAGCAGCATCACCTGGACCCACCACTAAGGCTCTGCAGGAAACATGCCTACAGCAGTGCTGGCAGGAGCGGCTGTGACTGCTGCTCGTGAGCTCTGCTGTGGATGCCCAGCCCTTCCGCACCTGCACAGGGAGCATCTTTCCTTCATGCCCCGCTGCTCCCAGCCCAGCCTGCACCCAGCATGTGCTGGCTGCCTAACTGCAGTGCTACACAGGGGCCTACCTGCCCGGTTCTGCCCCACTCGATTTTTCCAGAGTGCCGTGCACCATGTGGTAACACCTCCACGGGGCTCCACTGACCCTGGCCAGGCAGCAGCAGCCATCACACAGCCTCCTGCCTGGAGTCCCAACCACTAATGCAGCATTTCCCCAAGGGTCACATACCCAGTCCCAGCCGCTTCCAGAGCAGTTTCTGGGGCTCGTCCACACCATTTTTCTGCCAGTTCTCTTATCAAGAAATGCAAACAGGAACGGGAGCAAAGCTTTTTGACTCACTGGGCTAACTGCTTTTGGAGGACAGGCTGGAAAACTAATGGGCACTTTGGTTTTGTTTGGCTTGCTCTTTTTTTATGAGACGCTGTTCCATCTACACTGAACTGGAGCGGAGGGAGGAAGGAAGAGCTAGCAAAACTCTGGGCATCTGGGCATGCAGCCTGGTCCTCAGCAAGAGGCTCCCACAGCTTAGCCTGCAATCCTCTTGCATATGGATTCCTCTGCAATAACCAGGCATTTTTTTGGCTTCTTTCAGGTGCTGGGAAAGGGAGGTGGAAGCCTGGGGCACAGTGGGGTTTGAAGCGGTGTGGGGCACATGCTGCTGGGGCTGGTGGGGGCAGAGGGGCGAGCGCTCTGCTCTCTTTGAATGAGGCCCTGGCTCCACAGGCCGCATGTGAATAAGGCAACCATCACAAAACATGTCAGACCACGAAGCCTGGCTCTACCACAGCTATTGTGATCCGCGTTATTCAGGAATTCTACAAAACAGCACCAATCCTCATAAAAGTTTTGCAGAGTAGATAAATACTATGCTCCAGCCCTCGCAGTGAGGGAGAGGAAAGCTTTAAGCAATTAGGCCAGGCCACACAGCGATTCGGCAGCCGGCCGGGCCGCCAGCTGCGCAGGGCTCCCGAGGCAGCCGTGCCTCTGTGTGCTTGTCCGCACCGGGGACAGTGCTGGGACCCACACTGCAACCCACAGCATCACCACACCACAGCCTGGGGAGGGGGTACCACAGGACCACGTGCATTTTTTAGGGAAGAAAGGGCCTGACATTGTTCACCTTAGCAAGGAGATGCAGCTCACCTAAAAGATGCTGACTGGCAGCTAAATGCATTTTCTCCGTTCACCCTCCCCCTGGACTTCCTGATTGCTCTGGTAGGCTTTCCTATCTATTTTGCACTTTTATGACTGTTTTGCAAGGGAGTTAGAAACTCTTAGCTTTGATCAGAGCTGGTCTTGGCCAAGGTTTTGCCTTGTTCCCTTTCCTGTGGTGAGAACAGGGAAATCGGGCCATTCTCATCCCGTCTTCTTCAGAGGAGCTGGCTGCCATTGCATTCTACCTACACAGCACAAAAACACTTCAGGCTCCTTTGTGGTGACGGTACATGCACGTGTGGGGTCAGAGCAGGCTTCAGAAGAGTCCCCTTCCCCCAGGCAGAGAGGACATTTGCTTTCCTCTCTGAGAAGCCAAAAGCTTTTCCTTTGACTCAAAAGACATTGTTTTGGAAAATCAGAGCCGACTACATCATAATTCCATCCCCTTCTCTCAGTTTTTGAGTGATAAGACATGCACGATGCTGCTTGACACTGTGATATTTATAAGACAAAGCAGAGGTCAAATTTGCTGAACAGTTTCCAAATTCCAGCGAGGTTTATCACAAAGAGCCCCATGCACAGACCAAAGTGGCGTGACTGACAAGGGTGGGATTGTAGAGCTGCTCGACAGCCCGGTTTCCAGCCAGCACTGATAGGCCGCATCACGCTCTTTGGGGCAAAACCTGCTGGGAAGCCTCAGCTATGTGGAGAATTCGGGCAGCTTTCACAGCGGAGTTTCTGGACAAGAGACCCCATTGTGAGGAGCTCGGTTTCATGCTTGAGGAGCAGCGCTGTCCTCCATCAGCGCAGCCCTGCCTGGCGTGGTGAGGGGCAGCCTGGAGCTCAGCCCCAGGCGGCGAGCAGGCAGGAGGCTGCTGCCTTGCTCCTCCCCGGGTGCCTCTGGCCTCCCTGGAAGAGAGGCGCTGCTGGGCCCCACTTGCCAGCTTTCCATCCCAAGAAGTGTGGGAAGAAAGGTTTTTCCCACAGCACGTGCTGACAATTCCAACAGAAAGTTGTCCAAAGGAGATCTGGCAGAAATGCCCACCAGATAGCGACAACTGAGAAACTGGCTCTGGTCTCCTGCTCCCCTCAGACACCAGCCTCCAGGGCTGCTGCTGACACCGAGTCTGCACTCATGTCTGAGGACTGGTGCTGCTGAGACCACTTTGCACCCTGGTGCTCTCCCCTGCCAGCGTGTTTCAGCCTACTGGCCACGAGCCAGAGGGGACAGATTTGGCATTGCTAAGCCTCAGTTATTTCTACAGAGGCAAGCCATGACCGGCCCCAGCACTCAGCACAGGAACTGGATCTGGAGCAGAAGTGAAGCCAACACCTCCAGAGTGGGCTCCACCTCAGCATCTCTGCCCCAGTACCAAAGGTCAGAGCAAGGCTCCACAAAGCATTCGGCAGAGGAGCTGGGGTTACATCTGTGTTTGTTCACTTGTCCTGAAGGTGCTCCCAGAAGACACAGGTGAAACGTCCGCAACGCACACTGCCGAGGCAAGGCAGTGAGGCAGCGCTGGGCAGAGACGAGGGACAAGTGCCGGGGCTGTCAGCAGCGAGGCACGTGGCCTACACCCTGCCTGGCAGCTGTGGGCCTGTGGTGCTCCACGCCAAGCCAGCGGTGCGGGGAGCGGAGCGGGGCCTGTCATCTCGCTCTGTGCGGGCGTTGGTGGCTGAACAGGAAGGCATCACTTCATCTTCCAGGCTTCTAAGCACTGTTGGAAACAGAAGGAAAAACCAATTCAGACTATGCAAACAGATTTGATGGCTTTTAAGGCAGCTTACATTTCAGGAGAAAAAGTGACCATGTTCTTACAAATGGCTAAATCCACAAGACGTGACTTCATCCACCCATCCATCCTCATAGCTGTTCTTATCACCACACAATCACATTTCCCAAACATAAAGCGGACGTACAGCCATGCCATTTCTACAGCTATCTGTTGTGTAACCAAATATGTAAGATTAGAAATAACCATTGTCCCAAAAGGACATAAATGATTTGCTGAACAGCTGAGAAGTCTTTCATATTTAGGCTGTTACCTGAGAAGTTTGCAAGTTTTAAGGAAAAGATAAGTAAACAAAAATTCCATGGTACTTGTTTTGCCTTCTGAAACCTAGGACCAATGTTAGAGCGGGAATAAGGTTCAAGCCCTAAGACACCTGACTAAATTATCATCGGTGTTTTCCTCACAACCTCCCCGTGCAAGGTTGGGAATATCACTTACCCACTTGCTGTATCCATTCCCAATGTATGAAATGGGGATAACAGCACTTCTTTACCTCCACTGTGGATCAAAAGGATAAAGATATTAACCATTTTCCAAGATGTTCAGAGCACAGGGTCAGTGAAGAAATACCCTACACAGACTGTCTTTGGGAAATATACCAACAAGGTCTATGGTTTGTTCAAATGCAAAGCAAATGGAGAAAGTAAAAGCAGGAAAGGCTTGCAGGTTGTCATGGGTGCATAGGTGCTTCATTGTCAGCTCTCCAGCAAATCTCTCCAGCATGATCTTACGGATCTTTTCTTCTTTTGGGAATCAGTAAAGAGACTAACAACCACATAGCTGATCTCCCCTCTGTCCTTCCCACCACACAAGCTAGATTGGAGGCTCCTAATGGAGAGATCCCCACATGCCATGGGAAGCCATGCTCTGGACTTCTACTCTTTCATCTGGCACAGACTGTAACAGCCTCTGCATCTTTTGTGCACTAGAACTGGAGACAATTATGAGTTCAAAACTGAGAGATGCCATCAGCCATTGCTATCCAACAATGCTCCCAAGAGGCCTGAGGTTATCTACAGTCTACTGCATTGTCCTGGCATTTGAAAAGTGCAGTAATGCTTTCCCTTGTGGCACCATAACTGAGTATGACTCAGCTCATTAGCAGCACCACTGCACTGAGGCACATTCATTTCACTCAGCTTATTAGCAGCACTCAACCTGGAGAGGTTTGCTGAAGGAAGAAGTCTGTGTGGGTCAGCTCCTGCACATCAGATACAGGTACAGGCTGTGTGCCCATACTCTGCCAAGCTTTTTAGATAGGGCAGCAATCTGGAAGTGAATGGAAAAAGCTGAAAGAATGCTAACTAAATACAAAACACATCTGAAGCAGCACTTCACTTTAAATCACTGTCTCCAGTTTTCCAGATGAGCCCAAGATATAAGGAGAGTGAGTATTCTGTGTAACACTTTGGCTGGGTGCTCTGTACCATTGTAGTGTTTAGACTGCTATTCTTCACTCTGAACAGCATTGCCTCCATCTACTGCTGATCTCTGCTTTTCACAGCACAAATCCCCCCACAGCCTAGCAGGTTTCTTTGCCATTCTCCTTTCTGCTCATCAGGTACCAGGACAGAAACTGAACGATGGTGGAAGTCTGAATAAAAAACACACTCCTACCATGCCTGGCTGACACCAGCGTTATTACTTACCCTTTGATGACAGCTAAATTCAGCTACAATCGGTTAAATGCAAAAACAGGCTTGCATTCTTCCTTTATGCACTCAGAAAAGGAAATCCACGTTTATACTCAAAATCCACATCCAAATATACCATTGGTCAAATCTTACCCTTGCACAGCATCTGAAAGGCCAAACATATTTCTGCAGAATATCTTCCCCATTCCCAACCCGCTGTTGCTGCAGCAGCAACCTCCCACCCCACCTCCAGGTTCCTGATGTGCAGCAGCCCCACACACCGCTGCCACAATGCATCCACTACGGCATGCCTGTGCTCACACAGCACACACCTATTTCTGAAAGCTTGTAACTGACCTTCAAAGTCCACTTCATGCTGCTGTGTAATTTCTGGACAAACTGAAGAAAAATCATAATAACTTTTTGGTTGCAAGAGAGACATTAGCAGCTAGTTTATATTGGCAGAGGAGCTGAGATGTAGCTTTTGAACTTCAAAGCAAGATCCCTTCCACCTACTTCTAACACTTTGCATTTTTTCCTCAGCAGCTGTTTCTCACTGAGCTGTCTTCCTGCACACTTTGCACCGTACCTCTTTGCACCTAAGCGGAGCCTGATTCTGCAAATGCTCCCTTGAGACACTGCGGTGTAACCGTACAAGTGGTCCCAGCGATGCCACCACCACAATTTCAAGCCTTGGTAAGACGTTTTTCACATGGAGCCTGCTTATAGAAGTCTATATGCAGCACCCAGTTCTTTGCTCTCGTCTTGGCTCATGCAAACAGAGAAATTGATAAGGTTTTAAATGGTTGCTCAAATCTTTGCAATAAGGGCTGATTCCTTAAAAATAAAGGAGGAAGAATGCTGTGGTATTGTATTACAGTCTTCTACCTTTCAAAAATGTTGCTGCTGTTATTTTAGGCTATGGTCTAACGTCACAAATGTTCCCTCTCTTAAAATGGAGGAGAAGGTTGGAGCACCATCACCCTTAACTGAGAATTATGTAGCTTTATTTTTTAATACCATGCAGTGTTCTATTTGTTGGCAGACCATACTACTTCTTTTGATAAAGAGCATCCAAGTTGACATGCAGTGTGGTTTCCTTTGTCAGTCAAAAAATGTACCTTTATATTAAGTAATTTTTTTTATTCCATCAAATATTGAAAGGAGGAGAGTTCAATGGCTGATATCCACATATTTGGTCTCCAGTGTTTAAAATCTGTAATTTTGTGTCTTTATGATACTACGTACCATTCCATATTATGACATTCAAACAATTTGTCAGAAAAGTCCAATTATTAAGAATCTTTTACAAACTGAAATACCTCAAATATACACTCCATTTCACATCCCTTGAGTTCTGCTGAGCTACTTCTATACATATGAGTAAAGAACATTTTAGATACTCTGACTTAGCCAAACACCATCAGAACAATTTATGTGGAAGAGAGGTAAATTGAACAGAAACAAAAAATGCACCATTTGTCACCACCATTGAAACTTAAAACTAAAATTTATTTTTTCCAGAATGCTGCTTTTTAACAACGGTTGGTTCTCTCTTTAGTGTGAATGCACTGATGTTCACTTACGTTATAACATTGCTTTGGACTTTGGAGCTTTTCAGCCGGGCCATAAAATACCATGTCTAGTAAAATGCTGTGTATGTTTGGGCACCCAGCTGTTTCCTTTCTACATAAAACTTCTTTCTACATAGCAGCCATAAAGCAGATGACACAAGGTTTTTCGGAGAACTTACTGCATATACCTCAGGTGAGCAGAACAATTTTGCTCTCAATCTCACACCTCCAGACAGTCTGAGACACAGAAAATAACCCAGGAACAACCTGCCCCAACATCTCTGCAAAAGTATGACCTGTAGATCATAAACTGTGCTGTACAAAATCCTGTCCCACCAGGTGCCATTCCGACACGTCCCCATAGCCAGGACACTCAAGCAAGGAAACTACCGTAAGCAAGCAGACTATGGCACTACGAAGAAACATACAAGTTTTATTTTTAAACAACGCTGGACTGAAAAATAGAGTCATATGGCTTATTTATATTTCAGGAGATGGTAGTGAATAAGTTAAGGAATATTTCATCCCAAAACATATGTTGCTTTCACTTATAGCTAAGCTAATGTACACATACGTTTTCTTATTTTTGTAAATGGCAAGCACCCACCTTTTTCCCCCACAAAGATTTACAAGTACATGCATGGCACTTCCTACAAAGCTGTCGTGGGTTAAAGGATTAAAAACAATTATTTTTTTTTTGAGTAAGAAATATTCATCAGATCAAAATATAATCATGTAAATCAACTTCTTCCTGAGCAACTTAGAATTTGGAATGTGTTGAAAAGTTTCAATAAATAAGTCAAAGATTAACCAGCTTAAAACGTACCTTTTGACAATTATGTAAAATGTGTTTAATGACAGACAAATAAGCTGTAGGACCAGGAATCTTGGATGCTATGTGCCAGATAAATTTATGAAGTACCATTCAAGGAGGAGAGGCCAGGTTGATTGTTATGAAAAATACAACAATATTAAAACCTAGCAAGTAAATTGTGTAACAGTTTTTGTATTTAGGTTATAAGTAGTGATGGCTGAAGATACCATTGAATAAACAGATAAAAATAGACTTTACAGTAAGCAGCAGTGAACTTGCAGGAAGGGTGAATGTGTTAAATGACTGATTATTCTGTTACAACGCTGGCAAAAAGGATTCAAACAGAGCTTCTGGAAGGTGAGAATATTAATTTTCTTTCCAAAATATAACAATTCCACAGTGTGTAAACTAATCATTACTCTTTCAATGTAATTTCATAGAAACCACTTAAAATATACAATGCAGCAGATTCATATTTTAGCTAATACGTTAGTTGTTATCTGTGCCACTTTCAGCTTTCTTTAACGCACTCCCTCACGGCAGTGCATTGCTACCACCAACCTGGGATGTTAATGGGAACAGAATCTTCTACGTAGCATTTCCTGTAAATAAACACCTTGTCTTAACACAATTACACTTCTTCATTCTCATTCTCTGCGTGTAGGTACAGTAAAGACTGTGATGGAGACAGGCCACAACGGGTATTGGCTCTCAGCAGGCTCGTGGCAGAGGAAATACCTTGAAAAGCACATTCGAGCTTAGCCTGACTTTATATGCCTTGTCCATCACAAAATAACTTTTGCCTGTCAGTTCACACCGAAGGATGACCTTGCAAACAGCAGACACACTGCTGAGACAGCCGCACAACAGGAAGTCACAACTGCCCAGCAGATGTTTGAGAAGGTGCGAGTTAGATACAGGTGCCTTACTCCAGAAGTGTTACTGAGTGGGACTCGTCCTGGCAAGGAGATGCTTTCAGCTGTTCTGGGACAGGAGCTTATTGTCATTATCCTCTGCTGGATTAGCTTCTTCTGGGCAAAAGTGTGCACAAGAGGCCAAGGCCTCACTGAGAACCCCCATCCCTCCTGCTCCCTCCTGTCCATCCTGCTCGCACAGAGCAGGATGGCTCTGCCCATCGCTGTCAGTTCTGTGCTACCAGCCCAGGCAGACGTTGAGCAGTCACCGAGAGCCCCAGGACACCTACCTTAAAGACAGCAGCATTGTATGTGGGAGCTATTCCCATTTCTGCTCCCAGCCTCTACTGCTCCACTTCCTACTGTCTGCCGGTGCTAGCTGCACTGACTAACAAGGGCAGACTTTCACTGTGCATCTTGCAATAACGCATCGTTGAGCTGACTTTGGTTTTACAGAGCATGGCTGCTGCTTCTCTTTGCTTTATCATTCTGAACTAGAGAAGTTGTGTATATCCATATCGTTAATTTTATTTCTAGCCATACTAAGAGCAGATGCCTATTATTTGTGCTGGTGGGGCAGCAGTGCTTTGCTTCAGACACGAACAATTAAATTCTGTGACCACAGAAACAACGCTTATGCTGAATCAGAGCTCCATATCCTATAAATTTTTTCACTGGGTGACTTTTTTCTGTATCTCTTTGGATTTGTGGTCCATCATAGAAACAAAAATCTACAAATATTCTTCCTGAACATAAAAACCATACTCTGCACCTTCTCCTTCAGAGTCTAACAGAAGCATACTCAGTTGCAAGAAACAAAACTCCAGTTTACATAACCCTGTCCCGCAAACTCTTCATCTGTTCTTGCCATTCACTGACTCGGTAACTTTTACTACTCTGTGAGCTAGAAGGGCTTATCAAAAAACATCTAGCTTCTGAACTTGCCTTATTTCCACTCACATTCATTTGCCAGAATAGTAGACTCACTTCTCCCACACTGAGAAATTCAGAAGCCATCATCTAATGCAGTTTTGAGCCTGTTATCATCAGATGTGTACACACGGCAAAGGCTCTGACTGCACCGCTGGAATGAGTATCAGTGCTCTCTGGGCAGGGAGAGGCACTCTTCCCAAATGGCTCACTGCCTTCTCATTTCCGGTAGTTAATGCCACAGTATTATGCAATGAAGACTTGCTTCTGGAGAAGGAGAGAGATGAGAGTCTGTAAAATTCACCCTGCAATACTGCCTAATCTATTCTTTTATGTTTTGCAGATGCCCAGAGGACTGTGGTGTACTCCAAAAGTTATTTTGTGATAGACAATAGATAAATCTCTTTTGAAATACACTATAGCAAGGAATTTATGGAGCCAACACAGTATGGTAACATCAAACCTGCAAAACCAGGTATCTCCCCATTGCCCCAACATGTGGGAACACTGTGTTTTGTTCTGTTTTAAATGCTGCTGCACATTAACTCAGTTCCTTAAAGAATCACTTTTAATAATAATTAAAAAATCTTAAGAAAGCTGGAGGGGCCACCAGAAGAGAAAGAATAGCTCTTCCATCCATCACCTTTTATAGATATCCTCTAGCCACTTTTCGTCATCTTCTTCCTCATCATCTATTGGTTCCTCTGTTTCCAGGGGAGACGGAATGAAGAACTCAGGTCTGGGACGTGGTTTCCTGACATGAGACTTCAGTCCAAACTTGCGCTTTAGCAGGTGAAACTGTTCCTTGACATAGTAATAAAACTCATATTCGTATCTCATACGTTGGTAGAGAATCTGTATTGCTTCTGGAGAGGGGACGGTCTTTTTCACTGTCACAGTCAGATTGCCAAGTTTCCTATGTTCTGTAAAGAAAACAAGCAACATGGCAGGTATTGATTAATGAGACCACACCTAAACTTTTTTGGGGGTTAATATTAGGGCATGGCCGCACTGCATTACTGGTACAAATGACCTCAATCTACCTCCTTAATAATGTAAATACTTCTATCAGTTTGAAGTTTGACTTGAATGTTTAAACATGTTTAGTTCACACACAGCATTTGGCATTGCAGATAGAATCACAGAATCAGAGGATCACTGAATATCCTGAGTTGGAAGGGACCCATGAGGATCATTGGCTCCACACAGCACCAGCCAAAATTCAAACTCTACATCTGAGAGCGTTGTCCAAGCGCTCTTTCATCTCTGGCAGCCTGGGGTCATAACTGCTGCCCTGGAGAGCCTGTGCCAGAGCCAGTGCCCAACCACCCTCTGGTGAAGAACTTTTCCCTAATATTCAACCTGACTGTCCCTTGATGCAGCTCCACGCTGTTTCCTCAGGTCCTCGTGAGGAAGCTGTAGGCCACCATGAGGCTTCTCCTCAGCCTCCTCTTCTCTGGGCCGAACAAACCAAGGGACCTCAGCTGCTCTTTCATACGCCTTGCCCTCTAGACATTTCACCACCTCTGTAGTTCTTGTTTGGATGCTCTCTAATAGCTTTATGTCTTTCTTATGTTGTGGCACCCAAACCTGCACACAGTGTTCAAAGTGAGGTCGCACCAGCACAGAGCAGAGCAAGACAATCCCTTCCCTCACCCTGATGGCAGTGCTGGGCCTGATGCACCCCAGGGTACAAGTTGGCCCTTTTGGCTGCCAGGACACTCTGCTGGCTCAGATTCAACTTGCTGCCAACCACAATCCCTAGATCTCTCTCCAGGTTCTCTATGGAGCCTTTCACCCACCTTTCTAGTCACTGAGGGTGTTAAATGGCAATGGAACATGAAAATGGAAACATAATTCTTATTGGAACAGCAGTTCTGCACATTGGAGGAATTCAAAAGGATCTGTCCACTAAGCGCTACAAATAAAAAACTCACAGGAAGAAAGCAGACAACAAAGAACAGCTCATTTTTCAAACTGGACAGTGCTATGTCAAATGGTATGGAGAAGAAGAAAGAAAATACATTGGTAGTTGCCGTCATTTCAGCAACAAAAGAAGTTTCAACAAAACACACCTGTAGACCAGACCCAGCCTACGTAGCTCAACGTCAGGCTCCCATAAGCATGGGGTGCAGTGTATTGCTTTTGGCTGGGATAGAGTAGCTTTTCTTCATAGTCGCTGGTATAGTGCTATGTTTTTGGATTTTTGATTAAAAAAAGTGTTGCTAACACACCAATGTTTTAGTTGTTGAGCAGTGCTTGCCTTCAACCAAAGGCAAAACTATTTATTTCAATAGGTAATACAAGATGTTTACCTAGCGAACACAATGACAAAAAGTATGTTATGCACGATTTTAGGTCTTGAAAAGCACAACAAAAAGGTAGAGAACTGCTATGTGAACATGATTTTTTTTCTCTAAATTTGATAAGATTAATGTTCATATAGCTTATAGGGTATCTACACCTATAAACAAATTCTAGTTTTCAGACAACTGGCACACATTTTCCTACTTTAGAGGAACTAAAGAAAAACAACTGAAAGCTGTTCATTTAATAATACTACACAAGACAGCAAGTGCTGATGGGCTGGACATTCTGCTTTTCGTTTGGCTTTATTGTGTGAACACGTCTGCTGCAGAAGAAAAAAAATTGAATCTGAAAGAGGAATTTTCTCTCTCATTTTCACTTACCAATTACAGCAGAGTAATTTGTGACGCTGGGAGGATATCATACAAAAAGAGAATAGGTTGACTAGCTCACCAAACTTAACGCTGTTATAAATCACGAAAAATGATTTAAGCATTAATTTTATTTTGTATTTGTACTTTTAACTTATTCTCTAAAGGAAGAATGGTTTTCATTAGTTTAAAACAATTAAAACATGCTGTTCTGTAATTAAATGGAGCTTTTACACAAAACTTCATAATTTTTAACACTGAGAGCTCTGTCTCTGCTCATATATCTAATTAGATAACTTAGCATACAGTTTTCTGTTCTTTAATTACAATAGTAATGATGATCTGTGCTGTCTACTTACTGACTGTTCACAGATTGTCAAGTTTTACTTAGGAGTAAAACTATTAAAATACACAGAAGTTAAATTTAAAAACAATTTAAGAAGTGATCTTCAATATGCAGTCTGGCTAAGAAAAAGGATAAAGCTAGCCTCATGAAATATTTGCATTTAAAATTGACATTAACAAACAAAGTACTTCTTGTAGCTAGTGAAGGGGATGATATATTTTTTTGGTGAAAACATTCGGGACGTCTCAAGAGCTTATTCTCCTATACACTGCTTATACCCATAGACTGAAATAGACCAACAAATTCTTCTAAAATTCTTAATTAGTTGTTCAAGTTGTTGTTGATGGGCATTAGACAAATATGCTCAAGGAATGATGCTGTGCTCTGTCAGCCCTTGGGTGAGAAGGCTAGAGCTGTCCTATGATGATTAAGCACTTAAGAAATTCTACGCCCTGGTGCTCAGTTGGTAGCTTCCACCAGCTTTGCAGTCTGGTTTTCTTTACAAACTCAGCAGAAAATATACACTACTAAATATTTCATTTATTAAGTCTAAGCCTTTATACTGCTTGCCAACTGCATTTTTATTTTACATAGGTTATTTCTGTTACAGAAAACTCCATTTACATCGCTGGAAAAAGCTCTTTATTTATACGGTCCCTCCAGGACTCTAACTGGGAAAAGCCACTTCTGAAGGCCCCAGCTCCCTTTGGTGGCCAGCTCCTTCCAGCAGAGCGAGGCACTTGTGTTCAGCCCAGGAGTGCTGCCAACGATGACAAGGTGAAAGGAGGCGGGTGACCAGCACAGGCAGGATGAGTCACAGGGTGGCTTTCTGGTGCTGTGCCAGGCAGCGGCCAGGTGCTGTGTGCCACCCTCACGGGCAGGCACTGCCGGGGCAGAACCAGCAAGCAGCTCAGTGCACTCGTGGGCTGAACGTGCCTACTGCTGTTGCACATGAAATAGGAGATTCCCAGATGTATGCAATTATTCTTTGCTATATGCATGTACCTATGTGCACATATCTATACGTACAGACAGACAGAAACACATGCACTCGCTCTGAAAGGCTACAGGAACAACGTAGATTCTTTGGCTTTTGGTTTATCTCTCAGTCTAACTATCAGCAACCGTGCAATGCATAAGTAGCTGTGAAACACTGCCTGTCAGATGGGGCTAGCTGGGGCTGTGCCTGGCTTCAGGCTCAGCATTTTGAGAAAACAAGCCAACTTCACCTTATTTTTATTATTTTTTTTTACACTCAAGTTTTATTTAGATTGATTTCTAATTTTAAATACTCTCGAAATGTCCTTTACTACAAATATGAATGAAATGACGGAACTGCCCCTTGAAATTGCCTTAACTACCTCTCCTCATCGTATAAGCAAGATGGAAAAATTATGTGGATTTGGCTTAAAGCCAAAATTACAATCTGCATATGCTACATAAACCCAGCTGTCCCACCAAAGGACCCCTTTTTATGACCTTTGAGACAGCTAACCATACGGAGGGCAACAAACTACACCATTTACTTCTAAGGGTTATTTTTTAAACTGTGGTTTTTTTGGCATTCTTTTAAATTACTAAAAAGAATGCACTACACGGTAACCAAGCCTCCCAGTACAGCCTGCTCATACCTTGAATTAACGTGATGAAGGCTAAATTGATATGCAGATATAGATGAAGAAAATTAAATTCTTCTAGGTTTCCAGGTAATGAATATTTACCATTACTTTCTCCACTTTCACCTTTTTTTTCTCTTTGAATTTAGAAATCTGTTTTACTCACTTGCAGCAATCCAAACCATAGAGGAAAGAGATTTTTTTTTTTTTTTTTTAAATTTTGCAGCTTGAAAAACCTTGGATTGCCATATTTAGACAAAACAATCCTAAAGGCGACCTCAAAAGAGAATTTACGAGCTATGCCTCCTCCCGCACCGCGATGCAGAGGTGCTCCCAAGCCATGAGCGGGTGCAGTCGTGGCTCTCGCCCACCCAATGCTGAGGGCGGAAAGCCCTGCCCCGAGCCCTGCTGCTCGAAGGCCGTGCGAACATGATGGCTGTCAAAGATAGAGTAAGCTCATTTCCTGCAGCTAGGCAGGGAGGCCCCACATCTCAGCCGCAGGCTGCTGAGCTGCAGCGCATACCTACTGCTCCACGGTTGTCAATGGAAATAAATGTATGTCGCTGTGGTTAGACGTGACGTACGGATCAGTGAGGGCCTCTGCCTGATAGGCCACTCAAGGGCTCAGTGCTAAAATGGGACTCTGACGGCTGTGCTAGAAATGATCTCCCCCCAAAATATTTAACTGTAGCTCAGCAGAAAATTTTCAGGCCCAGTTCACTGGTTTTTCAAACTTGAAATTTTCATCTGGGCTCTTGAAGGACATCACAGAAAGAATGTATTTGGGTGAGCAGGGGAAACGCTGCTGCTTGGCTTATAGGCTGGCCTTCTGACAGGGCTGGGGCAGGTAGAGCAGGTGGGCACACAACATGGCTAGGCCACCCACCATGGCTGGGCCACCCACCATGGCTGGGCCGCATGGCTCATCACCAGGCAAGGACTGAGGGGAAAGCCTCTCAGTCACCGGCTGAGATGACATGTATTGAAAAATAAAGCCCATGAAAAAGCAGTGACTTGTCCCACAGCATCTCCTAGCTCTGTCTGAAATACCCTGACTTACCGCTTTTATGCACTGGGGATCAGAAACAAAGGCAACTCTCTTCTCAGTTATTCACTTTATCAAAGTAAGGTATATGATTTAACATTTAGATAAAGATCAAATGTTTGTGTGCATACTGAGGACAGTTATGCTAGGATCACTAGCAATGCTTGCTTTGTTTTATCATTTGTATCTTAAATTACCACATTTCCATCACGACAGGAGACAACTCCTAACTCCAGAGGGCTAGAAAGAAAATGTGAGCACTTTTGGTGGAGAGTAATGTCCCATCTCTTAATTGTCAGACATGGACGGATCTCTCTGAAAAGAGAACTATCTGCTAATGGAAACACCCAGAACTTCAGAGACCCGCAGTTCCAGGCAAATCTCTCGTCTTATTTATCAAAAAGGGATCTTGGGAGCAAAGAAAAGAGATTGTAATGAGTGCAGACATTGCAAAATGATGGCTGTCAATGACAGACTGAACTAGATGAGACAGTTAAAGCAATTCTCTTTCTACTTTGTTACCACTTCAAGGAGTAAGGAGACCAGAGGGAAGAATAATGTGGCTGTTAACCTAATATAATTTCATTATTAACATTAACATGGACAAACTGAAGGGAGCTCAGAGAATGATAACCTAGCAAGAGAAAATGGAAGCCAAAAAAGAAATTAGCCAGGAACAGCTCATAGAGGCATTCTGAAAGACACATAATCAAACAATTACTAATGCTGATGGATGTAAACGGCAAGGAGGCACGGCAGAAAATCACAAAAAGGAGAAGGAGAAGGAGAGGGAGAGGGAAAATGTTAGGGATAAATGTAAGAAATACTTCAGGGCAGCAAGGCTGAAAATAGAAAAAGAAACATCTTCATGTAGTACGCAAGTAACATGGATTGGGAATATATGCAGAGGTAAACACTGCAGCAGCCTGG
The DNA here is from genome assembly GCA_013396635.1 of Penelope pileata. NCBI lineage: Eukaryota > Metazoa > Chordata > Aves > Galliformes > Cracidae > Penelope > Penelope pileata. The sequence continues at coordinate 330,166 of WBMW01005007.1, forward strand.
CTCTGAACTGGACAATATAACAGTGATACCTATCCAACAGCGCTCTGAAATACTACTTAAGCTTTTAAAGGCATTATTTCATTATTATGAAACACTTGCTTTATAGCATATTCAGCAACGCAAACAGACATCTTTCTCCATACTTTTTAAACAGCTACCACTCTCTGAAGTCTCTTTTCCAGCCAGGAGGTATTTATCACGGAGTTTCCAACTCTCCTCTTGGAAACTTTTCACAATATCATAGCTTTTGTCTCTACCAGTTCAAAGCCGTGGATACAACAATGTGGATTTCCAGCTGCATGGGACACCTCAGCTGACTCGCCTGTATAGCTCACTGCCTCTGGTGCTGCTCAAGCCAGAAAACGTGCTGTATCTCACACATGATCAGATAACAAATCTCAACAGGATCTTCTAAGAGACTCCTTTTATTTGGTGCTATTTATGTGCTGCATTCCCAGTTAAGATAAGTTAACACAGAAAAGAAAAAGAAGCTGAAAATTAACCCCCATTGGTATGAGAATGTGGTCAGGTACTTTTACTGCTGTTTAGCAACTTCTGAGCTGAACAAGACAGAGTTGGAGGTGCCAAAACCAAAGTCATCTCCAGAGGAAATGCTGGGATTCTCTATTTCAAGCTGCTGAGGGAATTGCTAGGTTTGCAGTTCAGATGAAATTTCTAATGTATCTTTTATAGCAGTATGAGTATTATTGAATGGATTCAGTCAACCCGACAATCTGGCAAAACCACAGTTTAAAAATAGGTTCTTACAGATCACTTGTGAACAGTGCTAGTAGGTTAGGCAGACACTACCGTTATTACTTTTTTTTTTTCTTTCCAGAAAGAAGAGAGAGTTGCAGTGATCAAGAGAAATTTGAGCTGTGCTCATGAGCAGGAAAAGCTACACCACAGATACGTCGTGCAGAAAATCTGCAAACAGAAGTGTAGCCTGGGACTTCAGAACCTCAAACAGGCAACTCGCCTTTGTGCTTCAAGTCACAGTAGGCTGCTACCTGTGATTTGTGTCTGCAAAAAGGAAGACATGGAAGAGGCATGCAGCGCAAGCTTACAATGTCTACAAGGGATCGAGCGACGTGGAGGTGTTTTTATTTCCATATATAGTACCGACAAGAGCAACACAGGCATACAGCATTCAGCTTTGTAACCACATCCTAAATCAGACAGGATACGAAAAGAGCCTCAGGATGAATACCAGGGTTGGAAGGAACACTTTAGAGAAAGAAGATACATTTGCTCTGTTCAGCTGACCAAAAAACGCTTGAGAGGTGACTTGTTTACAGCACCCACATGCTTTCATGATAAGAAAACTACAGATACTGAAGAGTTGTAGGCTGAAGCCAGAGTTTTACATGGTGAAGGTGATTAATCACTAGAACAAAATGAAAAAAAGGAATCAGTTGATTTCCTGCCTCTTGGCATTTTTACCTCAGAAATGACTGACTCAACCAACTCAAGTTACTGATCTCTGCACGGAAGCAGGAGAAACTGTGTGGCCAGTCGCAAGCTAAACGATCCAATGGTCCATTTAAGTCTTTCACAGCTGCACACTACAAAAATCTTCCCTGTCTCAGCTTCCAAGCCATTTATGAAAGCCTTTTTGTCAGTGCCCCTGAGATACCTAAAGTGAACATCATTTTGGGAAGATGTCTGAACACCTCATTCGCTACCATTTTCAGTTGTTGCCTCTTCAAAGCCCGGTGGTTACCTTACTGCAATATGAAGCCCTGGAGGAATGTGAAATAACACTAGGTTAAAATAGAGAAGTTTGAGTACATGATCTTAAATATTATTAATTGCAAGTGCTGCCTCTTCCTGTCTTCATCATTCATACACATTACCGTTTATTGCTTTATATGAGAATAACTACTGAAATGAGAAATTAGAGTAAAAATACATACTAACTAGAAGTAAAGTAATGGCCAGTAGTAAAATTTATGCATTGCCAAGGTAAAACCACTACTGACGTGGTATAATAGGGCAGGAAGATACACATTACTGTAACGAAAGTGGCTATTAAAATGCAGAAAAAAAGAAGGTATCAGTTCTCTTCTCCCATGTGAGAAAGTTGCTGGTTCAAAGATTTTCTCCTACGTCTGCACACAGACAGCTCAAAGCCCTGAAATGCTTTACATCGTATTATTAAAAGTTAGAGAAAGTCAAGAGAAAACTCTCTCTTTTTCCCTTAGGTTCTTTTGTGTATAATGAGCAACTGAAGGCGGCCAGGGGCTGAGGCACTAGTGAAAAAGGAAGAATGCTACAAGAGCAGAAACAACACACTGCTCCTTTCAAGTTCACCCCCTCCTGGCCCGCAGCCTGCCTGCCTTGGCCAGCTGCCAGGCTATCGGGACAAAGGCTTCCTCCTCTGGCCAAAACTGAGGAAAAGGGTCCGTTGTTTAACACAGGCAGACTGGCTTCAGCAAGAGAAAAAACTGAAAAAAAAGGGGAATTATGTTAACTGAAGGTCCTGAGAGAGAAGAGTAATCTCCTAGCGTGGCTAATGCAATTCTCACTCCATGCCTTTCCCGAAGAGGGAATGTCTTGACTCCCTACCTCTCAGACTAGAAGGGAAAGTGAAACGTCTCAGCAGGGCTAAAGCCATAAGTCTGCTGGGGTCTTTGTGTCCGCTGGGGTCACTATGAACCAGAAACAAGAATGCATCTTTCTTCTTTTCCGAAAGCCCCAGGCGAGCCAATGCTCCCCTCTGTGCCTGCCTACATGAAGGGCAAGTGTCCTCATAAAAAGACAGCAGAAATTTCCATGCACCTAGCAGACCTTGAAGAGTCTCAGAGATAAAACAAGCTTACAAAACAAACATTTATCTATCTTGGAAATTCACACTGACCCAAGTTCCTACGGACTTCATAAAATTGTTAAAATCTCATGAAGGTGGATTAATACCCGGGCTTTTAGCTATCTCTGAACACAGAGCCCGCATCCCTGCTCTGTGATAGGGAACTTGGGACACACAGCGGTCCCCACAAGCAGAGGGCTCCCCCTTCCCCAGTCCCTCGAGGCAGATGCAGTGGCTCCCCATGCCAGCCTCAGCACCTTCTCTTCAGGAGCCTCAGCTGGAGGCGGAGGATTTGAAAAAAGCAGAAAAAAATCTCTAGGTTTGAAGTGACCCACTTCATTCTGAGCACTGAAGCGCCTGAATGATGTGAGCTACTTTTGAGGTTGTATTACAGGATGTAATGTCTCAGTGAGCTATTGCAGGAGACTTCCCCAAGCAATTATTCATATGTCTGAGAGTTTTCGGAAGCAGGCCCCAACTCAAGAAGTATGATTTTAACCTGCTTGGGTTAAAGTAAATTAATACAGGACACATTTTGCTGCTTAGATGCTGTTCAAAGACCATCAAGATTTATACACGAATGTACTTGCTCTGTATTCCCGGCAATAGATTTTCTTCTCGAAGGGGAAAAATGGGACAGGTACTTCTGAGACCAAGATCTTTGCAGAAGGGCTCTGTGTGTGTCCCATGCATCAGCATCAGTCAGTAGCAGAGACGGCCTCCCCGGTAGCTGCTCTCATCTGTCTTCAGACTGGTGTGATCTGTTCCAGCATACCTTGACTGCTCTTGCTTGTGTGTCAGTGCAGGAGCAACCCACTGAGGAAAGACTTTGTTCCATGATCCCTTTTAATTGAACTTGTATTTAGCATGACTGCGCTGACAGGGGAGGAGACAGATGGGCACACCATTCTGCCATTCATCACCTTGTTTACAGGAAGTATGTTCTCAATAGCCTTAACTCTATTGCAGGATAAAGGAATTAGATGAGCATTATGAAAACATCCATGAATCAGAACAGGAGATTTACATGGTATGAAAAGACACTGCTCCTGTACTTGATCCTGTAAACGTCTTGTGTCTGTAGTATTTCAGTCAGTAGTTTCATTCCAGCATAACAGAGACTGGTCAGTATCAAAGTTTCCAGGATGACTGCACTTTTTGATTTAATGACAATACTAGCCCTGACATAATGACTACCATGCTTTAAGGTTATACTGCACAAAACTTTCCTTTGTGCTTAAGAAAAGTTAAAATGATCTACTGTCTTTTTCCATTTCAGTATTTACGGGCACGTGTAAACATTAACATCTCTGAATGAGTATAAAGTGGGCTGAAAAACAGGAAGGATGTGACAGTAATCAGGGAGAACTCTTCAAGAAAAATCAACTTCGGGAAGGATCTAGGTTACTAAGAAGAACCCTAGAACTGCAAAAAAACCAAGGTTTTTCTTGAAGAACGTTGGAATTTTCTACATTGCAGTTTTCAAGAATGGTGGAATAAAGGTCCCCAGCGCCGTTCATGAGACACGCAAGGTAAAGAGTGGCATCAAGGTAAAGAGAGAAACCTTGTTGTGGTAGGCTGATCCCAGCAGCAGCTGAGCACCCACACAGCTGCTTGCTCACTCACCTTGGGAAGAGGGAGAGAACAGGAAGAACAAAAGCAAGAAAAATCATGAGTGGCAACACGGAAAGTTTAATTGATGGGAAGGGAAAAAAAAAAACAACAGCGATGCAAAAGAAATAACTCACCACCTCCTACAGACAGACCGGTTGCCCAGCTAGTCCCTGAGCGATAGCCACCCTGTAAGCGAAAATCCCTCTTCCATTTCTATTGCTGAATGTGACATTGCATGGTATGGGATATTCCTTTGACAAGTTTGGGTCAGCTGTTGTGGCTGTGTCCCCTCCTAAGCTCCTGACATCCCAACCTACTGACTGAGAGGGCAGAGTGAGGATTTCTCTAGGAATTTTGAATTACACATAAAACGCACACATTATGCATATAACAGGCACAGAGAGTGAGATGAAGTGTCCACAGTCACCAGGCTGAGTATTTGAATGGTGGCCAGTAGGGGATGCTTGGAGAAGGAGGTGCAAAGAAAAGCAGATGCACAGAGCGTGCCTTCCCCCAGCGTCCCACAGCTTCTGGTGCTCAGCAGCTATCCCCTCCTCGAGCCAGAAGCTACATGGGTGGCTACTAAATGTAACGACACAATGACCTTGTCCATGAATGCAGTGATTTTGCAATCTTATTTAAGTTTTGGTTAACAGCATGGTGTGTTGCAGGTAGTTCCACAATACAGTTATTTTTTGGTTAAAAAGAAAACAACCAAAATCAACCCTTTATGTCTACTTTAAATCTTTTAAGATTTTAAACCTTTTTAAAGATTTAACTGATTCTCCCTGAGAAATCATGACTGATCATTCTGCATTCAATCTCTTCGCACAGTTCATTTTTTGTTCCTGCGTAGCGTATCCTCCCTTTGGTTGTCTCTTTTCCAATCTCAGAGGTCCTAGTTTATTAAATTTCTGTTCCTATGACAGCCATTCATTGTGTCTCTGACCATCTCCTGCTCCTGCTGTGTACCTTTTCCAGTTCTATTAGATCCCTTTTGAGATGATGTGATTAGAGCTACAAATGATTAATGCAAAATCTCATGGAAAATGCTGCAATATGCGATTAAAAACCCATATAGTATAAATATTTTAAAAAGTTTGAATTAGCTACGAGTCAGAAGTAAATGATAATCTATGGGCCTATACCATAGATTGGAACTGTTGCTTGTCCCAAAGCATAGACGGAGAATATTTCTTTTACGTTAAAAATAAAAGCAGTTCAGTGCAAGAGATTCCTTCAACTTCACAGGCTTTTATGCTAATCCTAAAAGCAACAGTAGTGCATACAAGAAAATTTAATTTATCTGGTAAAGTAACACAGAAAACAAAACAAAAAAATGGGAGTTAACATTTCAGTGGCCATTTTCAACAGATAATGCTCAAAAATAGGAATCTTTTACGTTTTTTCTTAAAAACTAATAAAAATTGTCATCCCTACTGTATTCTGAACCTATGAAATCCTATTCAATTTGTTAAACTTACTAGAGGAATTAATGCTTAGATTTCACTTCTGCCAAACAGTCCAAGGAAATCCTGAACTGTTTGGCAGAAGTGAATCCTAAAGTAAAGGACCCTAAAGTAAAGGATCAGCTTTTTAAAATCTGCAAACAGATTTTTTTTTTCGGTCTCCAAACAGAATATTTCAAGGAAGCTCTGTGGAAAACATGATTGAAAAGATATCTGAGAGAATGGTACATTCAAGATTTCCATAGTAACAAAAACAATGAAAAAAAAAAAAAAATCAAGGGAAACTTGTCATCTCCAAACCCCAAAAAATTGTCTCCGGGAGACTCGGAATAAGTTTATGTGGAAGGGACACCTACTGCACTGGCTGTGGACACGCACTTACACATGCCCAGAGGGCCACAAGGCCCATGTTTTGACATAGGCACCGCACTCGTTTGGACACCAAGGCGTGTATAATTGCTGGGTATATGGGTCCCAGAACACTTTTAAACTCTCCAGTTCAGTGTCTAAATGGAGGCCAAGTTCTCCTATATGTGCTGGGGACATGAATTGGCGACTCTGAGCTCTTTTAAAAATATATTCCTCACTGGTACGGCCAGTGACTATGGCCATCAGGGTCTGAACAGACACGGCAACCCAGGCACATCATGTTCAGCTGACATTTCACCCATCTGCTTGCCACAGTGGTTGACAGTATTTCTGGCATATTCCTAAGGCATTTAATTTTGTTAAGTACCTTTACCAAAGAAACTAAAACCCCTAAAATGAGCAAATATAGAGTCCTCATAAACATAACTACAATATTTTTTCATTTGCTCTGAGAAACAGTGGGAAATGAAAAACCACGAGGCTGAAGGAAGTGAGAGGACTGTTTGTGTAGCATGGGAAAAATTAAACTGAGTTTCAATGCTTTAAAGCATCCAACATCTGTTTATCAAAACACTTTCGTTGTACTTCTTTTGTGTTCAATTATCCAGCCTGTCTGCTCTCACTTACAAAAACTGCTCCAGATTCTCCCTTTGATTTTAATGGCAATCTGCGTAAGTTCTGCCACTACTCTGAAATCAAACTGTTGGGCTGGCACTGCCAATTGCCAATAAAATATATGAATGTATCGTGTGCCCTTTCCTCACAAAATTGCTCACACATGCACATACAATGTGTAAAGATCTATGGGGCTTGGAGGTTTTCCCTTCCTGTGCATGAGATACAAAGTGTCTATGCTCTAAATTTTTATTTCTGCTAAAATAAAACCTGGTGAACAAGAGGGATGTACACCAAGATGTGGTTTGGAAGGATAACAGAAAAAGCCTGTGAATTAAATAGTTGAATTAAGCAAGAACTCAAGCTACTGATTTCTACAAGCGGCTTGCAAAAACAAGCACCAAGGAAAATAATTTTCAGCAATTCAAACCAGAACCTTTGGCTAAGTGGTGAGTCTGCCCTTAAAATACGCAAAATAATGTATTCTGCAACTGCAAGAAGTACTGGAGCCTACCAGGGGACCACAAGACGTATTCTACCAGCAGCAGAAGGCAGTGCCAGGCAAATACTGAAATTCAATATGCAGAAAAATAAGCTTTTCAACTTCACTGCTGTTCTGTTATTAACAATTCCAGATGAACAGGGCTGACATTTTGGTAAGCTATTTGCAAAAGTTTAAGAAGACAGAGGTTTTCTGCTATCAGCCACCTGCACTGACACAGCTGCACCAAACAGGCAGAGTTGTACAAGCTGCAATTTGTATCTGTTATTTTCAGCTTATAAGAGCTGGAAATGATTGACTATAAAGGGCTTTGCAGTCCCACAGGAGCTGTTCTTGGTGTAGCAGGATATATATACATTTACAGCAGGATGGTATTTAGGATAACGTCTTTCTATCAAGCACTTGAACGCTAAAAGCACTCATTTCATCCTTTTTCACCATACTGACTGGAAAGACCAATTTGCCACTTGCAAATAAAACAAAATAATCTGAACAAGAGAAATCTGTTTCATTGGACTTAAAAAGATTATATGTTCTCTAATGCTAAGCATCTCACCTCATCTGTAAAGAAAATCAGTTGGTTTAACAAAAAGAATCCCGGGCCTCATGATTCTAAGTGCCTCGAAACAAGAAAGACCATGACCTCTTCAAAGTGCTCTTTGGCATCCAGGATTCCCAGCCAATACCCTGTCTCTACTGGTATTTAACTCCCACCACAGGCACTCAGAACTTACCATGACATCTGACTGGGCTAAATTCAGAATGGGAATGCTTAAAATAAGAATTCAGAGAAAACAATAAGCAAACCAAACACCTGGAAGATCCAGAAATCCTGAAACAGTAACCCCAAGGAAGACATAAATCACAGTTACCTGATACTTCTATGGTGAAACTGGACAAACAACGGTCACTATGAACTAGGATTCAGTGCAGAAAAACAGACTGATGTCTTCTCAAGCAGTGAAACCTGAGTTATGGACAGAGCAAGACCAGAGAGACGCCTCACATGTGGCTTCATCCAAAAAAAAACCACGGCAAGAACATGGGGTAGGCAGCTGGTAAAATCACCTCGCTGCCAAGTATCTGAGCAGTTTGTTTGATCATCATCTCCTGCCCCAGTAGGCCCTGCCATGCTTCACCCTCCTCCAGCCAAAGCTGTTCTATGACTCTAAGGTCCCTTCACAGTTGTACTATCCAAACTCCTTCCTCAGGTTTCCTGCTTTTTGCATTTCATTCTCTTTAGGCACTTCGTTAGCAGCTGCTTTTGTCTCCACACAGGGAGTTCTCAAGATGTTTCTGGAACAGATCTTCCTCTTCATCCACCTGCTTTGCTCTTGGTAAAGAAATCCTGGGCTTCTACTGCATTTCCTTCTCATCCAGGGAAACAGGTGATAGACACTGTTCCTGGAAACACTGCAGCAAAAAAAATACTACCAAAGGTGCTTAAAAAAAAACACAACAAAACCAAAATCCAAGCAGACAACCCCAGCCTGTCCTCCAAAAGTTTAGCACAAATAGCAGTCAGTGATGCACTGATCTATTGGATAGGCAAGAACACTACTAGTAAGGCGTGACATATACCGTTTTTATATGCATACTTCTTCCTCACTTCTACAAACACTGCTAAATGCAAGTTCCTTGACAGCATCCATCTATACCCAGCTTACACTAGTGTACAGCACAAGTGAGAAATATTCCTACTTCTGGACCCCAGGCAGCCACTCAGGGCTGTTTTTAAATCAATCCCATCTCAGTGACATTTTCCTAATGATGCACTGTGTTCCCAATAACCAATCATTTCCTCACGGCTAGAAACAAATAACTTCCCTCCCTTCTTTTTTGCTACGTTCAATGATGTTCATTATCCCTCCCCTTTTCCCCCTTCCTTTCTGTGAAAAACAAGAAATCAAGCAATGTAGTTGAGTGTAAATGACTCAAACCAGTCAAAAAGCAGGAGCAGAAAAGACAGAGAGAAGCATACAGACTTTGTACTAAACCCTACATTTGCACGCTCTGTAACACCAAAGACACAATATAATTTAGAGGTACACACGTACTCAGAGTACAATGACACATTGCATGGTGACACAACACACTCATACATCCTCCAAAACTCAACTGAGAAAAGCTATGGAAGACCACTACAATTACCTATTCAACACTCTCACTGCACAGAAAGTATTAGATGGAATCACACCACAAAAGGCATTGGATCAGGATGTATTGTTTTATCTTTAACGTGGCAGGACATAAGGTGCCTTCTTATGGCAGATACACAAAGCTGAGTAATCCAATAGCTACAGGGAAGCCAGAACAGAGGAATCACAGAAAGACATAGGGAAAGCAAATTGATTGTGAAAAGAGAATATTTCAGGGCCTGAGAAGAGAGCAGGAGCATGAACGTGAGTGCTGTTCCAGACGTTCACCAAGCAGCAGATCTGGGAAAGATGAATAAATGTAACTTGTTGTAAATGAGCAATTGGAGGAAGATGACTATTTAAGGCACTGCCCCCTGGATAGCTCTTCTATTTCTCCTGAGTCTCCAATTATTATTTTTCTCCTTCTCTTCAGTACCCTCATTTCTCCCGAGTATGCACTCACCAGCAACTTGCATTCCCCAGAAATACTCCCACTAGCTGTCTGGAAAGACATTCATGCTGGAGGGCATAGCACTCTTCTGACATGAAGATGCCTTTAAAACCACAAGTCATCCTCAGAAACCAAATTGCATGGAGGTGCACGAAGAACTTCTCCAAGACCTACTTTGGAGGCAAGTGGATTCAGCCAACTCACAAACATCAGCAGTAATTTCATTTGACTAAGCATGTTTGGTATTCTCAAAACCTTCCCCCAAACCACACACCTCTTTGCACGTGCATTTCTTTTAAAAATATTTTCTTCTTGGTCTGTTTTTATACTCACATTTTGCCCTCAGCCTGTATGATAAAAATGTTTTCTGGGTGAGCCCTGGAGAACCGAGCAGACCAAACACTAATGCTCATATGGATTTTATTTAGAGGGGGGAAAAATCCCTTAAGTTGAGTAGTTATGTTATTTTGAACTGGTTTTATATTTTATGTGTACATAGTGGAGCTGGAATTTCAGGGCTGGCTTTTGTTTGCATTCATCACAAAACATTTGTTATACGAGCTGCTGCTACTGCTACCAAAACAGCTGCTGCTCACTGCTAGAAAACCAGAGCCCATCTCAACAGTTTCTTTCTTCCTCTGGTAAGTCCATCTGAAAAATGAGCCCTAGTGTCTCTACAGAAAGTTGCCTTTGTTAGGCTTCACTGTTGTCCTCAACATCTTTTGTCTACCCTGAGCATGGACCTGAAAGAGAGCTGACAAATCAGAATGGAGCAGTACCGATGTTCCTGAAACTCCTACAGTTAAAGGTAGATCAGAACTACAGCTGCATGAACTCCCTGCTCTGCTGCACCTCAGATGGGAACGTCTGCCCTTCAGCTGCTCCTATGACTTAGGCAGGATTTAGCCTTTCCGTCCTGCACCACCATTTTCTACCATCTGGAAAAATTGAGCCATGGCTTGATCTGCCCTCACACAAAAATTTCTTTTGCATTTGTATGCTGCTGTCCAGTGACAAGGGCAATTTGTAGGAGACTGCTTCCCTACGCAGAAAAAAATACCCACCCATGTGACAATCTGTGCACTTAGATTCTAACGATTTGGACACCAACCAGGACCTAGCAGATCAGTGGACTGCAGCCCTGAGTGCTGAGGCCAGACCTCCTGAACTGTACATAAGCTGGATTTTAATACGTTACTTTCTTTGTTACAATTACTAAAACACTTCAGGGTTGTTCTTGTTGATTCCTGGTAATTTTATATCGGCAGTGACCTCTCTCACCTCAATCTTTTCTTTTTAGCGAAAATTTATCTCAGAATTGAGCGCAGTTTCTGCAGGACCCCACTGCTTGTTTGAAGTAAGGGGAGACTGCCAAATAATTAATGCCTACCAATGTAACCAATTTTATCTTTCAGGAGAACATTTATTTTTTATCATATCTCAACAACTTTCCTGAAGCGCTTTTGGACAGAGATGCTGCTGAAAATCAAATTTGTACCATCTCACACCCATGCACTTGCTGACTCCTTCAAGGAACCAGTTAATGTTCAAGGCTCTAAAAAAGCCACACTGACTTTTCTCAACTGTCTATTAATTCCATTTTTTATTGTAGTTTCTAGACATGCTTAAATGGGATTCCTTCATCTGTAGCTGTTCAGATCACCACTGCAGCCCTTGGTGTAACGTTAATTATCTTCTATTCTTCCAATAGCTGCTGACTGAACAATAGGACACAGAGCAGATTTGGCAGTTAGTTTAAAAGACACTCCTGGTGAATACTGGCTGTGGCAGCAGCCCTCATGACACTGCCAAGGAGAAGAAAACCCCCTGCCCAAGCACCAAATCTGTTATCTGGATTATATACGGGATCTGCAAACAACTGACAAGTTTTTCAAAATTAGTCTAAACAGATATGTACAACTCCTAATACAAGATTGTTAAAGTGCAGTAACCATTGTGCAAATGTTGGAGATAGAAAAAGCAGCCCAACTGGATAGAACACGCTAATTAAAGAATACAATAGGATCAAACTTCAGAAGAAAGGAGCGAGAGAGGAAGATGAGTCCAGACAGCAGTGGAGAGGAGGATACTCTTTGCTATTACATTTATAAATTTGTGATTCAGCTCCAAGAGCAGAGAAAAAGAAGAAAATAGGAATCTTCCTAGCCATATTTAGTAAAAGCCGCTTCTCTTGCTACAGCTTCTTGGAAAGCAAGTTTTCAAGAGGGACAGGTCAGAAAGGCTGGGAAATTCCAACTGGGAAAGGAAGTATGGAGAATAAACTCCAAGAAAGCCTTCAACAAAGGGGCTCTGAAGGAAGGCAGGAATGGTGTGAAGTTATGCTCAAGTGAGCAGATTATCCCCTCAGGAGTGATGGCTGAGAGACATACCAAAAGGGCTCCCGTGTAACAGCTGAGAGCTATGCTGCTAACACATTTCCTTATTTTTAATTTGTACAACTTTGTAACCAAGGACCAACCCTTGCACTTTGCTGAAAAACGTTCTAATTATTTTCCTTTTATCCTAGTGGCAATCATAGTAGTCTTGAGGTGACTTAGAAGTCTTCAGATAACCAGAGGACTCCCACTGTGTCCTCTGAGAGCACCTGATCTATTTACAGATACACAGGAGGGGAAGGGGTTATCACTCACAACTCACCAGGCACTGGCCACTTACTATTATTGATTCACTCTAAACCCCTTTATATTGACCCTTCAATGTGTGACACCACCCGTAGGCAAGGTAAGCACTGTGACCTTTTCTACCATGGCTTTCCCCTTGAGCGTGCCTGATTGCCACCTCTCCCGGCTACCCACCGCCTCCCTCCCCACAGCTCTCTGGCAGACAAGTTAGTTCAGACGTGGTTGAAAATAACTTCTGGTATTAGCTCAATGCCTTTAGCTAGCTGCATGCAACAAACTGCCTTGCTATAATTTCACTGTCAGAATATATGCTCTTTCATGTTTTCCTCATTTTAATTATTACAGCATTTTAATTATCATTGCAAATCATTTTTATCACTGTAAAAACTTGATTTTAAATTGCTGTATTTATGTGAAAACCCAAGTAGTTTTCTAGGAATGGCTATTAATCTTTACTGTACAAAATTAGAGGGAAAATCTTGTTAATTTCCATATTTACCTTTAACACTTCTCAAAACTTCAAAGATACTGTCTGATGGCACTCACGCTGCTCTCGCAAGATGCCTCAGGGATAAGAACAATCAGTTTAACACATAACCTATTCTACTGCTGGTACAACGGGCAGGACTTGTGATCAGTTTGAGGAGGAAAATACAGCAGCCTTTTCTGAACACTAAAAATAGGATTATTATTGTTCACTCTGAAAGCAGAGTGAATGGTCAGCTCCGGTCTGCTCCATGCTGTTGGTGTTTCTTCAGCGTCAGATACGCTCAATTTTCAGCTAACGACATCACTCCCAAAACACTGGCCTTGAAAATGTACTGTGACGCAGAGTCATAATCAGGCCAAACTGTGAGTTGTTATCGACCTACTACAAACAAAAGTTCTTCATATTCCAGCCTCAGCCACCTTAGACAACTTGGTTGTTCCCATGTAGGTGAAATGAAGACATGCAAATGTACTGTAGCCATAGCAGAGAATGGAAGCAGGCCAATTAACTGGAATTTAGCAGCCATCCACCTCATCCGCTATGCCTTACGCCGCCTGAAGAGAGGTCAAGGTTGTTAAAGAAGCAATTTGCATAGTGTTCATCATATAATTTTTTATTCCAATGCTATTTTTAAAGCATACATAGAAACAGAGGTTTGGAATTTTACTGAGTAAAGTAGCATTATCATTTTATTTGTAAGTTAGTCAAGAAGGAGTGAACCATCATCGCAAGCTTTAGCTGTCTGCCATCAAAAAATTTTTGGAATTCTGTCATCAGTGACCCTGGATTATTTATGAGATCCTGCTAATGCTGTATGTGATTGCAGCTTCCCCTATGTGCCAGAGCTTTAACAACACTGCTTGCCCATGCATTTTTCATTTCGTTACAGTAGGGACAGGAAACACTGAAAAGACGCATCAGGGCATTAACCTCGGATGAATAGCAGGAGCACTGTTACGAATCCTTAACATCTTTAGTGACTGATATGCTCATTAGATAAGCGTTACAGTTTCTTGAAAGATACCAGCATCAACCCTTCAAAATGATCTCCTGACACAAGAGAATGCACATGAATTTTTGACATATGGGATGCGAGGGTTTGACTGACTCACCCCTTGTGATTCAGACCACAAATACATTTTGTTTTTGCTCCAAGAAAGTATGAAATTACATCTGTGTGGGTTTAGTCCAAAACCGGACAGCCCATCAATAGATCTGATGAAAGAAAATTGAAACAATGCAAGAATCATGAAGATGTGGAACGAAATGCAGAATCCGGAGGCTGAAGCCTTTTGGAATCCCCCTATAAGACGAAGATGAAGCTGCAGGTGGTCTTGGCCTTCAGAATACTACAGGTATAAATGCATTATACAGAAATCCTGCTCACGGTGGAGAGGTTTGGACAAGAACATGCAATAAATAAATACATAAAGCATTTGACTTCAGGCAAAGACTGCCAATTGATAACCAGTATGAAAAAGGCGATGGAGAGGAATAAAGACAAAGGTTGCAGATCGCAACTGCAGTCTGAACACCAGTCAGAGATGTATGGGCTTGGTCTCTGCAAAGGTTCATAAAGAATCACATATTCAAGGAGCTGAAAACAGCACTCAGTGAGAGCTGCGCATCAAGGGAAGATAATGCGAAAGAAACAAGGAGTTTCTGGAGAGAAATAATCACGACAAGTAAGTCAAGAAACTGGATGCAGTCTCTCAAACAAATCCTTTCCTATTAGAACTGAACTTATTGCCCAAACCAGCAGTATTAATAAAAGCTAACATGTATTACAGCACAAAAAAAGAGAATTTCCATAATTCTGTGTAATACTTCACCTATCTCTACAATTCCTCGTAGGTTGTCACAGGTAGTTCATGAGTTCACACGTCCAGAAACTTTAGCAGAAGTGCAACATTTGATCTAGATTTTTTGAAGGATGATCCAAGGGGACAGGGACTTTACGTTCTATTATATCTTCATTTCAGGAGAAAAGAGAATGACAGCAACAATAAATTTCAGCAGAAGAACCTATAAATTGTACTTGCCTGTACACTAAACTCAGGGAGCAGATTTACCCTGGATGAGAGCCCTAGTCATGTCAGGCTCTCAGCTGCCTCACTTTTTGTCTCCAAAGGCACCATTCATTTTGGGCAAGAAGATGCGTTTATAGACAAATGTTCTGCTGCATAACCATGTACATGTGGACCAACTCCAATCTAACAGGAACATGTTAGCAGGGAACAGTAAATACAGCAGACTTGATCCTGGGTGCCTACAAGCTCTGCGTGAGCTTGTAAAGCCTTGCCAAACTCTTGCCACAACTTCAGTGTCGCTGGTATTTTAACAGAGATTTAAACTATCTTGGATAAATCTTTTAGTGCCACAGTTATGTCTCCCAAGTAATACATGCATACTCTGTGGTGGATTCTCCTTCCTGAGCAGAATAAAGAAATGCAGCTGTCAGGAGCTGCCAATCTTTCCTGCAGAACGTGCCATAGTGAAGTTTAGCATTTGAGATGAATCTTCAAATGATCTAGAAGCTCTCTTGAAAGAGTCATGAGACAGCCCAGAAGTGCACAAATTCTTGCAAGAGTTCCTATTCTTAAAAGAGCCTGGTTTATTCACAAAGGGATTTGAATCCTCTGAAAGTCAGAAAACAACATATTTTCCTTTTATGGAATTGGAAAAAGAATATTTCCACTGATTGTGCTCATCACTGATTGTCGTATCCACTAACTTCAAGGCATCCCAGATCAGGCAGTCTGGTTTTGTCCCCACTCTCTAAACCTTATTTTCATGGCTGAAGCATTAAATAATGTATCTACAGCTTTTGACACTCTCTTCAGCTTTATAAAGCAAGCCAAGGAGCAGTCTTTTTGTGTAGGCTCTCCTAGGTTCTATCGACAAAAAGGCAAACAAACATCCCCTGGGAACATGTGCTGTGACTCCTCATCTTCCCCATCTTTCTTGCACACAAAGAAAAGGGAATTCACAATACAATACAATAAACAACTATGTAATTAAACACTCTCCATAGAGCATAATCTGCCTGTTTTAGCATACACATTGTTCTAAAGCATTCTTCTGGAAAATTCTGAAAGTTCAAACTTCAGAGGAAGAGAAGAAATAAATGGCTTGTTCACATTCCTATCTGCATTTTCTATTTTCAGACCAGGATGTTGAGCGATAAGGAAGAAAACGCCAGTCAGGCAGAATGTAAACTCACATGTGCCATTACCACTGGCACAATGTTCAACTTCTCTGAAAGTCTGGAAAAAGCAGGGAGATTACACCACCTTCTGGACAAAACTTTTTAAGTCACACACACAATTCTTTTCTTTGACATAATGGATGGGAACGCGCCATCAAAGCATTATACAGTTAGCTACCTCCCAAGGCCAACTGCATATTCCACCTCCACACACACTTTAGAATTTTCTCTTTCTGTAGAAAACTTTCACATACTGTGATTCCTCTTGAGAGTATTACTTAGGGAAAGCACAAAGCTGTTTTAGAGTCTAAGGCAAAAGAACCGACAGCATGTTTGGAGTCTCTTCTGTATTTTCCTAAATTCTGTTTTAAGAAAGTAAGAGATGCAAAGAAGTGATGCAAAGAATCTCAGAATTTAAATTTAATCTAATTCAAGCTGCTTTTCTTCTCATGTCGAGAGTAAAGATGTTTGTAGGTGAGAGAAAGGTTGAGCATTTGTGCACAAGAGATGAGACTACATACTCCCTTTCCAGTTACCATTCCCAGCTCTGCTTTCTCCAGAGAGTATGGCTCATTGAAGTAGGCAGAATATTAGAAGCCGCGTATCACTTGTCATAATTTTTTTAAATTTCATTTTGTACTGAGCAAAGGCAGAATATAAGATGATGACTGTCCAGAGACACTATACAAAAAGCACTGTCTCCTTCCACCAGACTTCTTCCAACCTTTCTCAAGCAGAGCTTTTGTTCTTAGCGGTCATGCCTGCAAAGACTTTCTTACGATTTCTCGTAGGGAAAAAACAGTGGGATCCTTCCTGCATTCCCTTTGATTTCCCCACATCAAGCAACTTTCCTAGCAATGACTATCAGTTCATTTCCAAATGCAGAGCATCCACATCATTGATGCTGGAGCGCTCTAAGAACAGAATGGCAGAAAGGGTGCCTGAAGAATTTAGTACCAAAGGTATCAAGCAGACTAGAGGGAACACTGCTAAAAAAGCAGTGGCATGGAATGGGGGATAAGGAAAGAAAGAAAAGCCTCTTCTCAGCCTTCTCCACTTCCAAAGTTTTATTTTGACAAGGAGTGGAAACATGCTCTTTCCCACTTCCAGCACAAGAACCATGTGAAGAACCCTCCTTCAGTGAAGTTCATCTCACCCTTTTCATAACTCCATCAAAGAGGGCTTTACCATCTGTGTCACAGGACCTCAGCCTTACAATAAAGACAAATAGCAGCAGCGCCCACCTTACTGAGTTTAAAGGGAACAAGAAGCTCAGAAATCGAAAACATCAAGACTGTATCACCAGCGTTCATGAACGACAAGGACTAAAAAATCAGCATGTCTGTAATTACACAGGATAGTGTTACTACCATAGTTAAAAACATTTTCTGTATACATTATTCTTAAGGAGAATCGCATTTGCATTGCATTTTCAAAAAAGCACATTATTTTATGCTTTATCTGAAGAATATGTTGTGTTCCAGCTGACAGCACGAGTCATTTCATTACAGTCAATAAAACTAACTGTTCGAAAAGTCCAAGGTGGTCTTCTTGCTTAACAGTAAAGTCTATGCATCCTCCATAGCAAAGCGTAACATTCAAGAAACAAAATTCTGGTATTGGGAAGAAGGGTTTTATAGGGCTTCTGATGCCAAAGAAAATTTATGAACTCCTACAGAAAGGTGAGAAGATGAGGATTATTTCTGAGGTGATTAAAAAAAATAACATTTTATTTCCTATTCTTTCACATTAGATGCTGTTAACTTTTACTCCGTGTCGGAGAAGTTGAAAAGGCAGGAGAAAAATCCATGTTCTGCTGTGTACTTTGTGTATTTTCTGCCCTTAAAAAACACTAAAGATAAAAAAACCCACACGTGCCCATTTAAAATTAAACTGCAGAAGTGTTCTCCCCTTTCTGGGTACCAGCCAGGCCATGGAAGTGAGTTACAACCTGCAAAAATGAACAGGTCTGACCAATTATTTTTCCTTTGGTTGTGCTCCTGAGAGTGAGGAGAGATCTTGCATGTAAAGTTATGGAAGAACTATTTCAGGTCTTTCAAATGGCAAAGGAATATTTTCAAATTCTGAAGTAAAACTAATCCAAGGCTCTGCAATTGGACTCTCTCTGCTCCAGTGATGGGGACAAAACAGCGAGCAACTTCTACTGTGGTAGCAAAGAAATCTAGTAAACAAAGTTTATCTATCTATCTATCTATCTATCTATCTATCTATCTATCTATCTATCTATCTATCTATCACACTATCCTCCCCCCTACTTTTGATGCCTTCTCAAAGGCAGTTGTGGCTGCCAATGTGGAAAGCATTCGGTGCTTTGGACAAGACAGGCACTAAAAAAACAGGTGGCCCTTTGCAATGCTTGATTTGACATCAACATTAACAAGATACAAGATAACTTCAAGGAGAGAGTGGAAAAGGAGAAAAACAGGAAGCCTGTAGCTCTAAGGAATGCTCCACAGTTAGAAGGGATTGATTCCAGCGAAAGCTTTAGCACAACAAAGACATTTTGCACTGTTGCACATTGTTATAAAACATGTCAAAATATTCGACATATGGATTAGCTCAGGGAAGCATTTTTATTAATGCAATGAATTATTTTCCTAGTGTCCTCAGACTCTAACATTTCTTTAAAAATTTACCTTCTTTCACAGCCTCCACTTGTCGGCTTGCGTAAAACATGATGAAATAAATCACTCGCTAGTGTCACCTACAAATGCACTTAAGTCACATTACATTGAACAGTTATCTCTGCCATCATACACAGACAGACAGCTGCACTTACATTTCTGTGCTCTGATGTAAATGTCCCACTATCTGACCAATAGAGTCACAGTGTTATTGATGTTTTCCTTCAGAACAAAAGCAGCAAAGTATTTTTGATAGTAAAAAAGGCTCCAGGCTTTGTTTTTTGCTAGACACTGAGCAAGAAATCTTTAATAAATGTTCTTAACTGCAGTCTCAGATGAGAAATTATACTGCAGACGAAGAGGAGACAAAAGCAACTTGAATAACTTGATAGTTAAAGTCAAAAACAGAGGTGAGAAAGCTTCTTTATTTCCTGATTTGCAGCATCACCAGCCTGTACTCAAGGCTCCTGCCCACACAAAGAACCTGCAATGAGGAAGAGGGTCCAAACTTTGGGAAGAAGGGGCTTAACTCAGAATTCCCACAGCTGTATCTTAAATTCTTCTCAAGATGCCCAAAGAAGCCTTCAGCAGACCACAAAGTGCAACTACAGGTGTGTCCAAAGGTCAGCCTGTGGAGTACTCATGATTTTATGGAATTGAGTACATCCAACAACTTACTACCCACAGTGGGAGGTAGGTGCTCCTAATTTGAGTATGATACTGGTGGGACAGCAATCACCAATTTTCTACACTACTTTACTTGGCATACAATCCACTAAAGCAATCCTGGATGGAAACTGCCTTCCTTCAACAATTTTCTGCTTTGAAGCAGCTCTATAAATCCAGTTGTTGAAATGTGTCTAATCCAGAACAAGTGGGCTCTGGTGCAGGGATTCATCAGCCTGGGTGTGACTCATCCTTCCATACAGGGTCCCCCACTGTATTTTTCTCATCTGAATATGTTCAATTAATAAAAATTAAGTTCTGGAAAAGCGTTACTTTTTTATACAAAGAGAAGAAAGACTGCCACAATAGTATCTCAGATAAAGCAGCAGCTTAGCACATAAAACTACGCTTTACAGAACTAATCTGCAAGTCTTATTTGCAACACGAAGTTATGTCTGGCCTGAAGTATCTGCTGCTTTGTGGGGTCACCGTGCAGCTGAGCGGGAGAACAGCATCCCCTCCTCCCAGCACTTCATGATGCGACAGCAGAGGGTGTTGCAGATCAGGTCTAAGGTACATAGAAGGGAACCAGCATTTCTTACCTAGCACCGAGATTCTTACTCTTTCTGACTGATTCTGTTAAGCCTTCTGTAAGCATTAGCATCAACTCAAAAACAATCTGAAAATAATGATGACTTAAAAAGCCCAACACTTGCATGTACAGAAAGGGTAAACATGAGGATACAGTTTCTTTTCTACTCCTCTTTGTTCATCAGTGACTGATAAAAATGAAACAAACTTTAATCCACTTTAACAAGGAACACTGAAGAGATGAATTTTCAGACAATACTGGTCTAATGCATGAAATTCCAGAGAAGAAGAAATCACTGTCCTGAAATGTTGGATCAAATCTCCCACAGATACTGAAATATGCACAGAGAAGAAAAAGATTATCCAGCACTTGCTGATTGTGGGAGATTTCTTACTTCACATTTGACAATTTTAAGGGCACCCTGATGAAAAATCAACACCCTACAAGCTGTTTTTAGCTTACCACACTGGAAGAGAAGTGAAAATCTGCACTGCATAGAACAGCTGAGGAAGCCCTACAGATTGCCATAGAAAAATCTGCTGATTGCAGAAAGCATCCTTCTGCTGATCTCCCACCTCCTTCTGGCCTAACATCTGCATGGAAAAAAACACTAGGAAGACTTCCACGTGCTAAAAATATAGGTCTTGTCATTTTTAAATTTACAAAGAGATGAGAATGACATTCGGTTTCTCTGTCACAGCTGTGTCATTGCTTAATACAAAACTTTCAGAGATGCATCCTAGAAGTAGGGACTCGGGGACAGCCGTCCACTGAAGCCTCCGATTTTTTCAAAGTGACTGATTACTATTACAGCTGTTCTCAGTCAAAAGCCAGTGATAAGCTTCATGCATTACAAACAAAATTCAATATTTGATTCACATGTTTTTAATATACAAATTAGTACAAAACACACTTTTCAGTGGCTGTAGGCATTTCAAATTGACGTGAATGCAACTGAGTCATGAAGCAAGAAGGATGTTTTACCCCTTTTTGGTTCATACCATGTTAACAGTCCGATCAAATGTAAGCAGCAGACCAGTTCTGCCAAAATGACATGCACAGCTCCAGAGAAGCACCCTATTTCTTGATTCAAGCACAGGACATGAGACTGCCTTCTACACAGGTAAGCAGAAAATACGTGTTGGGAGGAATGGACTGAATACAACAAGAGAACCCTTTCAGATTGATGTTGTGGTGCAAATTAAGAGGTTGAGTAAGTGCTCTGTTTTCATTTTTCTACTAAGTTCACCTAAGTCTTTTTTCTGACCATGCTTTCTACCCAGTGTGCTGTAGGTACGCACTGTTATTTGTACTACACCTACTCTCAGTGTAAGTGAAGGGTTATTTCATTGTAATTGGTTAAAATCACAGCAACTCAGTCAAGGTTGAGGGCAAGTAAATTTCCTGCTCTGTAACAATCCCCAATGCCCAGCTCCCCAGCTGGGGATATTGCTGACATTTTGAGAGTTGACCCTTGTTTGAGAGCTGAGTATGTCAGAATTAAAAGAAGAAAAGCTGCTCTAGTGATAACTGCGAAGCTTTCCACCACGTGGCAAGATTACTGGGGCACTAAGTGCTTGCCTGGGAATGAAAACCACACAATAACATTAAGAATAAAAGCAGAATACATATCCTTTCCCATTCAATCAAATCTGCTCCCTTAAAGGAATATAAATCTCTTCATTGATTAAATAAGACATAAACATCTTTCAGTGGTTGTCCAGATTTTGCCAAAATTTCTGTGAAAATAGCCTTTTAAATGAACAAGTTACCTGGGTTTTTGTAGATGCTAAGCACATCCTTGAAATAATGAGGTAAGAATCTTTCTAATAAAAGCAGCACATCCTCCAGCTCTTCCAGAATCCCCACAAGCAGAAAATTTTCATTAACGTTCAGCTTTGCTCTTTCAAGGGCCCACTCACCAGGTTCCCTGCATGAAATAACGGAGGGAGAGGAACAGAGGTTAAAAAAAGAAAAGGGGAGGAGAATGAGTGTTTAAATATCTATTTACTTCAGAAATTCAACCTAATAAGCAAACTAAAGCATTTGCAAATGAAGCCAAAATACATAAAGAAAAAAATGTTTAATGAGGACATGAATCTGTTTTGTTTCACAATAGCACCTTCCTTTATGCCAAAAAAATAAAAAGGAATTTTACAGCAAAGACATGAACAGAATGAACATATTTTCACTTGCTATTACTACTACAAGAAAGAATAGCTTTTGCAATACTTTTTTGAAAATATGCAGAGTTATTCCATTATGAAGAAATGGTAATAATGAATAAATACAATACCTTGAAGTTGAACAAGGTTAATAACGAATTCGCTGTGATGAACAACATAAAAGCATTTGACAACCAGAAAGTATTTAAGATTGTTCACACATTGTACAGAAATTTACTATGCCAAATCAATAGCATAGCAACACGTGAACGGCATAAATAGACACACTAAAAACGAGCGAGTTCAATTGCAGCAGCAGAAGGCTGCAGTTTACATAATTTTAAACACAATCACTATTTATTACACGGAAACAGAGACTTGGAATTCTTAAGATATAGAACTGGTATCAGCATCTGCTCAGAACTAAAAAACATGTACAAAGTAATTACAGCACAGGTGAAATGGGCGGTCTTTTCTGCCAGCTCAGAAAAGAAAAATCCACATGACTACATCCAGACTGGATACATTATTCAAGTGTGAAATCAAATAAAAAGAACAAATTTCTATGTTTGTACACTGCCCTTCTTATTCCAAAATGTATGCATGCAGTTACCACATGCAGCATCACATTGTACTTGAGCTTTTCTCTCGTAGTTCAAACAACTGTTGCCTCTAAATACCAATTTTTGGCAAAATGTTGTCTATGGCTATCGCTGAACAAATTGGGATACATTTATTTGGGATATATATATCTATAATTGGGATATATTTATTTACCTGCATCTTGGATGCTGTCCACAGAAATATGGTATGATATAAAATAACCTGGGATTGGAACATTCAGGGTAGTTTTCAAGGATACATACATTAATGTCCTGTGGGTGAGAAAAAAGAAACCAAAGTTGAAGATTGTGTTTTCTCTATCAACAACTGTTTTCTTTATCTCATACTTTACACCGCTATGTCAGAATGAAAGAGTTGTGCAGAGGCTATATTAAATACCTTAGAAGGAATCCACCAGTCATTTTAATACTTCTAAATTTCATTGGAAAATTGCAGGATAAAAAAAGTATATATTTTGTCCTATAATGTCTTGCTGCAAATAACACATTTTTTGTATTGGGATTAATGCACGATTCAAAGTGAGACAAATGAATCGACTTCCACACTGAGTTATACTTAAAATATTCAGGATATTATTTTTAGAATTTTCTTTCTTCTGAATGCGCCCCAGGGAAAACTTGTAAATCAAATTGAGACAACAGTTATTTTATTTATTTTATTCTGCTTCATACAAAGACTGGAATGAGCAAATGTACGCCGCAATTCACATAGCTTGCTCCTGGTATGAAAACATACATTATCTTTGATTACAGTTGAGGACATTCCTGAGATGTTCAGAACTGGGTTTATTGTGTAAACCTGCACTGAGAAAAGAGCTTATTAGACAGTATTTATCATTTTCCCGATTCATCAATCACAAGAACTCTTAGCATTTCTCAAAAGACCTAGGCACAGCTACTGAACCCCAAGGAACTGTGTCCCATTTCCAGTTTTACTCAGCTCAGTGATAAACACTCCCTGAAGTGGGACTGAATTCCACTACCCTTTATCTCGCCTATCTTTTGCAGGCAAATCCACTGACTCCAAATAGACTTATAGAAAAGAAAAAAAAAAGACAACATAAGCAAAGGTGGAAGAATCACATCTTTGCAAAACTCATCTTTCTCACCTTTCCTCAACACGTGCTTCTATAATGCAATGGGCTTGGCACACATCAATAGCAAACCAATGACCAATCAAATCCATACTTTATCAAGTAAAAGAAATGGGATAGAGATTATTTCAGTGGGCAACACACATTCTAAAGGCTAGAACTGATAAGTAGCACGGGAGAAGTGCGGAGTTATCCCTGGAGCCAGTACTGTATCCAGTTCTGGGCTCCCTGGTATAAAAAAAGACAGAGACCTCCTGGAAAGAGTCCAGCGGAGGGCCACAAAGATGATAGAGGGCATGGAGCATCTCCCTTATGAGTATGAGGAGAGGCTCAGTAATCTGGGTCTGTTCAGCCTGGAGAAAAGAAGGCTGAGAGGGGATCCGATCAATGTGTACAAATATCTAAAGTGCGGGAGGCAAAGGGACATGGGGAACCTCTTTTCAGTGGTCTGTGGGGACAGGACAAAGGGAAATGGACTAAAACTGGAGCACAGGAAGTTCCACACCAATATGTGGAAGAACTTCTTCATGGTGCTGGTGACTGAGCAGGGGAACAGGCTGCCCAGGGAGGTTGTGGAGTCTCCTTCCTTGGAGATATTCAAGATCCATCTGGACGCCTACCTGTGTGACCTGCACTAGGGAACTGCTTTGGCAGGGGGGCTGGACTCGATGACCTCTAGAGGTCCCTTCCAACCCCTACAATTCTGTGATTCTGCGAAATCAGATTTTACTGATGTATTAGGAGATCCTTGGCTGCAAGTAGATTACAGGCTGAGGAACTATCAGAGAAAACAGCATTAAAACTGCCAATAGGGATACAAACAACCCATCTCCCCTATTCCCCACAACGTATTCAAGTGCACTAAGAAGGGCCAGCCTTATGTACGTACATATGATATTTATGTTCAAGACATGAATTTTGAAATTCAAGGCTGTGAGTTTAACCTAACAAACCCCCTTTGCTCTCACTGCTACGAATACTACAGAGAAATTTGTTTCACACAACAAAGGTCATGTGCTCCTCCTGTGATCTCAATAGGTTTTTTTTGTTGTTTTGTTAAGCACAAGAGACCTTACTGTCACCTTTCAATATATAAAGGATGCTTATAAAGAAGATGGCAAAAAACTTTTTACCAGGGCCTGTGGTGACAGGACAAAGCAGCAACAGGTTTTAATGGGAAGAAGGTTGATTTATATCACATGTTAAGAAGAAATTCTTTGTTCAGAGGATGGTAAGGTGCTGGCACAGCTGCCCAGAGAGCTGTGGATGCCCCATCCCTAGAGGTGCTCAAGGCCAGGTTGGGTGGGCCCTGGGCAGCCTGAGCTGGTGGGTGGCAGCTCTGTCCAAAGTAGGGGGTTGGAACTGGGTGGGCTTTAAGGTCCCTTCCAACCTAAGCCATTCTATGATTTTATGATAGTTAAAAATCACAGTTTTTTAAAGGTTGATGGTATTTTATTATAGACATCATCAGAGATGTTTCAGGGATACATGTTCTCCAGTTTCCTTAATTACCTACAGAGACTGGCAATGAATTTACAATTCACAGCAAACACATTTCTTGTTTCTTGGCAATAATGAATATGATGAGTCAGAAAATAATATTCCTGAGATAAATAAGGATCAACATCCAATACAAAAGTGTAACAGGGACCTCCTCGTCCTTCTGAAAGCAGTCTTTGGTTTATATGGCCAAATAAAACATCCATACAATAAAACAAACATACATTCACAAGAAAAATCCTGCAGCTTTAACAAGTGAATAGCTTATACTTAGTCAAAGAGAGATTTTAGTACTCCCTGCAGTAAACTGCTGTAGCTGCAGGAACACCGAAACAATTGGGTCTGCGCTGTCCTATACTACCTAGTGGCACTTCTCTTCAAGTTTCATTTGTAAAAGGATCAGGGAGGAAAATCCCCTAGCCCTCACCCCTAGATGCAATAAAGGTTTAAGAACAAACATGTTTTCATGCGAATGCCCAATTTTCCACCACAAAAAGGCACACCTTTCTTGTTCCCAACATCAAAAGCACCAGGTTTGTTCTGTAAGGACTGCCCCTTTTCAATATCCTTTTACCGTCACCACTGCAAAAAGCAGTGCTACTTACCCACATCTGATCTGCTTTACAGTTGCTGGGTGGTTCCAATACATTTGCAGCACCTGCTTTTGTTTCCAGTTTGAATATATTCACAATTTGTGAAAGAAATCACCAGCGTCCATCCATCCCTTCAGAGGAGATTTCACTGGGTGATAATGATACAGCTTCATGATATCTGAAACCAGCATTTTTAACCAGAAGGTTGGGGCATGCGAGCAAAAGAAAGCTTGGCTGGAGGTATGTGATTCATCACAAAACTTACACAAATCTCCATGAAATTGAGCTGCTTTTCAGCTGCTAGATGACTTAGAGGAGTTCCTGCTTTTTCTGGGCACAAAACACTAAGGTGATATTCTGTTATTCTAGGCAATGTTATTCTGTTATCCTAAGCCACATTCATGCTACGTTTTCCATTAAGAACATGATTTCCTAGCAGGATATAGATCTTCCAGGGCAGAAAGTTCTTTTCTGAGACAAAAACTTGCAAGGTGACAGATGACAGCTTTTTGCATTTAAATCACTGGAGGAGTATTTAAAAAAAAAAAAAAAAAAACATAGCTGAGAAAGATACAGAAAGAAAGCAGCAGAGCTACTTTGATCAGATCCCTCCACAACAAAGAAAGAGGGATTTTCCTTTATTCCTCAGCTCTCAGACACAATCCACGTATGCTGTTTGCATCCCGCTGGGCTGCCTGCAGCAGGGCAGAAGGCTCCCCAGGAACCAGCACCGGTCCCGCTGCAGCTCTGGGGCTGTCAGTAATGACTGAAATGATTTCTTATAAAAAGTGTTTTTTCTATTTTTGTTACAATTTTGGCTGAAATGGCATTTTGGTAATGTCTACTTCCTTCTGTCAAACTGCCATTTATATAAAAATCATGTTTCATCTGTGAACAAGACGGACTACTGATCTATCAGAAATGTATCAAAGATGTTTTACTGTTGTTTTTTTTTTTTTAAAGTTAATAATAACAGAACTGTTTTATTTGCTCTCATATATGTCATAAAGGAAGCCAGCATGTGCTAAATATATTTCATGGATACAAAACTTGTTCTGGAATTTCAGTGCCCTTACAAAATGGGTAAACTTCAAAGCACTTTCTGTAAAACATAAAACAATTTACTTCAGTCAATGACTTCAATACATTGCAAGTACTATACCATATTCAAGAAGATATGATCTTAGATTTGAGAGTTGGGTGGTTTTTATCCCCAATACAAAATCCTAACTACTGAAGAAAATCACTTTTTGGCAAGTAGAAGGAACACCTAAGCTGAAAAAAAATATTCTTGAGCTTCAAAACATTCTCTGCGTTCTCATTGTCTCCACCAAAAGTTATAGAAATAGCAGATTCTGCCATGGACGTATGGCGATTCTTAGTATAGCTAACAATTTAAAATAAAGACTCACAACTCAAATACACACGTGCCTTGCAAACACTTTTCCATTAATCACCCATTGACCTGTGGGAAGTCAAAAAGTGGCCTTTACTTCTCTCACAGTCAACATGCAAAATAGGACAGTGTTTCCATGCCTGCCCTGCAGCTCCTGGGACAGAGCCAGGAGACCCTGCCATGGCCTGGTCATGGAGCAGGCTCCTTCTTTGGGTCTGAAGGCAGCAGATGAGAAGCATAGGTGTGTCATGGAGGCTACAGAGGAAGCAGTGAACTAAATAAATACCTTTCAAGTAGGAATACACCCATGAAAGGAAATGAAATAACACGATGTGGAAAACCAGTGAGCGAGCCCAGTCTATGGTGACCTCTGCTGCTCACAAGGCTGCTCTTAATACGCTGCCACAGCCAATGGCCCAGTCTAGCCCTCACCATGGGCAGCCAAGGAAAATCTTCCTGCACTGCTGAGAGCCCCCAGAACCCTCTCACGGCTTTTTAAATGTTTTCTCACATACTCGCTCAGTGTTTGTAAGGAGGTCAAGCTGATCGTTATGTCCTTAGGACAATGTTTCATCACACAAACTAAATACAGCCACACAAATACAAAATAAAATAACCTGCCTCTTTCTCTGACCCCTGGCTATGGAGCTCCAGGCACCACAGAGCAATGGGGAAGAAAATGCAAACAAAATGGCTCAGAAAATGGCTTGCAGGTGTAAATATGAAAGGAAAGAAGGAAAAGCATGATTTCCTATTTTGAAAGGCTGCAGAAAGATGTACTTTGCTCTGGATAAACTAAAAAATCACAGTATGGTTGGAATTAAGCTTTCCGAATACAAATGTAACATGTCTTATTGTTATTAATATGTCTTAATGTTATTTAGCAGTGCAAGTTATTTACATACTTAATACATACATAATTCATTTTTGAATTACAATGCAATACATATTTTTAACCCTCATTAAAAACACTTCTACATTGTCAGTTGATGTCTTCATTCAATCTCAATCGAACATACGGATAATCACCTGGCACAGCAGCCCAGTGACCTGCTCAGTTCAGATTCTGGTGCCTGTTGGTGTATCTAGCCTAACGATGTTGGCAGGAGGTGGCTGTGAGGCACCAGGCCTTGCTTCCCAAAGCAGCACTGCCAGCAGAGCCGGGACCAAGTGCTGCCCAGCCTGAGCTGTTGTGGTACTGAGTCCCTCAGCAGAGGGCTGCCAGTCAGCGTGGATGGAGACAGCTGTGTCTCCAAGCCAGCTGATCGTCCTCTGGAGACCACGGTGTGCTAGTATGAGCTACTTGGACACTAATGGCAGGCTCCAGAGTGAGCAGTGATACTTCAGGGAGAAGTACTGAGATGGCAGAGATGGTCTAGCTAACCAAAATGCAGGTTTCTGTCTCCAGATGGCTCCTCTGCACCAGCTGTGATGGTCCCTTCACTCCTACGTGGGCTCCACTAGCTCAAAAAGCAACAGAATCCCCTCCCATAGAAAGGCCCTGATCTCCACCACAGCATGGCTGTACCACAGCTGCATAGGGAACATCCTGCCCTGAGAGGTACAGGCCACACTGAATGTCTTCATTAACACCATTCATTTTTTTTTTCTGTTATCTCATTAAGTAGTCATTGCAGTGACTACAAAACCATCACCAGAGCGTGTGCTCAGGTCACGCTGGCACGAGCTGTCTGCTGAGCCCAGATACTGCTGACTGCAGAGACACTCATCCCTGCTCACACACGTGCCAGGCAGCTGCCAGGGCCAGAGCCACTCCAAACATTTTCTTCTGTGGCACTGAGAGGTCCACTGGTGCCAGGGACGTCTCTCTTCACTCACCAGGAATGACCTCCTTCATGGTGCTATCATGCCTTTTCCATCTGAAGTCAAGTCCAGCTTTACCTCTGATGAACACTACCAAGCAGTGTGAAGGTTTGCATTTTTAAACTGGCTTTTAGTCACAGGTAACATTCCCTCCAACTCTCTCACTTTGCACGTCTGTTTCCAAAGAGATACAATTCTGAATGCTTTGTACAGCTCTGAAAAGGCCGCATAGACATTTCACAGTTTTGTAGGTGTTCAACTTACCTTCTTCCATGCATTTGTCAGGAGTTGAAACATGCTTTAAAAAACCCCCTTGATCTCCTAGATTTCCAAGAAAGCTTAATTACCATTTCTTCAAAAAATTACTCATAATCCTAAACTAAATCATGTATTTGATAAAAAGCAGCAGCAAAAGCAACTAGAGAATGAAGAGAAAAAAAAGAAAAAGATGGGAAAAATCATCCTTCTTATCACCCAATAAGGCACAGCGTGCTGGTGGTGGAGACAATACAACAGCCTACACAGGAGATCAGAGGGTTTCAGGGACTTTGAGCAGCAGCGCCTTGGAAGAGCAAAAGCATCCCACAGAGCCAGCTCGTTTGATTCAAGCCGCTGTCCTCCAGCCACCTTATATAAAGTTTAGTTCAAAACAGAAATTGTCCTGTAAAAGAAAGTGATGTGCTCTGATAAATGCCTTACTGAATATATATATCTTTTCTTCCTCCAAATGATTTTTCACTTCTTATTTTCAGATAAACCTCTCCTTCCCCTCTTTTCCAGTTCTTCAAATTCTTCCTACGACCCCACTTCTGTTCCCAAAGCATCAGTTAACCACTCGCTTTGGCAGGTGGGACTGCTTACCTACCCATTTCTCTCCTCCAGACAACTGCCTTTCACTCAGAAGAGCAGAAATCCAGAGACTGAGAAGTGGTGGTGTAACCCTGCCAGCAGTTAAGAACCACCAACCTTGTGTCTTGCACAAGGTCCCCAGGGAGTCCATGGGATACAATGAAGACAACCTAGAGGGCTGGACCCTGCTATATTTTCAGGAGTATTCACAAAGCAGTTTTTGAAAGAACATCATGAAAAGTTACCTCATACACAATTATTCTGAGGAAACAACAGAACCCTACAAACAGAGACAATGTTCACAGGCTTGCTCATTAACTCTTCTGCATACCTGCCTTTCCACTCAGGCCACTCTATGCCAAAAGGCTCCAGAGACATCCTGTTCCCTCTCTGAGGGCAAGCTCCATCTCTGGTGTTACTGGTCTGGGTAGTGAGTGACACCAAGATGTGTAGACTTGAGGCAAATCAGCAATGTACAACTTAAAAAGCATATTGAAAAGATCGAGTGGGGAGCATTAAAAGGCAAAGTAGGGAACATAAAAGCCTCCTTCTTTAAAAGAAAATGCACTTCAGAAACTTGAAAAATATTTTTCAACATTTAATCTGAATGCAATGAGGGAAAAGAAGTATTTCTGTTGACTTTTCAGCATGGCATCCTCAGCCACGAGCAGGACTGCTGCATTTCCCTGTTCGGAGTCTCCAGCTCAGAGATCCAATGTATGGAGAAGCCAGGCCAGGCTGCTCTCCTTCCCCTGGGCAGGGCAAGCCCATCCTGAGAAAAGCTTTTATGCAAAGCTCTTATGAAAAAGATTTTCAACTACTAGAATACTACTGCTGATTCATTTAACCCTTCTTTTAATTTTGTTCAAATGAGGAAACTTCACATTTTAAAGCCACCCTAGGGTAGTGTACGGTTTGCTTAGATTCAAATCACGTTGTCTTTACATTAGCATGGATTTCCTTGATTTTTATTTTTTTATTTTTTTGAGGATAACTCCATGTTTTCTTTGAATTGACTTTCCACTTTTTTCTGGCAATATATGTGTTTTTCATTTTTTCCCCCAGACCACATAAGCAAATATGTTGCCAAGTCGAATTCCCACTTTTTTCTTTTTGACGGACTCCTTTGGCTCAGCTCATTCGCCTGGCTTTTCTGCCAACAATGTATTCAGCTCTTCTTCCTGGCACGTTACCAAGTGAAGCAGCACCTAACAAAACAGTGTCTTCTGCTAACTGTCTGCATGTTCATTTAGCAAGGCATAAATTACTCCTTTATACACAAACTTTTGCTGGCAGTCACATAGCAGAGGTGACCAACTCTGCCCACGACACTAACATGTATGTGACAAACATTAAACACTTTTGCAGATCCCAACTTTCTAAACTTGTAACTCCTGTTATGAGAAGTATTATTATTAGTTTGTAAATGCCCACTTTTACCAACTAGATCAGAATCACTTCATGCTCTAAGTGGCATCTCCGCACATCTTCCTTTTCCATTGCTTTTGTATTTTTCACCTCAAACCATCTTAGTACGGGAAATACATTAAAAAAAAATAGAAAGAAATTATGCCAAAAAAAGGATGAGTGCCTGCCAGCTGGAAGAAGTGTATAAACATTAAATAAGCGTCCTGTTATAGAGGGCACAGATCCAGGGAAGACCAAAAATGCAGAGCATTATGCTGCGATCAAGAATGAATTGCAGTGGCAACAGCACCGAGACAGTACATCTGTCGAGCCTGCTTACTAACACCTCTTCATAAAAGAACCTGGAAAATGAGTTTGCTCACATGATGACCCTCAATAAAGGCAATTAAGGATGGCATATATTAAATTCTGCAAACACAGAACAGGAAATAGTCTCTATCTCACTGATTTCTCAGCTCTCTTGAACATAGAGGGGCTGGATGCCGGCCAACAGATGCTTGTGAGTAAAGCAGTGAGTTAACAGATAAATGCAGCAATTTACGCTCATAAAAGGTAGTTTGGAGCACAGATGAAGTTATTCAGCAGCAGATGATGGACTCAGCCTGGAGCAGACTACAGACTACAACGCTGAAGCCAGTGGGATTGAAGCGGGCACGAAAGCAGAGGGCAGGTGAGGCTCACCCTGGCAGGGCTGGTGGCACACGTAGGGGACGTGGTCCATGCCTGGACAGTGGGATCCAACACAATCCATGCTGGCAGGAAAGGCTGCTGCCGAAAAACCAGCACCTCAAGAAGCCTTTTAGTCCATCCTTTGCTAAGGGAGAACCCGAAGCTGGCTTGCCACCTGTCCAATCTGTTCATTAAGATGTTCATATCCTCTTTCTCTAACTTTGCATCACTGCTTCACTACTCCTAAAGGAAAAACTCTTTACTACTATCTGTTGTGAATACACCTTCAGGTAATTTAAGGAAACTCCTTCTTGTCTTAAATTTTGGTGAACACATAGAATAACCAGAGGACAACTGCTTTACAACATATTTTTACACATCACATGATTTACATTTCCCCATAGTATTTCCTTTTTAAGACCGTCTTCTGGATTCTCTTCAATTTCTTAGAAGTCCTAAACCAGAACACTTTTAGCTTAAGCTTTTCCAGCTCCAAGTAAAGCAGAAAAGACCTTGCCGATGCTTTATGTAAGTTCTCTTCCAAACAAGAGAGTGCTATGGAGAGAATGAAGGAATCATTTCACATCTGTCTCCCGGAGCCCAGCATCTTCTGTTTTACTTGAAATGCTGGATCCATTTGTGCTACACATCTTTCAATAACTGAATCAGTAAAGATACAGAGGAAATCATTGTATAACACTGCAGATCATCACCTCTCTACTACACCACTGTGATAGTGTTAAAAGCCCTGCTAGCCAGCCAAGCCATTACAGTATAGACTCAGCGTGGACATAGTTGAGAGAAAGTCCTGCTCAGAACTGAGCAATAATATGCGTTATATATGTTTTGGAATGAAAAAATTGTATCACAATACAGATATCATCCCATATGAGCCCTGAGATTCTTTCACATACAGTAAAGGGCCCTCCAGAGAGGAATAAGAAAAAAAATAAGTCTCAAAATGAAGCGTCAGTCAAAGATGCTTTGGAAAAAATGGATAACACAAACAGAAGATTGCCAGAACCAGCTAGTATTAGAGGGCAAGAGGAACAATCAACATAATTTTAGCAGAGAAAGTTGTGCCTTACCAACTTCGCACAGTTCTGTGATTCAGTCACTAAAGAAGTGATAAATACAGTCCTGTGTACCTAAATTCTCAGAAAGAAAAATAGAAGAGGGACTGATAAAGGACAGGAAACTCAAGGCAGGTAATAAAATCACTAGTTATCTTAGCAAAATGGCACAATGATTAGGGCACTGCATCTTTTCTGAGACAGCACTGTGTATAACAAAGAAGGCTTAACAGTGAAATACTATGTTTTTTAGAGAATATTTATGACAGCGGTTAAGAAATCTGACCTCAAGGAGTTACAGAAGAACCCTATAATGCTAAATGATCAGGTGATAAAATGCCAGAAGTAATTCAGGGCTGGTAAATGGATGACAGAAGTGTAATAGGATTTTTAAAAATAAAAATAATAGATTCAAGAAAGAGAAGTCTATGAAGGGATATTAAACACAGATATGGATGCAGTCTCTGTCTGAGGAGATCTGCAAGCTGAAGAACATCAAGAGATGGGAGGACAGCAGAGGGGAAGCAGCTCTGCAGTCCCTCCCCAGCCCATACAGGTGCTCCTGTCTCGCCCAGGATGACCAAGTATACGTTCAGTTCTCTACAATGGCTTAATGCAGGAAGTTCACACATTTGGATATGACACTATGTTATTTGCACAGATATCATGGGATTTAAAGTTCTCAAAATATTTCTTGGTTGCTATAATACAGGAAAGCCTATTTTAATAGCATGACATCTCTGTAGTTTCACATGTTTCTCACACCTTCTTTCCCAGGCCAAACATTCTCATTCCTTTAAGCCTTGACCTCATACTGAGAAATCATGCGCATCAGATTTTAGCAAAAGCCCTATAACATCTACACTAACAGAAACACATTGAAATTCTATGAATACCTTAAAATCTTGACAATAACATTATGCTGTTTTAGTAAATCTCCACAAAGAAATAGATCTAATGATATGGAAGTTAAAAACGTAAGTAAGTCTGATTAAAACAATTATCAGAGTCCTGAACAATAAAGATGTTATCAGCGAGAAGTGGACCATTAGCCAAAAGAAAATTAATTTCACTGGCAATAAGCATTAAACATGAATGCTATTTTACACAACCTAACAAGACTGAGACAGAGCAAACAAAAGAAACCATTCCATTTCCACATGCTGTAAAGGAAGTTAATGTGATAAGAATTAGGGAGAAAAATGCTTACTTTCTTTAATACAAATTTTCAAAATAAGGATATATACACGGAGGAATGAAAATATGCCACAAAAAAATAAAAACAAAATACTGTAGGCTTCAGGAAACCAGTTTTTTTTTTTTTCTTTCCCCCATTATAAAGCTTCTCTTATCAGCAGATGTAGCACAATTCTCTCACACACAAATATACTGACTAGCTGAAGTATCTTAAAAGTTTAATTTCAACATACTGCTCAGCTATAGCTTAGGCTAGCTCTCCTGTGAATTCCAGTGATTCTCTTTCCCATTTTCTTTCATTGATGCTGAAGGGAGAGGGACTATAGCCAACAGCTTGCGATGTGTACCTGAAATAATGCAGTCACATCAAGCACAGGGTCCAGCAAAAAAAGAAAAACACCTCACAGATGGCCTCTCCATTAAAAATGAGAAAGCGTATGATCATCACCAAACAGTAGAGGTTATAAATTTATTTGTTTTAGACATTTTTTTTTAATGAAAAATTAACAGGCTTCGTTAGAGCAACAAGGTCTAAATATCTTCTATATCCTCTCGACCTGCCTTGCTTGGGGTAGTACTTTACCACAAGCCTCTTGAATGGTGTGAAAAAAAGGACAGAAGTGTGAATTGTGCCCTAATTCTGTTCTCTTATCAGATTTCTGCTCAGTGTCTGCTGACCTTGAATCTTTTCCTTCATCTCTGAGGGCTGAGGTAGAAAAAGATCCACAGGGCAGAGAAGAAAAACTACTTCTGCACGTTGCTTCCCTGCTGCTGCAAATGAGGATGATTTCTACCCTGCTGACCCTGTGTAACTTCCTTACTTATAATCTTCCCCCTGGTGAACAGCTCTAATGCTTCTCCGGATGATTACTAATTCTTTGCCTTACGTCAAACAGTGCCATTCTGAACAGCAGAAACAAAATGGAACAAACATACTGATTTCCTTTTTCAGTTTGACAAGACTATCACTGTATGGACAACTCCAAGCATTTAAAACTCCCAAAATAACAAGATTTAGAGACATAAAATTGTTCCTATTTGCCTCAATTTTAGTTTTGAGCCTTGAGTCATCTGCGGAATTTCTTTCCTAAACCTTGAAAGACAGAAAAATGCCTTCCTGCATAAAAATCCAGAATCTATCACCAGGTGCTGCAGCTTCAAAAAAATACAACAAGATCAATTATAAAATCATAAAAGTTAATAACTGCTGGAAGGAGGGGTTATTTTATCAAAAACATCATCTCTTTGGATAACATTCTGATGAAATTTTGATTTGCTCTGCATTTTTCCTCAAACCATTGATGCGTAGTTTTATTTTTTTCCCTCCTTAAAGGGGACAGAAAATTAATTTCTAAAAAAATCTCATTTAGCAACACACATTTGCAATGGAGAGTTTCCTTTTTGCCACCACTTATTGGATTTTTCCCCAAGAAAAAGGAAATTACTCTTGACGAGTCTAGTTATGAATAGTGGCTGGCTTTGCTTGGACCAGAACTCATAGGAAAAAGTTGTGTTCAAGGTAACCTGACGAGACTGTCTCAATAATTCACCGAGCAGTAGGCAGCTTTGTTGAAACAATGGCAGTCCATTTTCCAGAGTCCCTAATAACAAATAATTAGCTAAACACTGTTGTTTTTTAGTTCTTCTTTTCCTTCGTATGTATAGTAACCATAGTTTCTAGGGATACAGTAACTTTGAAAGTATTAGTCAACATGAAGAGAATGCTCAGAATAAAAATCAGAAAAGAGGAAAGATGCTTTTACTTGAAAGGAAAACTTCCCTACCTTGAAACAGTTCATGGACAACACATTTTCTCAACTGATACGGAAGGTTTACTGCTTCTTCTGAATGATGGGTTTACGTTTTCATTCCAGACAGGCCCCCACTGCCTCCCACGATAGCTTGTAACCATGTAGCATCATCAGCCAACAGGTCTGTGAGTGATGTGTGTTTTTTGAGTAAGGTTATTTGGCTTTAGTAGTATTAAAACAAAAAATACAGCATTTGAAACAGTTGACGTCTGTCTCATTTCCTCTCATTTCTTTCTTTAAAAAAGAGGAATTATAAAGGAAACAATGGCCAAATGCCCCAAATCCCACTCAATGTCAACAAATACAGGTTTGCAGCTTGCCACAGTCTGTCCCCTCAAGTTTTCTTCTGGCAACCCCACCTCATCATGTTATTAGAAGCTACTTTTGCTCCTTTGCTTTTTAATTCAAGTAAAATCCACCACAAAAAGGCTGAAGGAATCAGGTCATGCAGTTTTCTGAAGGACTCTCAGTGACCACCAGTATCCCTCAGATACCCAGCTTTGTTTCCACTGGGTTTCCATTTCATTTAGGTGCCAAGATGCCTTACAGCATCAGTCCTCGTCTAAGGGAATAGAAGCCCAAAGCAACTGCAATAAGCACTTGCCAGCTGCTCTTTTGATTGCATTTGCTTATCGGTCTGGCAAAGAAGCTGATCCATTGACTCATGGTCTGAAGTCCCTGGTCCTTCCACAGCCCTTGGGGAAAAAATGAGAAGGGAGGAAGGATACTTGACACCAGCCCAGAAGCTCCCTACTAAAACGTTCATTTAACTGAAGCTATTAGTACGCTGACAACCTCATAATACAACTTTTACTCTTAAAAAACACACTCCAAAAGAAAAAATAAATAAATAAAGAAAACCATCTGCAGTAATACCCTTTATGCCAAGATGGAAAATCTGAGTATCTGACACCTGGAGGACAATCCTGTGGGAAAGCACAACAGCTACTTGCCAGGCAGGGCCAAACACGGGAGAGAACATCCAAATCCAGTTGCCAACAAAAACCTCTGGTGTTTTGTATCTAGTTAGAAGTTGTTTGTAGAAACACAAATGCATATTTCTACGTCACAGGAGCATGAAGCAAACAGAGCAAGATCAAAGGATGAACTGTTTGTTGGGAAAACTATTCCCCAGTTCAGATCTGTTCACTCTGTAATGAGACATAAACAAAATCTAAATTTGTATCTGTCCTTCATTTTCACTGTTATACAAAGGGCTCTTTCCTCTATTCCTGTTTATTCAGTCATTGATTACAGTCAATTTTGTTTTTAAATAAAACACACTACTCTCTTAGCATTCACTGCTTTGTGCTCACAATATTGTGAATTCAGGACCCCTAAAATTTAAATATCATCTGTTAAATTTAGTTAATACGAACACTACATAGACTTAATTTAGCAAAGGACGATGCTGATATTTGACATTGCAAAGAAACCAATTCATGTCTTTCTCTACTCATGAGAGAGACAGAGAGGGCTGATCACCAGCAACACACAGGGAAATGCATCTTGCACGGGAAATTCTGTCTGTCCCAGGAGCTTCCACAGTTACACTCTGGGCAAATAT
This sequence comes from Penelope pileata, assembly GCA_013396635.1. Lineage (NCBI taxonomy): Eukaryota > Metazoa > Chordata > Aves > Galliformes > Cracidae > Penelope > Penelope pileata. Next base: position 368,165 of record WBMW01005007.1, read on the forward strand.
CATGGGCTCTAAAAATAGGACGTGTTGCCTGAGAGAACAATCAAGACTGGACTGTGGCCACAGATACCCTCAAATCTCATACGATAACAATTTTTATGATATTGTTACTGTGACTGTTTATATTACCCCCCTCTTCCTTTTTTGTTTGTCCCTTTCCTACACTTAACTAGCAGGAGCTGGTAACAGATATCTTTTAATATCTATATTAAATTAGTGGCTGGCAACCCCACCTGCGGCATGGTGTTGGAACTAGGTGATCATTGAGGTCCCTTCCAACCCAAGCCATCCTATGATTCTGTGGTTACCACGCCATCAGCTGCCACAGGCAGGTGACTCTGCCCACCCCAGGATCCTGAACTCTCACTGCGATTCCACCTTCCAGAAGCTGTAGCGATCAGGATTTCAGTTTATTTTACTTTGTTGGCAGTGCTGACAGCCAGAAAACTGATGTATGAACCGCAAAAGGGAAAGAGGAAGGAGAATGACAGAGAAGAAATAAAGTAGGCTAATAAATTCATTTTTTTTCTTACAGGTTGTCAGTTTCTGCAGTTTTTTATTCCTAAAGAACGAAGTGAGTATCTGACTGCTTGAAATTACATTATCACACCATAATCTGAACAAGTTCAATATATTGACTGTAAGGGGAGAGGTGCCTCTCTCTCAGCCATCTATAAAGAGCACTAAAAGGTTCTGCAGTTTACCTCCCCACCACACTGTCAATAAGCCAGTTTTGATTTATGTGGTGAGGGCAGAAAACAACCAGGAAAAATAAACAGATCTACTCCTAGCAAGGAATATACCTAGGAGGGTACTTTGAAGGCTACTGTGATTTCATAGGACAAGACTTCAAACCTTTTAAATTAAACATTAATACAATACCAAACACTTGAAAAAGTTAAGACTTTTAGTGATAAATGTATATAACGTGATATTCTTAAAAAACAAACAAACAAAAAAAAACCTCAGTGCCACGCCCACCCTTGTCTTGAACACCTCCAGGGACGGTGACTCCACCAGCTCCCTGGGCAGCCTGTGCCAGTGCACTGCTACTCTTCCTGAGAAGAAATGTTTCCTAATATCCTAACATTATTTGTTGCTTAATGGCTGAACACACTGGTCAGGCAAGAGAGTATGTCCACGTTATACTTTCAGAATGCTTTGGAAATTAGAACTAGGACAGAAAGGATCGTTCTTGTGCTCAATATATTAGATTCTGTTTCACATTTGTGATTCTCTGCTCCACAGACACTAGATTCCTATAGAGAAGCTGGAGAAAACTAGTTCCCCAAGCTACCGCAACACATTTAAATCAAAACAAACACACAAAAAAACACAAGTATAAAGAACGCAAGATATCTTTTCATAAAGGTACCATTAACTAACTTGGCAAAATAGCCATAAAAATGAAGGTTCATATTTCTCAACTAGGGTTAACACAGCTAGGTCCTTAAATATAAGAACATAAAATATTCTATATACAAATGTTCTAATAGCACATACCATTTATTGGTGGTGCTAAGACTTTGTAATAACATTAATTCTTAATGTGATTGGGGTTAATTGGAGCATGGGACTCTTCTGCTATTTGCCTTCTGATATCTCATGCAGTTTCTTAAGATTTGCAACAGCCAGAAATTTTCAATCACATATAATTAACCAGTAGAATATTGCATGAAAACATACCTCAAGTTTTTAAATTCTGAAACAAAATATTGTGGTTATCCTATATCCTGCCTCCATGAAAAAGGATGCAATACAGAATGATATAATCGAAACAAGAGCATTAATAAGATCCATATCTTTGTATAGTTGCTTTTAGTATGCATTATGAATTACATAAAAGATTTTAGCACTGCAATCTCAATGTTATGTTGCCTATTCACTGTACGCACTTGACTCAGATTAGTGAATGAAAGCAGACTAGTAAGACACATTTTCTCACTCCCACAACTGCATAATGCTGTAACATTAGGAATGCAAATCCATAGGGGAACATGAAAAATATTGCTTTGTAAATCAAAGTCACTGAAAGGTAAACGTAAGCTGCGAAAACATTTCCTTTAATATTACATTTCATACGTTGTTTAACCAGCCCCTCCTCAAACTGAAGCCCGAACTATCTTTCACTTCACAGTCCAATCAATAATTAATACAAAATAGGAAAATCTAGGGGAAGGATAGTTTGTCTAGTGCTTTAGAGCATACACAGTAGATGGAAGAGTTACAAAAACGCAACAGAAATTTTGCTGTGAAGAGTTAATACAGCAAAAGGGAACAGCTGGAGACTATTAAAAGCACTCATTAGAGGAAGAAGCAGCAAACTGTTCTAATTGGGTCAGCTGACAGGTGGCTGTGCTTCAGCACCCTCCCTGCAGCCCCAGAGATTGATGCTACTGTGTGATCCTCAGACGAGGGGTGCAGCTGCAACCTGCCCTGCAGCTCAGGATACCCTAAAGGACCTCGAATGACCATTTCAAGTCATCTCAGCACCGACACACTGCACAGGGAGCAAAATGACAGCTGCATGTTTGGGAAGGAAAGGAAAACATTGAGGGTGCATAAAACATTGGTTTCTTAACTAAAGCTATGAACTCAGTAACTAATATTTGGTATGCACTGCATGGACACAGGCAAATCATTTTAACCTCTGCATGCCTCAGTTTTTCAATCAAAACAATTCTCAGTTCACCAGACCCTCCAAAAAGTTTATGGTTCAGTCAACTGACAGCAGCCTTTTCTTCCATAGAAAAATATCATACAGAAGTGCCTCTACCTGCAACCTGCAGGCAGGCAACTCTCCCACTCCTTTTTGAATCCAGAAATACACAGGAGAATGGCACTAGGGAGGCACAACCAAGGGTTCAGTACCATGACCACTCCTGGAGGCCATGTCCCTGGCAAATTGAAAAGCTTCAAGAAATCCAACTTGGAGTTACATAGGAGAAAGTTCAATGTCTTAATAATGCTGAAAATTCAAAATGCGGTTAGCTGCAGTTCACTAATTTTATTATTCAGTTAAAAAAGGAATTAAGACAGCTAGATGCTACCAGAAAACCAATACAATTTGGTGAAACATTTTCCACAGAAGATGGAAATTTGAGGGTCTAAGTAAAAATATTCGTAAACTTATTTAGAGAATATTTTCACATTAATGCAAAACAATGCAGTTATAAAAAACAAATTTCTAAAATTTGGTAATATAAAAAATTGCTTCATGGCATTTCACTGTTCAGCATTTTCTATAATTTTGTTTAAAGTTATGAAACAACCTAGAAAACAACATGCTGCTTTAAATATTTAGTAAGAAAAGCCAATCTTTACCAGAGGAGATGTCTATATTGTTATAATAAACCTGACATGAAAGTTTCCTGACATCCTTCAAATTTTACTTTGCTCCTGTGCAGTGATCATAATGTACTTTTTACAAATTTAATTTAAAAGACAGAAAGACAGATGCTCCTTTACAGGATTGCTTGCACGAGTAATCTTTAGCATAACTGAGGCTGAGTATTGTTAGAATATTATTTATTATTTTTAGATGAGAAATGCCTATTTATTCTTTGAGATGAAGTTGAGCCACGCAGAGATACGGTACAAACTTAACAACTAATTTTGATGAAAATAGGAAATGTCCTGTAAGTAGCTGACAACTTTGTAACTGAATGAGATCTCTCTCTCACACACCAAAAAACCTCTCCTGGCAAATTAGCTGAAAGATATTTAGAACTGGTACTTGAATGAGTTAGGAGCTGTGCCTTCTAGTCAGTCCAGAACTGACAGAGATTGAACAACACAGAACCAGGTTTCCTGCAACTCAGTCAATAACACATAGCTCATGCCGCTTCCCACCTCCACTCAGCCTTAGCAGCCTTACATCAAAGTCTTAGCACACATTAAAGGAAGATGAAAAAGCCACACATATATTTTGTATTTGATATTTCACACTGCAGTTGTAATAAGTGCTACATAATCACTAACAGGCCTTCTGGGAAGGACAATTTTAATACAAAGCTTTCAAATATCTATGGACGTCACACTATCAAGAGTGCTTCTTACTTTCTGCACTTTTCAGACCCTAAGCTGTATCATCTGGTGCAGAGTCTTTCTTAGCACAAGCAGCAATCACAGCTGTACTGATGAGATTACTTGCTTTATTTACTCTACCTCAATCTGAAACACTCACTACAATGAATTTGAATTCACTACCAAACATTTATCCCCTCTCACAGGAACACAGGATAGGGCAACTCCTGCATGAGCATGCTCAAGGCTCTACTTGAAGTGCTTGCCATCATTTCAGACCAGCACCCTCTCTGCAATATTCCACACTCAAGTGTCACCACTATTAAATTTGGGGAAGCTTGGATGTGATCTGTTTAAGTGACGGACAGTAACTCACCCCAGCAGGGAACGTGCCAGGTCAGGGAAAGAAGCTGGCTGATCTGGGTGGGAAGTCTCACATTGCAGCAGCTGCCTCCATCGAATCTGACTTGTGAATAAAGGACTTGTTTTCTGTCTTGGCTTTGAATTAAATTTTGGTAAACACAGACATTTGCCGAAACATTTAAAACAATTTATCTGACTCTTGAATGAATGGTTGTTTTCTCTGGAGCAAAGTCAAAGCCTGAAGCTCTATTCAAAGAAAAATTCAAATGATTGGCAAACAGTAGAAATTCCTGTCTCTGTTTGTGATCTTCACAGTGTCAGCAGTTCTGATTTTCAGAGTTTAAAAAAAAAAANAGAAACAACAGACTTCAAGGTATTTTTCCAACATCTCCTCCCCTCCCCTTTTTTTCTTTAAGGATCAGAGCTGTGAGGAAGGGATGCTTCCATTAACCACAATCTGATGACACAGCAGGAGTTCACTGCGTGCAGAACTTTACAAAACCTGATTTTAAAATCTTTGTCTTCCCTTTAAGATCTCACTTTAAAGAGATGCTGAGCTCCTCCACTTTTACACTGAAGTTTCTGAGACAAAATGCATACCCCTCAGCTTTTCAATAGAGAAAGTTGCAGTGTTCATGGTAGTTGACCAAGATGCCAGGGTAACCTTGAAAATATCCCAGTTGCCTAAAATATCCTCCAAGAGAAGAAAACTGGAACATCAGTGCTTGGAGAAGAGTGCAATTAGCCACTCAATATCCCAGTTTCAGAGGTCAAGCATCTTTCCTCAGGCAAATCTGGCTCTGGTAAAACAGAAGAGTTACTGGGCCTTAGACATTTACAGATTCTCCAGACCGTTTTGTAAGTCTGTAACTACTGCCAGCACAAGGCTTCTCAGGATCTTCAGCAAAGAGCTCAACGTTTCGGAGCAACCCGCAGTTTTGTGTTTTTCCAGCTTTTGATCTGAGGCATAATGAAAGAAGCAAAGGAAAAGCTTCTTGTATCCTCCACATGCTTTTAAGATATCTGTTCACGGTCAGGCTCATCTCATCCCAAATGACTTAGGTTTAATTCTGTGATCAATATAGAAATTATTTAATTTGCTAACAACATTGTTAAGCATTCGAAACACAGAGATCCCTTAACCTAAAGCTTATCATTCAAATAGTCCCCTGTTAAAAAAGCAGTGCTTTATGGTGGGTTTTCAATAAAATGAAAAGGCAAATATTAGGGAAGAACTGTGAGAGGTATGAGGACAGCAATCAGGTCAGCTGTCAGTGTGCTAAAGGGCAGCACTGGCTCATGTGCAGAGGTAAAACCAACTGCTTAGTTTCTTCACGGTCAGATTGGGCAATTTATTTTGCAGATTTCTGAAGCTACTATGCCGCAAAATCCATTACCTGAGTTTCAAAATACATGCCAGCAGATTTCTTTGCACTGCTGAGGAAAAGATTAAAATGCAGTCACGTAACATATTATTTGGTTGGATAGCAGAAGTCTTAAAAATGCTTAACATTCAGACTGAGCGGCTTTTGTTAAAATGAATTTCACTGGCAGGTGGCCTACGCGTTACTCTGACAGGAACAACCACCCTCTTTGAGCACTGCAACTGACACTCAAACTTGGCCAAGGAGGGATGGAGGACAGATTCCAGAAACATTTCCAGGCTTCTAACAATCAATTGGAGAGGAAAACAAAGAAGAAAAAATAATTTTGATAAAGGTTGCCAATGGAGTCTCAGAATGACAAACAACCTTTTCAACAAAACAACTAATGCCCTCCACAGATGGCCACTTCTTATTTCCTTTAGATTGTTTTCTTTTTTTACTGATTTGTGCACGCGTACATATGTGTACATGCATACAAATAAACAGTTTCCTAGAGAACATCCCAACATGAATCCAAATAAGAAGTGATTTCTACTAGCTTTTAAAATCTACACAAACGTAAGAGGAATTTGATCTCTTCATTTTAGTTGTGCTTGATGTAAAATTTCTCTTAGTGCAACTATTGCATCTTAAGCTGCACAGTCAGCACTGAATTAACACCAACTTTTAAAAATTCCATCATGAGCGCTGCCAATCAATGCACTTGAAATGAAAAGTAGGAGCACTTGGAGTGAGGTACATGCTGTATTGCAAATCTTAAAGATTTTCAAAAAAGAAAACGTGACAGATCTAACAATAATAATGTTGCAATAAACCCCACCCCTTATTTACTTTTGCAACTCCCCTGTTCCATTCATGCCTGATAAAACAAAAACTCTCACATGTAGCAGAACGGATGCAGAACTGTTGGGACTGTCTTCCAAATGTGCACACTGGGAGGTTAAAACCTGTTCACCAGACTCTGGGTCCTCTCAGGTATCACAAGACATATAGCAAGTACAAAACTCTTTGCAACATGATTTTTGAATGAATTTATAACTGAGCAGCAGATGAGATGAAAATTCAAGGCTATATACAGTTTCACTGAACAAAGCGCATGTTGTGCCATCCCTCCCTCCCAACCCTTCCCCAGTTATTCATAATTTATAGACTTATCTGCCCACAGGGCTTTGCATGACAAACAAGAGTACTAAAGTACAAAAGAAATCAACACAATCCTGTTACACAGAAATAAAACCAACTTTCCCTGGATCCATCTGGCCTCAGCTAGGCCTGAAAACACTGCTTGGAGCGTGTGGTGGAGCAGTCGTACAGAGCTGTGCTCTCCACAGCTCACCCACTGCACATTTTGTACAGTGCAAAACATCCCTTCAAAACATCTTAAAATAGTGGTTTATTCTCTCTCTTTGCTCTCCAGGAGCCACAGCCCTCTCGTTTTGATGTCACATCTGCCTTGCAGCATCTCACAGGAGAACATCAAGCTGTCCTGTCACAGTGGTGTCACTGAACCCTCTGCGTCTCCCTGTGTGGCTGAGTGCAACCAACTGGAGCTCCACTACAGAGAGGGTAAGATTCAATTCCACCCTGTAGTCATCTTAGGTTGGTGGTGGTGTGCAAGAAAAGAGACCAGGTATTGAACAAGCCAACCCTTGCTTACATGTTTCTCACTCAGCATTTGTACACCTGCTGCCATGGGATCCCAGTCTGTGACAGACGCTTAAGGGTATTATGACAGTTCAGCAGTTGTGCAACATAAAAACTGCAACAGCAGCTTATCCAGCAATATTATCACCTTCTTAACCCAAAAAAAGCATACAAAACCAAACCTAGAACTGAGATCAGAGCTCTGGTGTGAAGAAACTGTGCACAACAGCAAAAATATTAGACATTTGGGCTCACTGAATTGCTCAGTTTCCCAACTTTCCTCTAGTGAGACTGCATAGCTACAGCTGCAGTTTCATCCTAAAAATCTGCCTGAATATTCACAATGATAACTATTGGCAGAATTATTACATTTAACTACTATACCTTCCAGATCCATCTTGCTGGAAGGACTGAAATTCGATGGCATTTGGGACTTGCTGCCAGCTTATACAAGATCCAATAGGATAACTGAATTCATCAGCAACATCCTTCACACTAAGGCCAACAAGGCAAGATGAAGACAGATAACACATGTGGCACTGAAGATGCCTCATTCTCCCACTTTTCAGGCCTCCCATTTGAACATCAGCATTGTGTGTCTACGCTGGGTAATCAGTAACGGGAGCCTTTCATTTCAACGTACCAGATATCTTTCCTCCTGCCTCATGCTGGGGGTACGGATCATGTGATTCTGTTCTCCTCTCCAGTCTCCAAAACGTCGGAAAAAATAATTGGACAGAAATCGATTGACAGGATCTCTAATAATATTGATGTACACTGGCTGGTCTCCTCCAAACCTGGTGGGAAGAAAAACGGGTGAATCTCATCAAAAGGTTTCGGACAGGCACACATTTGTCTTTCACCTGAATGTTTGCAAGGTATTCTCTACGGAGTTCAGAGTATATACAAGGCTAGAAGCAAAACTGAGATGCTTACAACTGCTTATGAAACTCTGTAAAAGCACATGAGATCTCTTTAGGATTAAAGGTAAACACGATATCACATTAAGCTGTAGTGGACTACAAACATTTTAGTTTAAGATCATTTCTTCCACAGTGTCCATGGTTATGTTTTCTCAGTTTTCTCCTCACAGTTTTCAGATGGAGAACCTTCTGCAGATGAATCCAAGGACATGCAATTCTTTTTCTAAACGGTCACGTTCTGCCTGGCGAGTCATGTCAGGGCAGGCAGTGCCTGATGCTAACTGCCATGAGGCAGCCCTGAGCCACCCTCACCTGTGCAGGAAGAGCAGCAACGTGCAAAGCATTTTGCAACACTTGAGCATATTTCAAAAGGCTGCCTCCGGATGAGCTGACAGATATGCGTGGTATTTCCATCTTTTTATTTGCTGCAACTTGCGTAAATCTTTCTCCCCTCACCCCTAAACCTGCCCCACCGGCTGGATTTGAGGCTATTTCGTGGTTACGTAGTGTCTTGCCCTAGGTACTGCACATTATGGGAGATTTTGAAAAAGCAATATGAAAATCAATAAGCACAATACAAAAGGAGAAAGGGAGCTTGAGAAGTTAAGGCCCGTGATTATACTGCATTTCCAGAGTGTTAAAATATCGACTGCTTATTTTACATCAACGCCTATCACCAGGAGAACAAGGCTAATTGCCAACCCAGTGGAAGAAAAATGGAAAGCTGCTTATGTTCCTCCTCGGTCAAAAGAGAAGAATGAACACTTATGTTCTGGAACAGACTTACAGACAACAATGATCTAAGACATAGCAAAGTAAACCTATTTGGATTGAGATGTTCCTAGGATAAACCCAACTCGGAATTTACCTCATCTAAGAGCATGCATTATGTTTCTCCCCTCCGTTTCCCCACTTTAGGAGAACAATCTTTAGTTAAGCACTCGCTTATGGTGTATTTTGAGGAGCTTGAGGACACAGCCATATTTAAGTATTTAAACGCTGTTCAGATGATTTTCTAAGTCACAGTTTATATTTCTTTTAAAATGTGAACTATCAGAAGAGAGAAAACAGAGGACGACATTTAGATTCAAAAAAACCTTCTCAGTTTTTCTTCACCTTTCAAGTCAGATGAATAATTGAATACATACAATTAAAGACCAAGGCTCTTCATTAATATTAAAGATCCACCCAAACTGTTTAAAAAACATTATAGTAACAGATGAGAAAAATTCCACACAGTTTTAACTTAATTTTTATTCCACACGATTCCTTAGACCATTTACTGGTCTAAACTTATTATTTATGCCTATCTTTATTTATGTCTATCAGTAGTTAAATAATTTCTTTATGTGGATCAGTAATCTCATTGACCTGAATGTTGCAGGATCACTGCCACAATTTGAAAATGCACAGACAGCAGAAAACTTTCAAACAATCCAATTAAGAAGGCAGATGCTCCTTGTTTCCTGATTAGCACACAGCCCAATTAGGACATATGCGTGCAAGGGAAGTATCTGGAATTCTTCTCTAAGATTGTTTTTGCTGCTTTTTATGCCTTTATACAGAAATAAGACTTACATAAAAAACAGACATTCCTGCAATTACCATAGAAAATTAAAGGCATTAAGCTTTGTCAATACACATTTAAATAGAAAAAGGTTGGTGAATGCCATGGTTGAGAGCCATAAAAATTACTATTTCAAGTGAAATTGCTGGCAAGACTAGGTTGCACCTGAAGTATTGAACACATTCTTTTCCTTCTGTTTGATGCAGATCAACAGTAATCTAAAGACAGAAGTGAGAGGAGAACAGTAAAGAAAAGGGGAAGCAATGAAGACAGTGAGAAGATGACAGCAGCAGCAAGTTGTCTCAGGACGGAGACAGAAAGATTACAAGAGCCAGAGAGGAAAGAGAGCAGGGATATCCAGCCTGGGATCTGCAGAAGACACTAAGCCTAAATGCTCCTCAGCAGAGGAAAAAAAGCAAGAACAGATGGTTATCAGTGTCTGGATGCAAATATTCAACAAACACTCATTGTCTTTTCTGAAATAAGAGGAGGGGCCGGGTTGCATAATCAACCAACCAAAGAATTAGAGCCTGTTTTTTTTCTCGTAAGGTTGTGTCCCCTAACAGGGGAACAGCAGACTAAGTACCAACAGCTCTGAGAGAAGAGGCACATGCGAGCTCGTCTCTTCCGAGAGGATGGCTGAGATGCAAAGTCGCTCCCTAAGAACTGCAGAGGAACTTCTCATCTCTGAAACGGAGACCGTGGCCTCCCAAAACACCAGACTGCTCAAATTTCTGATTTCCTGCACACTTTAAACAGGCTGGTATAGACCCAGCTGCAGTTGTTCCATCAGGCAGCAAGCCTCATTTTTAGAAAAATTAAATTCTAATTTTTAGAAAAATTAAATCTGTTTGGGCTCATATTGAAATCTGCATGTCTTAAGCATAGTTTATCATACTTCAAATTTCAACCATTTGTTTCTATGGACTGTACTGAGACTCCTGGATGGAAGATAAGCAGCAGTTGCATGGCATAAAAACTCCCAGTTTTTAAAAAATCAAAAATCAATAACGTTAGGCAGTTTAGACATAGGTGAGAAAATCAATGCTCCATTTGCTCAAGTATGCTCTGCACATTTTTTATGTATCTGTCATTCACATCATTTTAAAAGTTACTTAGCTCTCCCAAATTAATAACATACACATGACAATGCTATTGCAAACACTAACAACATGCAGTGCTCTCGTTACCTACCATATAAACTTCCCTACACTCAAATATCTGTTGCAAAGGATTCAAAAAGGAACCCAGTTACGCTTTTTCCAGTCTGAACAGAAGGCTTATCTTCTCAGAGTGGGACCACATTTGGATCTGGCATGATAAACATACTGGATCCTTCTCACGCCCAGCAGGGCATCGCTGTAATTGGGTTGAGTGGGACAGGACAACACCTCTCCAATGGAGAGCTGAAAGTGTACACTCTGATCCACCACAATGCTCTTCCTGCACTTAACTTCTCCTGATTTATTTAACATGGACTATCACATCACTTTAGTTTTCACTGCTCTTTTTTGACAGGTGTATTTTCAGAGTCCTCATCAAAATAACTAGCATATTTGGAGGCTTCAATCACCAACACTTAGATTCACTAATATTTCCCCATCTCTTTTTTTAAAAAATGGAGAAGAAAAGCTGAGAAATATGCCAGATGTTACAAGTCTGCCTTAGAAAAATGTCTCTGATGAATTCTGATATATTAATTACATGAGCATAATCTTTGCTCAAAAAAGTTTACAAATCCCTTCTGAGTTGAGAAGACAAAAGCAAAAAAAGAATCCAAAGAATTCAACCAAAGCAATTTGCTTTACTGAAAAATGGAGAATATCTCAGCTCCTGTTATTCGTCATCTCACTTTTTAAGAAAGTTTAAATATGAATGCAGTCCTGTCATTTCACTTCAGGAGGCTGCTGCATTCCTGCTCAGCACAAAACTCTTCACACAAGCGGAAGTACTCTTCTGCATCCCCACACACAAAGCACATTCCTAGTGGAAATCGAGATACTCAAACCTTTTCTCTGTGGCTGCCTGTTGCTCTTTTAACGTCAATTATTTCCTCCTAGTTAGTTGCTGTAAGTTCAATAAAATGGAAGCAAACAAGGACTGACAGTATCCTAATGTTAATATGGATAGGCACACTGTGTCCTGCTTAGAAAGGAAGCACAATTTCCTTTTGCAGCTCTATACAACCATGTTGAAAGCAAAATTGCCCAGGAAGCTTTACAGATGAATTATGTTACGGCTCCATTAACCGATCTGCAGAACAGCTTCAATGGGAGATCATGTTAAAAACGTAAAACTTTCAGCTTGTTGGAACTTACGGAGATGCAGTAATATTAAATTCTATCTTCTGGAAAGGTTTCTTATTTGCACAATAAGAAATGAGAATTTATTGTAACAACTCTTATTAACAAACACTTCTGGTGAAGCAACCTCATTCTGTATGCAAGGCATCAGGCAGCTCTGGGTTGCTCCCCCAACCCTCTCTGAGGACAAGCTGCCACCTTTTCTGTAACAATTCCCAGAGGACTGAGGTTCTGCCAACCTCCAAACTCACAGTTTACCTTCTTGCTTTTGTGCCTTTACCCTGTGCTGTGGTCATGCTTTCAAGCTTTTTGTTGAAATTAGGAGGAAAAAAAAAAAAGGTGAGCTGAGCTAAATTTTTTAGTTTCAAGACTGCATTCTTGGCTGGGCTGGCCTTGAATGGGAGGTGTGATCTAACGTGCCCGATGGTGCAAGGTTAACAGTAAAATGGTGCAAACTGACAACACCGCGCTCAATAATTACCTCTTCTGGAGCTGTGACATCAACACTAGAATTTTCAGCTTCTGATGTGACTTGCATGGGTAATGTTGTTGTAAAAAAATACCAAAAGAATTGCTTAGTAAATTGCCTCAGACCAGTGAACAAATTGCAGGTTATACCATAAGGCCTTGTATATCATTATCCTATAAATCTCACAGAATATTGGATGCTGTATTTCTGCCAGTCTTTTACATTCCTGCATAGTAAACATACAGTGATCTTTTCCCCTCTGCCTTTCATTATGCTAAGGATATCAAAGCAACTTGAAATAGAAATTCATAATGAACAGCACCAACACGGATACCACTCCTGCTTGGGTCTGTACGGTATCTCCAGCTCAAGCAAAGCTGAGAAGACAACACTTGAGAAGGAAAAACTGATTGTGTTTTACATTTATCTCATGCAAAGCAACGGCTGGAAACAACAAAGAAAACACGTATTATCCACAGAATCCTAATAACAGCTGATGTCCAACACTGCATTTATGAAACCACTCAATTCCAGACAGCTTGCATTTAAGGCTTTAGGAAGATCTGGCTCAAGTACTTTCTGACCTCTAATTAACATTTTGTTAGAATTCAGAGATTTTTTCATCAAAAACAAATGTTGCATATTATGGAGGAACAGAAAACTTAATTACAAATTATTACAAGAAATTCCCACCAAATAGTAGAACAGCTGACACAACACTTTGGAAAACACTAAATCAACTAACGTGGTGTGCACAAAAGACGCATCTTCAAAATTGGCTGAGACTACAGATCTGGCTGAGATATTCAGAGAACATCTTGAGACTTGACTTCTTAGGAAGGTTATCATGGAAAGAATGTAGGCAAGGGCCAGAAGTTACAACGCACTCAGTATTGCACGTTCAACTTCCCGTCTGAATGCGCTTATCAGGATTGTTAAGGGTGACCCCAGCTGTCTCACGGAAACGGTTGTCACAGAGCAGCTGAAGATAAGGCTAAGAGGGTCCATATGGAAAGTGAAATACAGTAAATTGGGCATAATGAAAAATTGCCTTTCACTGCATGCTGTAACTTGGTAGTACATTGTATGTCACAATGCACACAATTTAAAAGCCCACGTAACGAAAATTGAAAACATTGCTGCCATGTCCCAAATGTGAAATTCTAAGCAATTGTCATCAAATAGAAGAATCTGTGGCTATTACCATGCCTGAGCATTTGAATCTCTGCTATCTAACACTTTAATCTGTGATTCAGAAGAAAAGCAGAAAACCATCGATAACATTTTCAGATAATGAAGTTGCGAAAGGAGAGGATAATGAAGGGAGTAGTTTGCTGATGAAGAGCCACCTGAGCCATAGGGCAAGCACGACATAAGCAAACAACAAATTGTTGCACAGCAAACAAAACCCAAAGCACTGAGAACTAAGAGCAGGGACTGCTCACAGTAATGGTGCAATTCTGCTAAGGATGTGTATGCCTGCACAGATTACCAGCAGTGTGAGACCTTATAGGCCAGAATGATCCTAGTTTCTCTTCTCCCAAAGAAGAGAGGAGCAAAGATCGGGCACAGCACTGACGTGACCGATAACCGATTAGAGTCGTTCCTAAGCAAAGCATGCACAAAGTTCAAGCAGAGCCACAAGAATGATGAAAAAAATACCTTGCAATGCAAAAACGTCAAGGTCAGAACTTTCACTTTGAAAAGAAAACAGGAAGGAAAAAAGAGAGGAGGCTGACAGGTGATTTCACCATGGCATGTAAGAATTTACACACGAAAATTTACATAGGAGAAAAATGTATTCTGAGATCCAATGAAAAGTGATCAATTGGGTTTCTCAGAAAAATTAAAAGGAAAAATAACTCACTATGTACACTCAGAGGATAATTCAGTACAAGAAGAATTTACCAAGGATAGCAGATTCTCCATTACCGGTAATTTTGAATCAAGACTTAACTTTTTTCCCCTAAAGGATATGCTGTAGTTCAAAAACCTAAACAGTCTGTATAATGCATTACACATTAGGGTGAGAAAGACTACAGAAATGACTTGGGACTGCTGTAATCCAAATTTTGGCCTCAAGGCAGGATCAGCTATGCAGTTATCACTACCAACTGCAAAATCATTAAGCACAATCTATTTTATTGCTTTGCTGTCACTATTGGTGAAGCAATTTGCCAGATACCTCGAACTCTGTAGGAGCAATGTAATACCACCACTTCTGATCTCATTACAGTCAAAGAGCAGTATATTCCCTTTGTCTTTATATAAGATTCAAAACTTACCAGTTTCCTCTTCCACAATCTTCTGTCATCTTTCTCTGCCCATTCAATCTTTCCTCACAGGACAATTTTTTCTCTGACCTTTTCCTTTACTCTGCTTTGGACTCTGAGTAACCAATGTGTTTCTCAAATTAATTTACTCTAAAATTGGTAATACAATCTACAGTGTGAATGTGAGTGCAGAAACCAAAATGACAGTAAAAAAGCATAATTTAAGCGTTATGCCTGATTCAACCAGCTTTCAGACCACAGTAAGTAGATTTCAAGTAATGATTTCTATTCAGAGAATATTGTATCACCAGCTAAATGAAAGCTAAAAAGTCTATTACATGAAGAACACAGGAAATCTATGGAAATAAATTTTAAATCGGTTAATCTTAAAAGCTGTGGAAAAACTCACTATGGAGCAATGTTTCCTTAAAAAAAAAAAAAAATCCCCCAAAAACAAAAACCAAACAAACCCAAACCAACAGCACCAAAACCCAGCCCCACAGACCATACAAAGGTCAAACTGCATGCTAGATCTGTGCTTAGCCACAGTTAAAAAACATCATTACACAGTCACATCATTAAAAAAAATTAGTATAAAAAAAGAAAAACGATGTAGGAGGGAGTACAGCACCATGTGGCCATTCATGAAATGTGTACTTTACAAGGTGGACCTCACATGGTGGTAGAAAGTGTTTCACGATGTGTTAGCAAAAAAACATAGATTATAATGAACACACATAAAGACACAGTGTTAAGGCTGGGCACATAGGTTTAGCTGACATTTCCCTTCTTTTAAGGGCTTGCCCAGAGGGTAATAATTTTTTTTCTTAACATACTTTTAACGATATTTCCTAGGTGTGTATGTTTTTTCTTCAAGGAGAAAAAATCCACAACATGGGACTACTTCAGTAGATAAACTTAGGCTGGAATCATTGTTTCAAGGTGCGTTAAGGAGGTATTTGAAGAGCCCAATCCTTCCTAGGACTGAGCTGTACAGAATCAGTGCAGGTAGGCTGAACTACTGCAGTTCATACAAAGTATTCTTCAGTTCGTACTTCAAGGGGCACAGACATTCTGCATCTTCTTAGGCCAACTCCATGCATTTGCCCAGCATGCTTTTTTCAAGAATTAGCTGTGTAGAGTTAAAACACATAATAGGTATGTTCTGCAAACACCTGCACTGTGTGGTATTTCTTGCTCCAGAGAATTGGAAAAACAAGAATTCTGAAGTTGCTAATAAATGAGGGCTGTGACAAATATTCTGTGACTCTGTTAAGTCAAAGAAAACAGCATCACAGAATCAATGTGGTTTTATGGAACTCTTACTAGCCTGTAGAAAATTTAAAAATGAAATTCTATTTCCAAGTCAATGGACCAGAGAGACACGCACAGGTGAAGTCATGGCAAAGCAAGACAATAAGGTTTTAAAAAATGGCAGATGGATCATACAACCCTTACAGACGATCAACAGTCTAGCATGCAAGGCTTTCAAACACCAACCTTCCAGTGCAGAGTGCTCCTGCTTTCAAACATGCAGCTGATTCACACGACATACAGGCAAGTTAATTTATCAAGATTTACCTCCTCTGTGGTTGTTGGCTACAGACACATTTTACAGAACCCAAGCACAGGGAATGCTGTAATGTCAAAGTGCTGTATTAAGCTGTCATTTTTAGAGTTTTTTCTATATCAGAAGAAACACATAACCAGTGAAAAACAACAAAAAATCCCACAAACAAACCCTGAACAATACTCAGAAATTAAGTATAGTTTTGGGCTTATCCAGACTGAATCTCTCTGCCTTTATCTGCCTTCATGCAGCACGTGATGTACTGCCACCCATAATTCAGAACTCATGTCCAAATCAAATTGTCTCTGAGTCCTCTACTGGCTTTCCAGATTCCGTCTGAAACTGGCCAATGGGATCAGGAATTACTCAGGAATTAGGCGTGGGGGGAAACTGGAAAGATAGGCAGAACAGCTGGAACTGCTATATGTCTCTTACTTAGAAAATCATGCTAAAAGGAACGCACTGCCCCCTCTTCTCAAGCACGGGCACACAGACACTCAATGCAGACACACTGCAGGTATTAAACTGCAGCTGAAGGGAAGAACAGGGCAGCAGCTCAACACTGCAGAGAGGCTGACTCCTCACGTCCTGCTGCTGGGCATTAATTCATTCTGGCTTCAAACAAATATGATATATTGAACTGAAATCTAAGGGCTAATGAAAATGTGAGATTAAATAGAGTTCACGGTTTATCTTCTTGCATCTCTTTACCACATCATAAGAAATTTTAAAGGAGATATTCCCAAGTGGTCTATGATTCCTGCAGAAAGTAAAGAATTCATTCCTTCAGCAAAACCTGAAAAAGCCCATTTCTCTCTCTGGGTGGTCTTGTTAATGACTCTCCTGCTTATGACTTTAGCCTGACCTAATCAGCTGGCCTTTATGCAAGCAGAAGTCACTGACAGAAGCACAAATTTAGATTTTTAACACATTCCCTTGTAATGTTCGTTTACCCTGAGACAGGAGAGAGCAGGCAAGCTTCCAGCTCTGTCTGAAATGGGGGCTGTAAGTGCATACTCTGAAGATCCAAGAACACCTACTGCAGTTAGGTGCTGGAGGGAGGAAAGCTGCCTTACTACATCCAGAATGGGAGTCACACAGTTCTCCTGATCCCTGACTCATCCTGAACCAAAGCCTGGCCTCACTGCCCCTGCATGCATTCCTGCAAATGTTCTTCCGCTTCTCTGAAATCTGTGACACGAAGCACACTCCAAGCACCTTGACTGTTTGCACAAAGACTACAATAATTATTGAATTCATCATGAGATTACTAAGAGTTCAGGTGGGGCTCTTCTACAAACTTGAAGCTCCTACCTGCTTAATTTTTCTCAGGCTAAGTAAATAGAACAGAGGCACCTACGACAAAGCACAGTGAACAACCTGCAGTTATCATGAAATAACTTTTTGTGCTTCTGCAAGTTATTTCAATTCTTCAAAGATTCTAGAACTATACCTCTAGAACTATCACTGTACTATTTGCATCTACTACAAACACTTGCAAACTCAGCAAACGTAGCAGCGACATATAAATCTGTTCCTTCTTTTGAGCATAGATAAGAGGCACACTGAGAGATAAGAGGCACACTGAGGAGCACCAGGGAATAAAAAGTATTTCAGTGAATGAGAACCTAAATCTCTCTGGCAAAACCCAGAGGAACTCAAATTATTGTGGCTAATTTCTAATGTAACAGTAAAGCTTACAGATAACTGAACAAAGTACCAAAGCAAGTGGTAGAGACAGTGTAACTAGATGCCTTCAAACAGCTTGGATGCTTGTATGGAAGGCTTCTGAGAAATATACCCTTTTTCCAATCAAGAGCGAGAAAATGTGCTGAGCTAACCCCAGCAGCAACAGCCAGTATGAAACCAAAAAGCATCCAAACATTTACCTCTACAGATAAGAACATTTCAAAGTAGGGTTATCAGAAGAATGCCAGGCATGGAGAGTCCAGTGTTTACCTGAATAGGACAATGAACACAGAGCCATAATGAAAAGCCTCATCAAGGAATCACAAGCAAAGGATAATTCAATAAACAGCTCCATCTCCCCCAAAGCAATGATCCTGAAACAGACTGGATGGAGCTGCCACCCTTCCGAAGCACAGGGACGTCTCCTAAAGCTAGCCCTATCTGCACTGGGTAAACTGGAAACATAAGCTGCAAAACACTATGAATAAAGCTTTTCCTTAACTCGTCTTTGACAAGTGCCACAGAGAAATTCCCTCGTATCAGAGAACAGCAAGAAACTTAGTTTTTTGTCTTCTATTTGAAGCTGCAGTTAATCAGATATATGTCAGTAAAAGTTAATGTTTCCGTTTTAATGTATTCTGTTAAGATTTAACTTTCTGTCTGCCTCTTTGTGCTATTTTGGATTGAGGAAAGATGATACCAAACTAAAGGAAGACAAGAACATAGGAAAGTAAATGAAGATTGACTGCAGCTGAACCAGCACACCCTCTTAAAACGTTCTTCAGAGAGAGAAAAATGTCCCCAGCAAGCATTGAGTTTGGGATGAGATTTTCAAGATTTCTGAACTTTATTCAGCAAAACCAACTGTGCCACTGAGACATGCATGTGCTCAGATTCACCAGTGACCTAAGCCTTACTCACTTCCACAGGAGATTTTTTCTAGAGAGAAGATATAGGCAATGTAGGCCATTGTTTTTTCCTCCAGTTGGAAACAATCTAAACAGCTGATATTATATATTATATATATATATTATATACTGATATCTGAATATTTAGAGAGCTTTCAGCGCTGACAGGTTTATAAGCAGGTGCAGGTTGCAAAGGAGGAAAATCCAAATGATTTGTCGTTGCTGTTGTTCACAAAAAGGACATTAAACAAACAAAGTTTATGTTTCTTACTACTGTTTGGGAAGCTGAAAGGCATCAATAACTGGAGGCGAAGCAGACTCCTATTTTGCAGGACTCTGCTTATGTTTTATTTCCTTCTCTAGTACTCAGTGATATGCTCTAAACTTCTTACAACAATCCCTATGGATTCTGAAACTTAAATAAATTAAGTGCAATGACTTTGAAGCTTACTGAAAGAGGGGTGAAGACAACTTGTCTTTACCTCCTATCTGTCTGCCTGATAAACACAGGTAGAAGGAGAACAAAGTGTTCTCTATCCCCTTCTGCAAACAAAAGCCTAGTTTCAAAGGTATGGAACACCAAGTGAGAAGTGAGTATGCTTGCTGGATTAACACCCAGGATGGCTGCCCATGAAAAACTCTGATCTCCAGGAACAGTTCTGTTACAATGCCTTAGAGAAAGACTTGTCCCTTTCCCTGTGAAGGAGTAGGGGTTTCCACCAAAGTGGGCTTCTTTAATCTTCAAGCTATCTACTTTTTGCCCAAAGAAGTTGTGTGCACCCTGTTCCTGAAGCTGTTCAAGGCTGGATGGGGCCCTGGGCAATCTGATCTAGTGCCCCACAGCAAGAGGGTTCGAACTAGATGGCCTTTAACGTTGCTTCCAACCCAAGCCATTCTATGATTCAGTCCCACTCTCCACTCTGTTGGCTTCTCACTAAGAGTTGTTGTGTAAAGCCTTGAGATATCTGTCAGGAAACATCATACTGATATTTAGATGCTTATTTAATTTCTAGGGTATCACCTGGCTTTTATGTTGAGCTGGTAGAAAAGTTAGGGTAAACAGGAAGAACTATATTCCATAGATAATTTGAGTTCAGCTATCCATTATAGATGGACTATAAAGGAATAGTTTCAAAAAAACTCAACCAATCAACCAACCAACAAACCCAAACCAACACACAAGCAAAACTGGAACACTTTAACAATACTGTACTATTTCTAATGCCTGTTTAACTCACATGCTTGAAATTTCTCCAAAATTGGTACATCACAGTCCACTCCCTAATGAAAGACAGTCTAAAAAAATCATCCTGGCATTAAAGAACAAAGAAAAATATCCAACATCCCACTTCACCATTAGATGTAACACCACCAATAAATTCTGAAACAAAACTAAAACTCACAAATGTTTTATTTATCAGAAAACACTAGGAAATGCTAAACCAAAAGTAAGCAGTGTTGATGTACCTCAATGGTATCTCATCTAAAAGATGAATCACCCTCTTCACTACTAGATGACTACTAGTCAAAACAATTTTTTTCTGAATAAAAGGAAAACTACATTTTTCGGGTTTGTAAGTAACAACCAAAAAGGAAGTTGCAAATATTTTTATATCTTTTATGTAGTTCTATATATTTTCATAAACTTGTATTGGAAGAGAAGTAGATAGATTTAACCTTATGGATGCACTACAGAAGAAACATGTTACCTGTATGACAAGGATGCATCCTATTTATAGAAATGGAATCAGAGGAGGAGCAAAGAGGTAACCGTGTTCATGTTTTTCTCATATATCTAATGCAATGTACCATCTGTGAAAAATCAATTTAACGCAAGAACTTCCATTTGACCCTGAGGCATGCTACTTGTTTGATCCTGCATTTTGGCTGGGAGAAGAGATGATTTACTGAAGAGGCGAAGTCCTATTCTAATGAGTTCTATAATTTAAAAACGTAAACAGAACTGTCGCAGAATCAGACTTGAGAACATGGAAGACCAAAATTCTGTTTAACTCTTCAGATTTTCATGCAATGAAATCATGCCAATAGTCAGCTACAGACCAAAGAAACTTTTAATTGCTCAAAATACTTTGTTTTCAGAACCTCCCCCCCTTTCAGTTTAGCATTTCTCTACCCATGCCTGAAGCCATATAGTAAAAGCAGATGCACTAATATTACTGCATAAACAAAACACTGGGAAGCTAGGCAAGCTCTTGCAAAGACCTCTAGAAAATTCACACTTCTACAGAAACTCTTTTATCTGAACACCAGGAGTCCAACTTAGTAGCACAGATGGCACAGATCCTGAATATAATTTTCAAATGAAATTTAAAGCCTGGGCAATAACCAACTGCAGTCAGCTTTAACCTCCGTATCCTGGCTAAATACTAACTGGCATAACTCATTCACACCCTTCCAAAAATTCCTCAGAAGCTTCATCCAAACTCAATTTTCTTCACATTCTATGCTATAAATGTCTCTAGAGTCTTACCGTGTAATTTAAATAGCTGCTACTTTTTATGACAGAAGGGATTACACTCCCATGATACGGAGTGTAATTCATTTACATGGTTTATACATCTGTATCCTGTAGAATCAGGACTATTTTGCCAGTACAAAATTAAATTGATTAAATAAAATCAGTTCAGGTACAAAATTAATGAACTTTGTGGAGTTTTCATTCTTAGATTAGCATCTGATTCTACAGAGAAGAAATGTTCAAGAACAGTCTGCTACCACTTTTAAAACACTAATGCACAGCTTTAAGACCCATGTTACCATCTCATGCATGTTGGCTGGAAATGTTATAAATGAAGGTAACCTTAGTGGCAAAAGCATGCAAAAGCTTCTTGGCTTTTAAAAAACATAATGTACCTAACTATTTTGTAGCAAAGAGACAGTAGGAAAAAAAAACTCTGAATGCAACTTTCAGTGCCAGAAAGGAGAAAAAGTCTATTGCATTGTTCGTATTTTAAAAAGAAGGGAAAACACATTCTATGTATTACAACTATTTGAAATCATCGAAAAATATTTTTAAATGAAAAAATGCCTTACCTTGAGAAGTTGAGGAAATGAACATGTCTAGTGAATAAATAGGGCTGCTCAGCAGTGCTTATGTTTTTGATCAATTCCATCTAAAAAGAATTAACAAATCAAATTGTCTATGTTATGTCAAGGCACATTTGGAGACAAATACAAGTATCAAATAAAATACAGGGATTTAATTTTCCAGTCAGCATTACTCGGGTACTCCTTCTCCACCATCCCTCCCAAATATTGTTAGCAAAATAGCTATTTCATGCCTAAGCAAAAAGGTTAAAGATGCAAACACCATCATGCCATTATGGAGCTTATTTACTTCCGAAAGTGGGTATCAATTTAAAGAAAGGCATAAACTAAAAGAAAAAGCTAAATTCTGCAGCAGAACATTGCAAGTGGCAGCTGCCTTCTGAAGACACTGGCTCTGTTAGCTAGAATGCCAAAATGAAAAATGTCTGAAAATGTAACAGAAAGCAGGAGTTGAGCCAATGGCCAGAAGAGCATGGCAGACTACTATGTCCAGACCATATAAATATTGAGCTACCTCTAAGGGATATCAATCGTTATTTTATTTTTTTATTTTTCAGTTTTGATATTCTGACATTTTGCCATGGTTTTTACACTGCATGTTACATTTTGTTGCTTCTCATCCATCTTTCATTCTCCCCTTTTTTTTCTCTAGGATGCACACCCTTTGTCTTTCAGACAAGACCAAGTACAGACATTTAATTCCTGGGATCAAATAATAAAGTGCACAAACAAATATGCTCTTCTCTACCTTCAACAATTGTATACACAAGTGTACAACAAGCACTGAAGCAATTTGTTCTCAGGGCAGATCTTTTCCTGTCAAAGGAGTATGAGTATACCAAGCTTTATGCCTGAGAAAGGCTGCAAACCCAAGGAAATGGAACAAAAAGGAGACCAGCAAAAGAAATACAGCATGAATAGAACAGAGAAACAAGAAAACAGGGAGAAGATGTGTGATTAATAACAATACAGCAAGAAGGGAATAAGCCCTCTAGCTTTAGTTGGTCATATTTAGACTCTACACTGTTTGCCTCAAGTACAAGCAATTCTTCACAAAGCTCCTCCAGTAAAATAAAAATGCAATGAGCGAGAAACTCAGCAACCTAAAGAGCAGAACTTGCTCAGGCCCAATTAGAAAGCCCAAGACACCTTGTAATAATGGCCACAAAATCATTGAGTGTATTTTGTTAATGCTCTGAGAAGACAAGGGCCTTCCTAGCAAACCAAATAAGCTGACATTTAGTTAGGACTGGTAACTCTTGCTGCCAAAAAATTAAATTCATCTACCTTGTTTCCAGAAGGAAACAGAAGAAAAACTCTAGGGGCTGGATATCATTTGTTTTTATTCAACTGAGTTACAGGAGAATTGAAATTCTCAAAACTGTATGAAGCTTTCTGCTGTACGGTTATTTTACCTGTGTTACTCTATCTATCTGTATGAATGAACAGCAGAAGGAAGATGTTAATACAGGATAAACTCTACTCAAGTCACTACTGTCACCACTGTAATTCCATCTCAGAATAAACAAAGAACCATAATTACAGCATAAATATGGAGATGTAAATGTTATTATAAATGCAAGAAGTAATTACACTGAGTTAAAATATATAGGCAGCTTTAAAATAATAATGACAAATAAATGTGTGTGGTGTGGTACATGTGAGTGCTACCACACGAGCCTCCCTTGCCTCACCTTGTGTTAGGCACCAACTGGCCAGCACCTCAACGCTTCCCTTGTGCTTCACCTCATGCGTCAGGCTTGGGTCAGTCTGCTGCTGGCCTAACAGAGGACTGCTGCACCAGGAGCTAAAGCAGTCTGCAAAGATGCACGCAGATAGCTGGACAGCATCTGGCTGCCTGGCTTTCTATTTTTAAGCTCTCGCTACCAAACCCAATCTCTTGTGCTATGATAATAACTTACTCCAAAGCAGATGCAGAATTTTGTTTTGACTTGAAGTACCTTCATATTTAGACACTTAATGTTCAACTGGACTTGTAAGCAGATGTGGATAAAGCCACAATGTGCATACGAACAAACAAGCACAAAACATTCTTTTAAAAATCCTGCCAAAAGGGTAAGCAAGGCTCAACAGATACAATACCCAGATGTCAGGAGGGAAAAACAAATAACTGTAATGGCTCACAGCCACATGCAAATTGTGGCCATACTTCCCATGGGCCTCTCTCTTCTCTGATCCCACTGAACTTTTTTCAGTTTAATGAGCCAAACGTACTGCTCAGGAATACGAAGTAATCAGCCCTCTTTTAAGATGACGCAAAAAGAAAAGATCTTCCAGTGTCTCCCAGAAGAGTAGAGCGCCTAGTATTTCTCTTCTACAAGATGACAAGCTCAGAGGATGACCCGTCAAGAATCATGAATGGAGGAGAGCTCAGAAAATCAAGTACCTTTGGATGGAATGGCCATGCAGGAAGGAGAGAGATACAAGTACCATCCAGTAGATGATCTTAAACCATCCTAAATGCTGATTTGCTCCCTAACATAGCATCTTTCCACCACTGCATCTCCTTGCTTAAGCTTTCACTCTTTTTTCTCCAAAATTCATTTTCTGCATTGACTTTGAAACAGGACCTTTAAACAAGACCAGATCTGCAAACTGAGGCAACTCTGTAAATTGCAAGGTATTTTTTAATCCTAAAGCACAACTGAGCAAGAAAACCATGAGGCCACGCTCCCAGGAAAAAAGTTTTTCCTTAAACTACTGCCCTACACTATCACTGTAGGATCTCAGCTGGCCATACAGAAGAAATCAAGTCATCACGTTCAGCAGTGTATTTATGAGTATGTTCAGTTGCTGCGTTGTAAATAACAATCCAGCAGATGGCATAGTGAAATGATTTGGAGAGAGACTGCAAGGGGCCCTCCCCAAAAGGAAAGAAACGTGGAGGATGGCTTTGCTCCAGCCACAGCATTGTTCCTGCATCAAAAGTCAGCTTTGCGAGATAGGATATCTTCTCTCCCTCTTCCATAAACATCTATCCTCCTGCGCTGGCCTGCTCATAGTAGTCCCATTTAGTTTGAGATTTGTAATAGGTAAATTGCACTGGGAACAAAAGAAATAATCAGATGATAATCTTCCCTAGAGAACAGACTACTCTTAAGCTGCTGCATTGCACTGGGAGAGAATCTGAAGTCAAAATGTACAAAAATGGTGAGGCAACTGATTTTCCAAGTGAGGTCAGCTGAAAGACACTGTGGTTTCCACTAACACTGATACAAATAAGAGAAAAATGGTCTGTATCTGCCTCTCTTTCGAGTTGTTTACCTTCTTCTATACCAGTTAGAGCCTCTACTGAAGGCATGCAGGGTTCAGAAAGCACAAGTATCTACAGGCGCTTGGTATATCACTTTCATCTTGGTATTACTTCATTTCCATAAACAAATCAGAGCTCACAGGAACGAGACCAGATCTTCATTTTAAACTCTTCATTTTAAACAAGTTTTGGAATTGTTTCAAAAATTTCTTCAACTCCCCAAACTGCTAGGACTAATTTTCTGTCTTTAAAAGCATTTAAGAAAAATTAGCAATGGATTTTCAGTGTGTTAAACTTGAACTATGCATAAAGCTGGCTGCCTGTCCAAAAGGATGGGTGGTAGAGAGAAATGATGCGAGGACCAACTATCAGTTACTCCCATATGCGACCAGTATTTGCATATCTATAAACATACTCATTTTTCCTTCTCTGAATGCAAAAAAATGGGGGTGGGATAGTCAGAGAAAGGGAAGAATTAATTTTGCACCAGTACATCTGTCACTCTAAAGCCACATTAATTAGGTTGACTTTGTATACATAAATACTACACATGAGTTGTGTAATTAGAAGTTTCCAATTGTTAATTGAAAATATTGCAGTAAATGGGAAGGCACAAATTAACTCATCTTTTTCCAGAAGCCACTCCCTTATGCCATGGATGTTCTATGGCTGCACTTCTAATTGCTGGCAGGCAGATGCAATTTGGGAAGATTTCTTACTAGGAAGAAGACTGGAAAAGGCACCAAGCATATGGATTCCAGTCACATGCGATCTCCATAGTCATTAAGAACACCTACATGCTTAACTTTATTTAACAATAGCAGACTGCACAAGCTAAATATTTACAGAAAAATCTTGGCTGGATCAGAGCTTTAACCAAACATAGGACAGACAAATGACAGCAGGAAGAGAGCAATAACATCTCGAGCAAGCAGCCCATGCTCGTGCTGGGAGCCTACAGCCCAGCCCAGACCTCTTTTCTCTCATTCCAATGCCTGGAGCCTGAGACCATTCATTCTCTTAATTGCCTCTTATGTACACCACATTAAAGATGGGAGAAATATTTCATTTTTCATACTCTGCTCACAAAAAAAAATGAGAAGACAACTGAAAATACCCTAAGCAAGAGAACAGTTAGTGTCTCCAGGCATGTAACCTGTGCTTTTCAGAAAAACTACTTATTGAATTATGAACCGGTTGTAAATATGTGAATAAGCCATAAATTAAAATAAAGTGACTCAAGTTATTGAAGAGCAGACTAGGGAGTAATTCCTCAGCTCTGTAGCAATATGTTCTCCACTATCTCTGTTTCTGCATGTTTGTCCTACAGTAACCTAACAGCTTCTGGAGTGCAAAAAATAATGCAACTATTCATCTCTATCAGTATACCGGTTGCATCAAAAATCTGTTTGAGCTTCTCTTGAATCTTGATACATTGGACTAAAGTAGGGAAGACTGTTTACGTATGATCTTTTATTACGTTTAACAAGTTCTCTGGCTATCAGAGAAATGCAGCAGATCACGAGAGTGAGAGATTGTGGCTGTTACTTCCTTAGAGGCTTTCAGATTCTAATCAGTAATCAAACTTGACAGATATAATCAAAACAAAATTCAAACAACCCAAAACACAAAATCAATCACACCAATAAAAATCCCCTATCCCATATCCAACAGTTAAGCAGAAAATGCTAAAAGCAGAAAGAGTAACACAAGACAGTTTGCTTCCTGACCTGATGAGACTGCTTTGCAAACTGCCCAGGCTCCGCGTTGCTGACAGCGCAGTGCCAGCCGCAGCCCCCTGCGCACACACTGGTGCTGCAGCCCCAGGCTCTGCCTCTGCCCTTGGTCACCGAGTGGGGCTGAGCAGTGCAGCAGGGAGGACGCTGGCCTCTTCAGCAGCCTTTTGGCTGGTGTGGCAGCCCTGGATAGCCAGTCCCTATCACTGGCCAAACACAAGTGCCCTGGAGGGTCAGGTGAACTGCTCGCTGCCTGCAGGATCCCGATGGCTACACTGGAAGGAGGGAACGTGGGAACTCCAGTAGCAACATCTGCTCCCGAATTCTAAATTGGAACAAGCTGTTATATCTGAAATAATAAACATTGAAACTTATGCTCATAAAAAGGCTACAGATAACCACAGGAGGATAACTCTGGTAGACCCATGTCTGTATTTTGATCATTGCATACATCCTCTCATGGTTTGTAGACTGCTAATCTTAGGAGTGATGCAGACATTTGCTGCAGCACTTACCTGAATCAACAGATCAAAAGAACAGCTGTGGGCAATGTGTAACAGCCATGTGTAAGGCATCTGAATTAATCAGTACACCCTTGAGGCTTCTGGAGTTTTTCCGTGTTACTTGCATCAATACCTACTGATGGCATTGAAACTTACGGTGAGCCCATGGTTACCCTAGATACAAATGAATTTAAATAACTACATCTTTTGTGCAATCAAAGCTGCAAAAATAATGTCCTCCATGGCTTTAAGGGAACATGAAAAGGAGTGTCCAGGTAGAGAAGTTTTACTTGTATTTGCTTTACATTGTATGATAATGTGAAAAAGGCGGATGAGTGGGAAGCTGAGACGGGATCAAGGATATGCTGGACTACAGCAACATGGGTTAGCATGGCTCTGGGCAAGAATTTTTTGAAGCTAGTGATTATTAAAAGTGAATGGGAAAAGTGAGCAAAGAAACTGCTGGCTCTTACTCACTCATACTCTGCTTAAAGAGCTGGCATGTCTATGTGACAAATGGCTACCCCCTGCAGGTACATTAAAATAGGTCCCAGAAGCTGTTAGCATCTAACTTCACCCGTAGAAACCCTTATTACATCTCTGGACTGATGCTGGGCTAACCGCTATCTTGAGTACATTCAAGAGCTAGCTTACTGGAAGCTAGTTTTCTTGTAACCCTCCACATCATGTTGCTTTTGGCCCTAGCACCCATTTTTCCTGTTAACTGAAGGCACTTCGAGGATGATGAATTCTAGCAGATTACTCAGGTCAAAAAAGTAATATAGCATTTCAGTATAATTTATGCTCGTATATCTCTTTGTTTCTCAGCTTCACAAACAGAATAATAGAACAGGCTCTAAGCTGAGAAGGAGTAACTTACCTGCTCATTTTTGGTCAGTCTTGTTTTGTTATGAATGTCGGATGTTACCAGGTTGAATCCATGTTTCTCTGATAAAATTCTCAAAAGCAAAACCACAGTTCGACTCCCACACTTTCCAACTCTGTTGTAGACCACCTGGCTGGGGAAAGGAAGTACCTAAATAAAGATTGAAAAAAATGGAGTCAGTATATCGCATTTTTGCTTCTTTGCATCTCAGCCACAGAATGTTTTGCCTGTAAGACAAAAGAGAAGTAGAAGAGAATTTCTAGGACTCTGCCCACATCAGAAGCATTCATTTCCAGCAGCAAGCTATCAGTTCTTCAGAATAAAAAGCACATGGTTCAGGAGATGGCAAACATGGAATTCCCCCTTGTGATCCAGTTTAAAGTAACAGAGCAGATTAGTAGCTACTCAAGAAAAACTAAGCCACAGCTGATGTCTTCCAGCGAAGATGATGATGAGCTTAAGCCAGTTGACTGCCTCCATACAAATAAAAGCAGTGAACTAGCACTGCAATTTGGCAGCTCCAAGTGAAGTTGACCTCATGAAAGAGGAATGCTCGAGTTGCAAAGCTTCAGCTTAGAAGGAAAAAAAAAAATAAAAATGCAACAACCAATTGGAGAGAGCTAAAATTAATCAATTGTTTCAATCTAAAATATAAACAAGAATCTTCCAACGTCTTAGAGAAGGAATCACGCCACTGGCGAGCTATGTACTTGTGCAAAAAACAATGCCAGGGCCACTGCTGGGCCTGGAGGACAAAGGGCACAACTTTGGTCACACAGGTGACATTCACTCAATGCCAAACCAGACTGGCCACACCCCACTTGCCTACTGGCAGTGGTCTCCAGCCCAAGTCACTCTTGCAGCATGCTCTCCCCCCTGTTTGGAAGACTGTTAGTTGACTTGGGCTAAAACTATGTCAAGGATTTACTACACCAAATAATTTAACAGAATGAGCAGCTGCGATCCCAGGCCTCCTGCATCTGCTGCAGGCCTCAGTGCTCTTTACAAACATCATCTCTCTGAAGCTGAAGTTTCTTTTTGTCTCCAAAAGCACAAAACAGAAGGTAGAAACGTTTGAAATATCTTCTTTCAGTTATTTCTCAAAAATTCCTACCATAGTTGGGCAACAGTTTCTACATGACATTTATTACTGCCTTTGAGGCAAAGACAGAGAGGCCATGGGTGCAGGTGGAGTACTTGTGTGGCTGCACTAGTATTTTTGAGAGGCACAACGACCAGAGCTGCACATAATAGCTAACTAATTGCTTTAACACAGCTTAAGTATTCTAGAAGAGAAGTGCTTCGAAAGTAAACAAAGCAACATGTCACTGACAGCGCTTTGTATGCTTGACTGATGTTAGTGAATTTAGCATTTTAACCAAGGAGTTTACTGCCAGACATACTGAAGCTCACTTTAGAGCAATCACAGGACTAACAAGATCAACAACACAGGAAGCAGTTTGGTTTGAACCCCAGATCATCCAGGAAAAGGTAACAGCTCTATAGTCACAACTTTCAAGGATGAAAGAATAGGACAACCGAGAGGTGAACGTGTTTTCATCATTTGTGGATGTAAAAAATGTAAGGATACAAACATCACAAAGGTTTTCATTACAGTAAGTCCAGTGATGAATTATGGCCACAAGTCTGTCTGCACCTGATATAAAACGGTACCAAAATTCAGAATTACTAAGTATCTTGAAGACAGATACCTGCAGGCTTGCCAAACAGAGACCTCCCATGGACAAGTGAGCACCCACCTCTGCTCCATGGAGTGAAGTCTCCTCAAAGTCTCCTCTTGGCTATTTCCTTTCTGACAGCCAGCAGGGAAAAGGCTGTTGATTATTTCTCCAAATGAATATTTAAAAATACCTTTTATTAGCTGCCAGATTACAAACTGAAGTTCATTAAGCCTGCTTTCATGTATTTGCACCAGCAGTTTTCCACTTCTGGAAAATGTGGAAAATGTCTGTCTTGCCTTTGAGTCAAAAAAACTGATGTTGTGGCTGATGGACTCATCTTTTAAATATTATATGTCCTATCACAACATAGACATTTTTCATTCAGAATCATTTATTTTTTGTTACTAGAGCCTTAATCAATTGTTTGTATTCAGTCATGCCTGATGTGGTGCCCAAAGAACACCAATGCCTCTCCTCTGCTGTCCTCACTGAGCTCTCTCCCTGTCCCCTCTACAGTTCTCCCTCACTAACCTAGGCACCCAACTTTTACAACAGGCAAACAAAGCTTCTTCTGCAGGGTGATCTGGCAGAGCAAGATTTCTGTTCATCCAGCAGTTTTGATTTCTTCAGTGTGTTGAGATAGGGTCACTGTTTCTTCACCATTATGTATTGAATGCTAATTTTAGTTATTTCCTTAAAAAAAATCCTTCTAGCTCCTAAGTTTCAGCTGATCCTTACTGGTAGCAAAGACAAGATTGATGAAGCATTGACCTTGCATACGCTAGCCTACTGTTTATCTTCAGAATGCCAGTCCCTTAGCTCAATGTCACTCACACAGTGTCTCCTGGAACTCAGATCCACAAAACACAGTACAACACATTTCTACTAGTTACTGCTCAAATACTACTGCTATCTGATATTCCAGAATTTCCTTGACTTAGGCTGGATACCAAAGCAAAATGGTGAGAAATTGCATAATGTTGTAGACATCCACCTTGCATAGTCATTCCTGAAGCATATACAAAAGACTGTCCTGTCTACTTCGTAAAATGGATAAAACTTGTTATTTATCTTCTAATAGCAGAGTATTTTGTCGTTCCAGTACATATTTCTAATGTGTCAGAAGTCACATGCCACATATCACTGTCACATGCACCATGCCTTAAAAAAACGAACAACCACATAGAACTATTCTACCAATCAGGGTCACTGCAAGAAAAGAACTATTCCATATCAGACTTGAGATTTGCAGACTGGTTTAGAAGCTCATACCATAAAACTGGGAAACCAGAAAGCACAAGTAGTAATTCACTGTTCTAAACGAAGCTGGATGCAGCTTTGTTTTGTTCGTGGATGATTTCCATGGGCTCTTCTGTCAGGAAAAGGCATTCTGAAGTCACATTATCACTTTAAACAAATATTTGGAAAAGCAAATAGCAGCTTCACTTCATACTATAGACCAAAGGGAATCTGTTTTCAAGCCTTTTAAATTGGCTAACACTGTCAGGACTTCATGGTTTCACCTGTAGCAGCGCACACTATGGCACTTGCATAGGGAAAGCTTGTTTTTCTATTAAGACGACCGCACAAAATGTTTCCAAGTACAGGCCCTGCACCCTGGTTCTAGGCAACAAGGAACTGTCCTTAGCACAAGGCACAGGTCATGTGCCAAAGCATCGGTGTGTCTCAGGTTACTTATGGCGTTGGTACAATAGTGCTCCTCGCACCAGAGGATTTCTAACATAAGTCAGAAGAGGCATATGCGCTTCTGGAAACAGAAGCCAGATTTAAAGAAGTCAGCAAACAAACCATCAGAGAAGCAAAATGATTCCTCAGGCAACCCATCAGATTACTTTCAAAGAGGACTGCAACTAGAGTAAAAAAAAATAAAAAGAGAAACGTGGATATCCTTACATATAATGGGAACATACTAAGATATTCATGGCATTTTTCTGTCAACATTACACTTCATGACCAAAAGAACATTACCATTGCTAGTGGTAGCCATGTTCAGGATATCCTTCACTGCAACATAACCACAAAAGCTGCTGCTCTCCAAATTAGCGGGGGAAGGCGATTGCTGTCTTGGTTGAGCTTTCTCCAGGACATCTCATCTGTTGATTCAGCTAGTGAACATGGGCCTCCCAGGCCTCATATAAAACCCACATAATACACCACGACTTCACTATTTTGCAACATTTATGTAAAAGTTTTCTGTGAGAAATCCAGCCCCCTTATTTGTTACCAATCTTTCCTACAGAATCCTTGCTTACTATGAAATGCAAAATGCCACCCTTAATCATTTCAGAACTCCAAAGGTGATCAATTTAAAATCTGTACGGTCCAGTGGTTGCTAACCTTGTATTTTGTAAAAGTTTGTAAGGCTATGGAAATGTTAAATAACACTTCTTAATTATTAACTGCTTTAATTTTCATAGCAGAGTTGCACTTTGCAATATAGTGAGCAAAAACATTTTCTGCATTGATACTTCACTCATTCCAAGTGGAATTTTACTGCACTCAGATTAAATTCAACTTCTAATTAAATCCCTGACTTGATTTGCCAATAATTTTGGGGTAAACCATATTAATATCATTATAAAAAAGATTGAAATAAAAGTAGGCCTATGTAAAGTCTCTATTCTAAGTGCAAACATCCTGCCAGCTAAAATCAACAAGTGCTTCCAAGTTTGGCCAGGTCTCACCTTTGTTTCTGAAACTCACCTTCTTACGTAGGGCGGTTCTGTTCTGCATGTGGACAATAACCATGGCAAACCCCCAAAAAGAAACCATAAACAAACGCTCACTGCTGATTGAGAAAACTGAAATGAAGGGCTATTATTTCCAGACAACTGTTTAGCTTAAAGGAGGCCAATATATCAATGCCCTGATTGAGTAAACATCTGAATGCACTTGGGTAAAATCAGACAAGATTCAAGATAAACACTACAGCTCCAAGACTGCTTTAGAAGAACACAGTAATTAAAACTGTAATCAAATCTTCACTTGCAGTGCTGCTGAATGTGGCTAGCTCTAAGGATCCATTGCTGAAACTTTGCCAATGTTTTATTTACGTCACCATTCCACTTAAACACCTAAATGCAGCAGGAAGTGTGCCTGATACACAAAGCCATGCAGCACAGAGGTTTTTGGTACTTAAGCAAGTATTTGTTTAATGTGACCAACTCTCTTCAGACAGTGCATATCTGCTTTCCGCGTTTTAGAAAGCGTCTATGTAATTTCTGAGAAAAAATACTTCTTCTTGAAACCTGACTTTGTATCAGGCAGCTCTAAAATGCAAAACATAGAAAAGCTTTTAAAAACGGGAGCTTTTGTTTTCCCACTCACAAAATACACCCAGCAAGAATCAGACAATGTAAGTAACCATGGCAGAGGAGACGTTTGAAAAGAAGGCTCCTATTATGTTAGCAGAAACAAGATGGAAAACAGCAATTTGAGATTTACAGACTCCTAATTGGATTACATTTCCTTTTACAATGAGACTATGTATCATATAGACTAATTAATTGTTGAGGTGATGCTCTGGCAACTTGATATTCATGTAACAACGCACAACTTAAAACAATTACAAAGTGACTTTATTGAGCAAAGCATCAAAGCCCAGGGGTAATATAAACAATTCAAACATGTAACTCATTTTGGAGTTATGTGAATTAGTACTTACAGCTATAAAAAAGCAAACTCCACAGTATAATTACAACAGCTCTTTCCAAGAGTTTGAAAAGTTATACAACAATTTAGTTGTCATCTTCTTTAACTGTGGAACAAAATGGAAAAGAAAATGACAAGAACCATTCTGAATGAAATCCAGAGGAAGAAAAATCGTGTTTATCGCAAAATGAACTTGCATTAAGGACGATAACTGTCAAAGAGGTCTGCCAGTTTCAGAAGTGGAGCCATTTCTTAGCCAGCCTGACAAAAATCCAGGCTCTCATTTTCAGTGGAGGCTTTGTCTCCAGGTAAATCTTTGCACCACTTAACACAAATAGGCTGGATAATTACATGCTGAGTCAACAATTCAGGGCTTCAATCATTCAATTTTTACTGGGAAAACACAGTATAATTTTGCCAATTTGCCAAACATTTTCCAGCCCAGGAAGAATTTTCCCAGATAAATAACTCATGTCAGAGATCCACATTCCCAGAAAGCAGTCCATTATCCCCATAAATTATGCTGCTAAGTGACCCACTCCAGCAACCCCTGTCTTCACATATGAGATGGTCCAGAGGCTGATAGCAGAACTGGCTTCTGAGCAGACACTAACTTGTGCTCAGATAGCGCTCTGCCATGTAAATGCGGCCAGTCAATACAGACAGAAGTGGTAAGATCTTGAAAACAAGCACTTGCTGATGTCACACATCTATGTAATATCAAATCCTCCCCTGCAACCCACTTTCTTCCTGCCCAGACAGGCAGGAAGAAATATCATTCTTATAATTCTCCTGAGACATAATACTACGACTTTAAAAAGCGATTTCATGGGTCAAAGCAACAGTCCATTTGGCTCATGAGTGTTGGAAGATGCTCATTAGGGAGAGCACACATCCCCAGCAGCGTCTGCAGCCCGCTTCTCTCTGATATCCCCACACCTCCACTTTCAGCAGCCCAAAAAGAAATCTGAGAATTTTGCTAACCATCATGAATTTAATTTTTACCTTATCTTCTTCTATTCCCAGTGAACATCCATTTTCACATTGTGGGTTTCAAGAAGACAGATTATATAACTCAGTTACCTGTTTTTAGATCTTAGATCCATCTGATGCCTCTTTTTTACCTTGAGGCTTTCAAAAAGCCTGACACAGACTGCTTAAAGACAAACACCGAGGCCAGTAAGAGATAACATACTCCAAAGAAAACTTCAGGAATTGCTGGGAAAAAAAAAAAATCCCATTCCAGATAAAAATCACCTTATTCTCACTGACATGTAAAGCAACTCAACAGAGAATTACTAACAAAGACATTTCAGTAGAAAGCATGGTTGGAATGTGAAAAAGAGTTAGCTTCCTTCTCCCTCAGCTAAACCACATAAGTACAATTAATTCAAGTATTATCATACTTAATTTCAGAGCTTAAAGATCACAGAACCATAGAATGCCTTGGGTTGAAAAGGACCTTAAAGATCACCAAGTTCCAACCCCCTGCCATGGACAGGAACACTATCCACTAGATCACCTTACTTAGGGCCCCATCCAACTTAGCTTAGAACACCTCCAGGGATGGGGCATCCACAGCTTCTCCGGGTAACCTGTTCCAGTGTCTCAACGCCCCTCTGAGTAGAGAATTTCTTCCTTATATCTCATCTAAACATACTCTTTTTTGTTTAAAACGGTTACCCCTTGTCCTGTCACAAGATTCCATAATAAGGGACTCTTCATCTTTTCTGCAGGCCCCCTTTAAATATTGGAAAGCTGCTATAAGGTCTCCTCAAAGCCTTCTCTTCTCCAGGTGAAATACCTCAACTTTCTTAGTGCAACCACCCAATTCCTTACCCACTGAGTCGTCCATCCATCAAATTCATGTCTCTCCAATCTGGAGACGTGGAGACAGTGTCAAATGCTTTGCACAAGTCCAGATACCCACAGGTACCCGTCTATCCACCTTTAGAGTGTAGTGACACTAGACAAACTTTTTGAAGTAACCAACTCTACAGCAGACCAGACAGCATGATCTTCTTTATGGGTCACTGAACATACACTGGAAACCACAAGAAAGATAAGGGAGAGGTTTGTTTGCCAAGTCTGAGATCCATACAGCTGCAGTGGAACACTGAAAGTAGGCAGAAGAATAGACAGAAGATTCTTCTTCTGCATCTTCATTAAGACACTAACGCAATTGAAAAAGGATGACTTAAAAACAAAGCATTTCATCTTTCTGGCAGCTGACACATTTGGAAGACTAAGCTAAAATATGTTCTCAAGCGATTCAACATCTCTAAGTATCAAAATAAATTGAAAACATAAGCATGGAGCACAAGGAACAGAAGGAGACTGAAAGCAGACACAGAAGGCTGACTTACTATGATAGAAGATAGACATTGCTACAAAGTGTCCTCTGAAGTCAATGATTTTTGATTTTTCCCACAAAACAGATCTATATAGCCAAAATCAAAACCTATCTGGGAAGCATTGCACTCTTATAATTCTAGAGAGAGCTCAGACCATCGCATAATGATGTCTGTGTGTTAAGTCTCAGGTTAGGCCCTATTTCAAGATACCATGTCTACACGTACAACCACACGGGAAGAGAAAATGACAAACAGTAAGTTTTCAGATCTGCGGCTGCACCCTGTCAATACATTTTTTTTTTTTGCTCCTTTTATTCCCCGTTTGATTTACTTTCCTACAACAGCAACTTGCAGGTGAGCGAAATCTCTACTTTTGCAATCTGCTGCACAAGATTTCTCACAAAAGAGAAGAGAGAACCAAGTTTATTTCAGGTATGTGAAATTACTGCAATTTTCAGCACTCGCATAGAAAGAGCGAAACAAGTTGGTAAAAAGCAGATGTTGTGTTCACTGGGCAGTTTTATTTGGTTACTGATGCTGGACATTATCTTGACGTGCAAGCAGACTCCTGGCTCTACTCCCTCTGCTCATGGAAGTGATGGCAGCTCTAGTTTCTCTCACGGATGAAGCAGGTGAGGGGGAATCGCCCTACCAAGCAGGCAATGTCTAGGGGGCTACTGCTGAGTGCCTGCTAGATTAATCATATCTTTCCCTCTGACCCTTTCTTAGCACAGGATGCTTTTCAACTTCCTCTTCATTCTTCTTGCTTTCAGTTGTAGTTTGCAACATTTTCATCTCCTCTGGGACCAAAATTAGACACAGTGCTGTATCTTTTCACCCCAGCACAGAAGAAAACTAAACAATTATCCTTCATATCTTGCAGACATCCCTTTTAATACACCTGAGGATGGCATTTAAAAGAATTAAAGACTGTCTATGGTACATAGGAGGGTGCAGTACAGAAAGTCATTACTCTTTTCCTGTGATTTAACTGCTCTTTACCCTGCATGAGCGTATGCAGATTATAACAGAAAATAAAGAACAGAAACACTGTCATTAGTTCTCCTCTGAAAAGCACCATTTCCATCTCATAGTTATAAAGTTAATCATGTTGTGGAACTCATCTTACTGGCACATGCCTATCATAACAAGATAAAGGAGATCAGTGATGTAAATTGTTCACTGATTTTGACGTTTGAGGGAACTTGCATGAATTCAGGTAGGTTAAAAATTTCCTTGTCCCTTCAGTTACCCAGCTTTCCTCTGAAAGATTTTCCACACAGTATCAAAAAACCATTAAGCTGCAGAATTTTTGCAAGCCAGATTGTAACTCCAGAGCAGCTTCACCCTTTATAAATATATATATATATGAAAATAAAAATGTTGGAACTGTGAAGTTTAAAACTGTTGTTTTTCCTCCTGACCCCATAGTTATGTTAACTGCGATGTGCTCAGAATACACTGGCACAGTTATTCTCTGTTTAAGTAGTAAATCCTATCACATCCAACTCACATGTTTATATTGGATACTTACAAAATGAGAGATATTAAGTACCTAAGCCTGGTTTTAAAACTTTTTATAATACATTGTGGCATTGGAGTTCCCTTAAGTAACCTAACTACCTTACAGTAGTTTCTCTGCTTTCAATGCAATATTCATGAATTCACCCTGGGAGCCAATAATATTGGATTTGACTGTCTAAACTAAATAATTTATTCCTCTATATGCATTTGTCTTTCATTGCATTAAGGTTTAACTCTTTCGTGTCTACTGTGGTCGACTATCAATCCTACTGTAACTAGTACAACACATCATGGCTTCACCACTGCCATAGACCTGTCATGCTGTGTCTCAATGTGCCCTTCGACCCTTTAATTTAGCCCCCACCTTCAGTAGTTTCATATTTTATTTCAATGTTTCCAGCACAGTCTTAATTATGTTCATCTTTTTCACTGCACTTTGTGCAGCACTTTATAAGTCAATAATGGCAGTATGAAATAAATGTTGTTTACAGCCATAACTGGATTTTGGTTTGTAAAACAGGCCAGTCTACTGGACTGTAACCCATGTGTTTTGTTACTGATGAGCTGGCTCTGGGGTGCTCTTGCTCCACACGCTCCAAGAACTTCTAAGGGACTGAATTTTCATTACAGCTTCTGAAGGTAACAGATTCAGTGACAGCATGTGACCACCTGGAAGGAGCAACAAGAAGCACCTGCACAAAGGACAACATTCTGCTGGCCAACTCTTCCAGAGCCAGAACACAGCAGAAATCCTAATGTCATCTAAAACTACTCGCAGGCCCAGAATAACTTTCCCAGCTGTCTACATTTGAGTCACAAGTGGATCCCGTGGCACTGGAGATGCCACATTCTGGAAGCAATGACGGAAGAGGCCCAGTATCCAGTGCTCCCATTTCACTTCACTGCAATCTGAAATGATTAATCTGGTTTGCTTAGGCAAACTAAACCTCATTCCTGCCAACCAAGGAAGGACTCCTTTCCATTTCAATGGAAGGAGCTTACCCTACTCAAAAATCCAAAATGGTGCCAGCAACAAAGGGGCTCACACTCCTGCAGGCTGCCAGGGCATTATGAGCACTGTCCCGAAAATTATCTGTTCATACCCCACTGTCCTTTGCTTACTTTACTAACCCAACCTCCTCAACCTGAATTACAATGATATCACCACTCTCACACAGGCCCACTCATGACAAACTGTCCTCTTTGCCCAGTGTTTTTAGTCTACTGTTGACCACTCATAGGCAAGCTCACTATCTCCTTTATGATTAAAGCTCTTCTCCTTAGTATTCATGTTTTATTTATTTATTTTTTATTCAAAGATAGTGTCTAGAAAAAAAAAATTTTTTTCAGGTCAACTGAGATTTTTTCAGAACTGTTTAATGGTAACAGTTCAGAACTTAAGAATAGCATCAAGAAACATGAAGCTTGTGGTAAAATTATGAGTGTTACTCAAATGAGTCACAAAGCTTAGAAATTTCAACCATATCAGTTTGTTACTTTTACAAGATATCCTGTCATGCTACTCCTATCCAGAACAGCACATTTTTGCTTTTTCCAATGAAGGTTTAGGTCATACAGACCCAGCTGTAAATTGGACTTCGGTATTATGAGCCAGCATTTCCTCATCAATAGATAATCAAGGTGGCCACAATTTATTACATTTCCTATTTACCTGGCATTTTGTGGAGCTATGCATTTCTATTACACTTTGTTAGGTACTGTAACACCTATCCTTTGGAATTTATTTGATATAACAATATTCTTGTTTGAGTGGATGTGATTGAGCGAGTATGATCTCCTTCTATGCTACGTTAGTTTACGAATAGATTCCCGTCGTGGAAAGAAGGAGAAGAAATTAACTGGGCAGCTGGAAATTTGAAACTGCAATTTGTAGGATATCTTCGTTTGCTGCAAAATAATCTGCAAGGACACTTAGCAAGTGAACAAAAATCAACTCAGAATGAATTACGCCCTAAATTTCAGTGAAAATACAGAGCTCTATTAGCTTCAGAAGCGGGGATAATAATGCCTTGGACAATATCTAGTTACAGTGCATGATGCAGAATAAAAGCTACTGGTGGCAAAGATGGTGATATCAGAATTTTTCCGTTTTGTGTAACACTGGAATGGCTGCTGTGTTAATGCCAAAGGCTTTAATTTCCCAAGTCTGTTTGTGCTGTCCATTTAGTATCCAGTCAGGCTCCCCATGTGAACACCTTCCTAATGCACTATGAAATGAAGAAGTAATTAAAAATAAATAATAATCTTCTCTATTTTGAGAGAAAAACAAGAGTAAAATATTTTCCTGAAAATTCTTTATCAATAAATGAATATAAACAAAACAAATAAATTAGTGCTCTAGAGCTAAGCAAATGTTTGTGTAACACAATTCACACTTAATGGCACAGATTCAGTTCTTGCTTTGGGCAGTATCTCCCTAATACTAGAGGGATGCACCATTCACCAGTTATAGCTTGAGGAGGTTCCAACTGATCACAAATAATATACAATGGAGTAATACTCTGGAAAATCGTATTTTAATTCCCTTGAGATACTGTAATTATTAATAAGGAGAACACAATTTAAGAAGAACACAAAACAATGATTCCCAGTATTTCAAATATTATTTTACACCTCCTTTAATAAAATCAGGAAAATTGAGAAATAGTCTATATTTTTTAAAAATCTAGCTATTTTATTTATTATACTAGGCTCAAAAGCCCAGTTATATAGTACAACAGTACTTCCAACTGTGAAGGAGATGTTTGTGGTTAAGGCACTTACTGCGTTATCTTTTAGTATTTTGATTTTATCAGTCAAGCACTAAGTCTTGTAACCTCAGGAAGATAACGTTTTTTAGCGATTCTGAATTCTGACAATTTTTGCTAGATAAAAACATTCACATGGCACAACTGTGTCATAAACAGCTCTTCGTTTTATAAGCAGGATAAGATATTTTAAAATGGCTGACATTTCTGCCCTCTTCCCTCCAACCCCATCTGGTTTGCCTGCTTCTCATGTGTTTAACCAAGACTGCAGCAAACCATAGGATGGCTAGCCTCAAAGATTATCCACCATTTGTTTTATTACAGATAAACAGAATTTCAAAGCTATCAGAAACACGGATACCATTATCCATAATTTTAAAATCCCTAATAAGCATGTATCTGAAGGAAAGCAGTCTTGCCGTTTTTTTTTCCCTAGTTTCCTAAGTCGAACAATTAATCCCTAACAAATCAATCACTTAACACTGTGCAGCAGTACAGGAGTAAATACCCATGCTCTCAAAAAAGATCACTAGTGCTAAAGCAAAAGTTCAAGAGAAACAGGAAGTATTCACTCCAAAAAAAAAAAAAAAAAGGCCTGAACAAGGAAAAATGTGCAACCCTTGGCTGTTATCACTGCAATGTTATCAAAGAACTGGAAAAAAGTAACGTTGACAAACACAATGAATATGAATACTCAAAGTAATGGAGGCGATGCTGACATCAATTTTTGGAAAGATAAAATAATTAAGAGAGAAAGAAGAGATCTGATAGCTGAGTGAGACAAATAATGAGTACAGTGTATACCAAAGGCTGCTCAAGATTTCTGCTATATTTTTCCACAGCCTTGATTCATAAGGAAAACATGAACCACACAAGTATTAGTTAGGTAAGAACTAAAAGAATGGTGTAAAATGAACTTATCTGCTTTCCAGCTTCAAGTCAGTAAAATCAATTCAAACTTACTTTCTCCATGCATTTTGTCTCTTTCTGTTTTGACCTCATCCTGACCCACATCCACTCTTGTATTCACTTAAAGCTTTGAAGTTCTGTTACACAAGTGACAAGCATAGGACTTCACTGACACCTAAACAGTTGCCAAAAGGCATCAGAACCAAGACAGGTATCCCATGGGAAAGCCATCAAGAAAAAGAGATCAGACCACTTGAAAGTAATTTATGTCATCTGTGTGCCCAGCTCCTTTACACATGTATATCAGCTGCACCAAAATAAGGACATACCCTGATGCTCCTATGATGTTCTTAGGGGAGAAGTTTTCATCACTACAAATGCTAGATTTGATGAAGATCACATCAATTGTCCTCAAAGTACAAGCTTCACCATCGTGGATGGAGAAAAAGCCCTCACGAAGTATTGCTAAGGAATTAGCTAGCCCAAGTACTGAAACAGAGTGCATCATATCTATTCACTGAAAATGCTCACACAAGAGAAGTATCAACTGAACATCTGCCAGTACCTAACATCAATTTCACAAGTATTTTTTAAAATAGGCTAGCATCATTGATAGGCATTACTTAGACTCCAATCTACACAAAAAGGATAAACAAATGATCACTTAAAACTAATACTTTGGATGCTTATAAAAAACCCAAGTGAGACAGTCACTCATACAAGCAAATCCAGTGCTTTAAGCTGAAGAATTAATTGTTACTGGTTATGTATGGTTCACCTGTGTTATTCCATCTGTCACATACTAACATCAGCAAGATCAGGCTGTGTTGAGGTTACTGGAAGTTGCATGTACAACCCGAAAACCACAGACAGCTCTGTTTTAGAACTAGAGAAAGTCTGAGATGATCAAATCTCTGGTCAACCCTTTGGTGCTCATGGACCAAAGAAGGGCGGTCTGTGTCAGATGCATTACATTCACATCACTGGCACATTCCCTCTAACATTCAAGTAAGTCTTTACTAAGGGAAGAATGGAAAAGCTGGCTGAAAGGGTCTTAAAGGGAGCACCAGAACCACACCAGTGATGCTCGTTTACGGCACTGAGCAAAGCTTTCCCCCTCTGCCTACACTGAGAGAACTGCTGCTACCACCTTTATTTCAAAAAGCAACTCAGTACCCTGAAATTTAATTCAGGATATTCCTTATTCAGAGAAAAAGGGCTATTTTCAGTTCTTCCACTGGTGAAAAAAAAATATCTGGTATTTAAATTAAAATAAAAAACTAAACTGGCACCTAGCCATGATGAAAAGCCAAAACTAATATGATTTGCAATAAAATATTTGAATAAACTGCAGAACAGCAACTAGTCAGTGTGTATTAACTGTTGGTGGCCTTCCACTACAGCTAACCACACATCACTGATATTAGCTATCATTCATTTCAACCCTGGATATCAGACTGTTCTTCTTCAACTTAATTCCTGGTTTTTAAGTATTTTTAAGTGGATATATAGAATATCTTTGATTCTAAAACTTGCTTTCTAAACCTACCAAATCTCTTATGTTTTCATTTCACTCGAAGCATGTTGTAATTTCCTCTGACGAATATAGCTGGCATTAGGAAAACACCGGAGAGCTTCATGTACCACTGTCAAGTAGGACTGACCACAGTCAAATGCAGCAAGACAAAAGTGTACCTCCCAGAACAGTGACTGCCAATATCACAAGAAACAAATCAAAGGCTTTTTCATCTATTCTTTATACATACTAATAAAATAAAGCTGCATCATGTCAGCTGCGCTTTGTGGGTATCGCAATTGAAAATACAATTTGCAATGAAATTAAGTGTTGGTTTAAGGACACCATATGTCAAATTAAACCTTAACCAGCTACCAGTCTAAATGCAGACTAGCCATATGAACTGAGGCTTCCTGAACGATAAAGACAATTACAGTGGAATTATTTTCACTGACACAAGCAGAATTCACAGTTCAGAGCTGAAGTTGTAAGAGGGTAACTAATTGCTTTTAGGCAGTGATCACATTTACATAGCAAGAGCATCACGGTGCAGAACATGACTCTAAGCAAATACTAGGAACTATCCACCCTTTTTAACAATCCCCACCTAAGATTTGATTAGAAGAATGAAAAGCAAGACAAAAAAACCAAACAGCAACACCCAAGAACAAACAGGCTTGCTCAACTGTTGCCGAATGGCTGATCAAAATGTTTGCATTCGTCTTTTGTCAGTGTCACTAAACACAGAAAAATACTTCAAAAACTAAAATACTTGTGATTAATACAAAGCTACAACCTGTTATTCCACTGAGCTGTTTACCAAGCTTTCAGCAGTCAGAATGATTACAGAAAAAGCCCTAAAACTTTATTGATCACGTAGGCAGCTAATCAAATAGCACGTAAACAATCAATCACCTAAGTCCCTCCTCAGCTGGCCTTTCCAGAGAGAGCTGAGCTCCAGCTGGATGAGGCCTCAACCTACGTGCTTAGAAAGACAAGAGAAATTCTCACAGTTTTAAACAAGTAAGTGTCTGGGTTGGAAAAACCTGACAAACAGCTGCTGTCCATGAGGGCACAGTTCGTATCCACAGCATGTGTAATCAATAAAACAAAAGTTCCGAAGTAGAAGTACCAGAATGTTAAATCTGAATAAAGTTCAAGGTTCAAAACACTTATTTAGATTACTGCCTTTCCCTTACTGGCACAGCTAGGCATTTCTGAATGCCAGGGAAAGTATGAAAAATACAGGTCTGGAACAGGCATTACTTTACTCTTTGGAGCTGAGGGTTCACTGTGGAGACCAAACAAACACAATGCTTTATCTCATGGAGGCTGCTGTAATTCTGGGCAACAGAAGCTGACTACCCAAGGAATAAAGAAATTCTCTTTCAAGAGCTCAAGGGGTACTAAATGAATTTTAAGTATGAAACATTTGTTAAGCTTTAGATCTTCTAGACCTGTCCCCCCATCTCAGTCAATAATGATGAAGATAAAATATTGGTTTTGTCACTTCTGTATACAGCCATTTACGTCTGTACGTGCAGAAAACGTAACTTGTGTTACTCAAGGGAACAAAAATCAGTTTCATCATCCCACTTTAACTGAGCTGTCTGAACTTTAGAAGTGTAACAGATTTCCATAGTCTAGCTGAAAATTACAAATCTCATGTGCACACAGAGTTTGCAGAAACAAAGTGAAGAATCCCAGACTACTGTAGCTTGCTTTCACTGAGAACTAAGCTAAATCAAATTCCTTTCCACATTACCCTACTTCTGCTGACTAAAAGACAACTGTTTCACCACACTGACTTACACATGCGGTTGAGCATTTCAACTCAATGCTGGTGGTTCAGGATGTGACTTCATGGTCACTTTGACCACTTATGAGTGGGAATTGCCATCAGAATGGGTGGCTCTTCATCTCTAACTGCACACTCTTACCCAATGCACTGCCATTCACTGTGGGCCACA
The DNA here is from genome assembly GCA_013396635.1 of Penelope pileata. Lineage (NCBI taxonomy): Eukaryota > Metazoa > Chordata > Aves > Galliformes > Cracidae > Penelope > Penelope pileata. The sequence continues at coordinate 413,145 of WBMW01005007.1, forward strand.
TCAGTAAAGTAATCTGCTGAAAGTTAAACTAGAGGAAAGATGCATTTTCAGGTAACTGCTCCAGCTAACCCACGTGAACAGCCGTGCCAGCCCAGTGGGAATCCTGCCCTGCTGTGGAAAAAATGACCCTTCCAGCAGTGCACTCCACATTTTGGCTTGAAGTCATCACAGAATCTTGCCTTTCCATGGGGAGTTCTTAAAATTGGTAAAATTTCTACTAAAAAGCCAAGAGGTCTTAGAAAAGCATACAGGCATCTAAGTTCCATTAAAACAACATTACCTGAAAAGTTTTAAGCAAAATAAAGCCACAAGCTTTGTTATAGGTTTACATTATATAAATTAGCCTATAGTTAATAGGCTAATTATCATCCACGTAGCTACAAAGCATCTTTCTGCTCCATTCTACTTTGGTGTTTTACAAGTAACAGTGAAAATTTGGCATAATTTGAAAAGAAAACTTTTGAAAAGGTGCATGTTCAAGTGTTATTATTGCACAACATAAAGACTGCAAAACCACAGTTTTATCCAAATACCTCAGTAAGATGTGAGCCTAGAGATATTAAAATGGCAGGAAAAGATTTTTTTTTTTAAAAGAAAATGCTACCATACAAAAGAAGTTGTTCTTGGAGTCCTGCTGTCTGGAAAGACAGACAAGACAGTATCTAATCAGGTTTTAGAAAATAAACCAAAATAAACCAACACAGAGCAAAACAAAACAACACAAGAGAGTCTAAATGTCTACTTCAACTTTGTCCTCTTGAAGAAACCATCACATGGTTAGTTCTCACCTGAAAGGTCATGAGGTGACATGATTATGGTGAGGATACAGTCAACATCGCACAGTTATAATCAATGGTAAAAGTGTATACTATTGCTCTAAAACAGATCATTGCATACATTCATGAAATACATCCTTTTGCGCTGCTTGAAAGTACTGCACCTGAAGCAGAGCCCATGCTCCAGGAACTATTACCAGGAAAGAGTCCATCTTCCCTTACTAGCTCTCACAGTGGTGTTGGGCTTCCTGCTGCATAGTTGCAATGCTATAACCACACTGATATAGAAAATGAAATAGAAATGTTTGGACACTCTAGTTTCCTGCAAGCACTGAAAGAAAATAGTTCACCAAGAGCTGACCATTTTCAAGAAAATATTTCACAAGATAAACAACACTGCAATAACTGGCAAGATTTCCAAAACAATTAAGGGATGCTTGTCCAAGAGAACAAATGTCTTTGCATGATTGTGCTGATGGACAAAACTCATCACTAGAATCCTATCTCCTTTTGACTCAATTACAAAAATCTCACTAGTTTAATCACACAGACATTTAACTCAAGTTACTTACAGATGTCTGAAAACACTGGGAAAAAATTCAGAAATGCCAAGTGCTGTTGATGTAAACTCAGCAGGAATGCTTTGCGTATATTCCAGAACAAGTAAACATATGATTAGGTAAAAAATGAATACAAAGAAAGGAAAAGCGAGAGGAAAACAAATGCAAAATAATAGCTCACCTTTTGAGGGGGTGGTCCGTGGTCATCCAGATAAGTGGAATTTCCTACAAAAAGAAGAAGGGTGGAAATAAACAAAACTCAACCAATGCAACTTCAAAACTTGCCAATGTATGAAACTCATGCATCTCTATCCCATTGGTTCTGTGGTGTCATATAATCCAAGGAAAATAAATACCTTCTGCTTTAAATTTTGCTCCAAAAGAGAAAAACAAAATAAATTAGATTTGGCTACACTTGTGATAGAAGATTAGATACACATTGTTATTTTAGCATAAAAATAAATGAGCCAAGGCAGCTTTAATTAAATAATCATGCTATTCATATACTCGCATGACAAAAACTGTCAGCTGCACCCTGCTACACTTTAAGCAAGTGAACACAGTTAATCTCAAAAAGATTTCTTAAAGTATCAAAGGCCTTCAACAGATCTAGCTCTGATGGAGTTCACAAGCATTCCCTTATCTTCCTTCTTACAAGGGTTTTTCCCAACCTCCAAGCTACGTTTTTGTTTCTGAACAGAACAGACTGAATGGGAGATGTACTGTGATGTGATTGCATCAGCCTTTTTAAGACGCTCTTTAAAATCAGAAGAAAAGCTTCAGAGAAAAAGCTCCTAAATTTTTAAAGTGGTCCCTTTTCATCTAGCTACAATAAAAAAGGCAACAATTTCAGACTTTTTACCCATTACTTACAAGCTGATACTGATAAACAAAATACTCCCTCCCACACATCCATGTGCTCTCTCCTCTCTAGCTGTCCCTCCTGAACCCTGCTCTTGAAGGATTAAGAGGAAGCTTTGGGGCAGGCTGAGAAGTTCTCCTCAGGCCACGTGCGCCTCTCCCCTCAGCTGTTCTCATATCAAAGGCAGAAGAAATACCCCACTACTAACCTTATAGAATCATAGAATGGTTCAGGTTGGAAGAGACCTCAGAGAACATCTCGTTCCAACCCCCCTGCCATGGGCAAGGACACCTCCCACTAGACCAGGTTGCCCAAAGCCCCATCCAGCCTGGCCTTGAACACTTTCAGGGAGGGAGCATCCACAGCTTCTCTGGGCAACCTGTTCCAGTGTCTCACCATCCTCACAGTGAAGAATTTCCTCCTTATATCTAGTCTAAATCTACCCTCTTTCAGTTTATAATCGTTACCCCTTGTCCTGTCATTACCTGTCCTTGTAAAATGTCCTTCCCTAGCTTTCCTGTAGGCCCCCATATCAGTATGGACTATGAGTATAACCTTTAACAAGTGCCCACTAGATACTCAAACACCACATTGGTGAGGACTGTAAATAGCCTGGCCCAGCAGTGCGCGCCTCCACTCTGGAAGTGTCCAAGCAGCAGCAGATGCTGCCTCTTGGGGAACAACAGTTGGCTGCTTCCAACTCATCTGAAGGTCAGTCCCAATACCTAATTTTTTTTATTGTTATTACTACTTTTTACGCAAGTATGTACCTTGACTTTGAAAGAAGTCTCACAACTGCAAAAGCCTGAGCTTTTGTGTGGCTACCTGAACCATCTTCTGGAGCACAGTATATTACTGTACAAATGCTTTTCATAACTTTGATGCAAACTCCCTCCTCTTTCTATATATTTGACACAAGTACCCATCCATTCAACGACCTAGCTGATTATTTTAATGCTATGGATAATTTGAATGATCCCTATATTCAAGGATGAAAAATTTCTATTATCCATTCCTCTGAAACAATTCTAATTGCTACGATAGTCTTTCAGTTCACAGACTGCTCCTAACAGAGCCTCCTGTATGGCTTTCCAATAAAACAGTTATCCTGTACACGTGGAGATGGAATTGAAAATAAGCCTGTCCAAAAAACCCAGAGTTATCCACCGAAGGGCAGCAAGGAAGTCCCTGCTAGTGCCTCTCCTTCCACACTCACTCAGCATTTAGCTTTCCTGTATGATCAGGGTTCACAGCAAGTTAACATGCTTCATAGCAACGTTCACCTCTGTGTAATTAAGCAAGCTGAAATATTGCCACTGTTGTTGATAAAAATAGCTCTTATGGTTTTCTCATCGTTTCAGGAAAAAATGTCGCATTTTGACCCATGCCGAAACAAGTGATGTTCGCTAAAAAGCATCTTTGTTGTCTAAACAACACACTGGAAATGTCATAAACAGGAGATGGCAATCAGTGACAACAAGAAGTGAGAGCAGCAAAATGCTAAGAGTTTTATACTCGGCATTAAGAAAAAGACTTTAATTCTGTCTAGTCACATATGTACTCCTCCCCTCCCCAAAACATAGGCAGTTCATGCTTACCCAAATAAAAGGCTGTATTAGCTGTATATTTATATAAACTTTATCTTTAGCAAACACCCATCACAGCTCATTTTGCTGAAGAGTTGAATTTGAATTGCCTTGTTCTATTAAAAACAGGTAGTTACAGTCATTATTTATATATCTTACAATGCAGTTCCAAGAGAGCCTCAAATAAATTACAAGAAAACTTTATGAGATATTCTTTAAAATAACCATTTTGCCTTTCTATTTTAGCAATCTGCGTTTTTAGTATGCATACTGCATTTTCCCTCCTATGTCAGTTTTTAATTATTAAAATTACACCCAAGCATTCCTGGCATTGAACACGCATTCTGCAGGCTTGACTTCTGCACCTATTTTTTTTTTCTTTTATAGCACACTCTAATTACTGCTGTATCCACTTAATACAATAGTAAAATTTTGGCCCATTTTATAAAGCAATTTTTCATGGAAGTTTCTTACTCAAATCCAGACTAAACAAATGGCAACATAAACTAATCACAAGACAGACACACGTAGTCAACGACAGAGCACTGATTTGAACTCCAGCCAGAATAACTCAGAAATCAAGAGAAGATGGGAGCTGCAGAAATTCCCTTTTGCTGCCCCAAATGCCACGTGCTGAGTTAGCTCCCTTCTCCTGCAAGCTTTCCTCTTTGAGCTCCTCAGGCATGTAAATTGGAGCTGATTTCAGCATCCACAGTGTGCCAGACCAATTCCGTAGTCTGAGTTCTTTTAGGTTCATGTTTAAAATGAGTATTTGTTTTCAGCAATAAAAGTGAAACCTTCTGCTGTATGATTCATACCATATCCTTAGTAGAAATACTAAAATTACTCAAAATCCAACCGTGATGGTGTGGACTGTCTGCCAGTTCCTTAACCCTGCAAAGTCCTGCATGGGCTCTCATTAAGCATCTTGTCATAGAGTGGGGTCTGCTTCCCTTTGGCCAGCAAATCCAGGGTCACGCTGCTTGAGCCTTAACACATGCAGAAAAATCCTGAAAAGTACACATCAAGCTCAGAATATTTCTGCAGAAAACCTGCATGATAGAATAATATCTAATAACAAGGAGAGGCCACGAAAAGCATATAGCTCCTGAGTTGGGTATTCAGAAATTTCATGAACTTCTAGCATCACTTTTCAGAGAATGCGTATCAGATTATCTTAGTTTAAAAACAACAGAAAAATCAGCATGATAGGTATTGCAACAGTGAAGAGACATTGTGATAAAACTAATCTATGCACTATTTCTACTGACGAATGACAAAGGTGTACAAAAAGGAAAACTGCACAGTAAAAATCAGGGACTTAGGAATGAATACCATAAACACTGAAACCACTGTTCACCAGCTGAAGTGTTTACTGCAACTACATCAACACAACAAGCTAATATAAGATGGAGAATACAATTACACAGCTTTTATATGCTCTGGCACAGACAACAACTAGAACATTATACAAACACAGCTCTGACTTCACTAAGCATCACAGTAAGAGAAAATGCTCTCTGTAGTGGATCTAGTAGAGTGATAGAAGAGATCATCAGTTTTCATTAAGAATCTAGTCCGCTGTCCTGAAACAATCCATTTAATTGAATTATTAAGAGGATTTTTCTAAATTGCTTTAGTAAAGCTTTCGTTCTTGCCTGTCACGCAACAAGACATTTCAAGATTTTTTCTGGAGAGGATTATTTATTCTCTTAAAAATACATATTTTCTGCCTTATAATGTATTCTACCTTCCTTTAACAGCAGGATAGTCAACCGTTAGAAACAACAAAGTGGAAAGAATAATCAACGGTCAGACCAGTGGTATTATGCGTTCCACAAACATGCTCAACCACACACTTGTGCTGACTGAACACAGTCGTCTCCAGTGTCTCTCAGGATAAAAAAAAGAAAAAAAGAGTTCAACTTTATTAAAGAACACGGTGAATATATGGAAGAAGCCCAATTTTCTCCATAATTTATTGTCTTTGAGGTTAAGTGAATCAGATGTATGCAAAATCTTTGGGGAAACCTTGTGGATGCATTTCTTTTTTCTTGGAATCACTGAAGTGTGGGGGTTTTTGCTTGAAGCAAGCCAAGTTTAAACAGAGAAAGATGGTCAGTTTCCAGGATTAAGGACAAATATGTCTGTGTGCAGTTCATAACTGCAGAAGACATGAGTAATTGCAATTTTCGGAAAAGAAAAAAAGACTGGAGAGTAAGGGAAGGGGTGGTAAGTGGGCTTATGTATGAAGATCCTTTAACAGAAACTGAAACACAGTCACTTCATTTGAACAATTTAGATATCATGCAGAAAGAATTGAGCAGAGATGAAGAGAGATGAAGCCAACATGGAAAATGTGGCATTTTTACTACTTTCCTGGAGCAGGGTTTTCCCTTGGTAGGGATCACAAGAAGCAGTCTAGGGGAACTGGGATGTAGCTACTGCCAAATCTATCATGTCTTCCGAAAATCCCGGTTCTCTTCACTTGGTCACTGTCTCGAATTTCGGGCAGCCAATGCAATCTTTATTGGCATACCATCCCTTAGATCATCTGGCGTCTGAAGGAAAGAAGCAGTTTAATAGTTGTCTGATGAGTTTTCTGCTCTGGAAATGAAGGCTTTGAAGAGTGGCTGCTGCACCATATACTCCTAATCATTTAAGCACTGTACCTTCAAAATAAATTGAAGTGCCCATGACTACTTGGAAGAGGATTAGTTCCACTCTGCTTCCAGCCAAAAGTTACTTAAACAAGAATCTGAAAATCCACCCACGATCAACATCAGTTAATAGCTCCCCAGTGCCAATTGTCAGGTTATACTACACTCACTCTTTTCTTTCCACCATGAACAATTTCCCAGTACTATAAAGACTGTGAAGGCTCCACCAGTAGCTGCATTAATTTGAACAGGATGCCTGTGGCTGGCAGCAGGTACCTAGACTATCCAGAAACAACAGACTGGGGTGCCAGGGTGTTCTTGGCCTTCTGCATTTTATAGGTCTGTATTTCTTTTTCTAAGGGACCAGTGGGCATCCTCAGAAATTTCATAGATTTTTACACATCTGATATAATAGAGTGTTCTAAGCTATCATTTCAAGGAGCCCTTTATGGATCAGAGGCAAGAAGGGGGATATGGACTACAACTGGCAGCTTAGCAGAATGATGTTGCCGAGTGCAAATCTAATGCAGAAGGAAAACCCTTTTATTGCTGAGGTCAGCAGAGCTGTAACAGCCTCAACAGAGGACATTTTTTCACAGGTGTGCAGAGATTAACACAGTAAAACCCTATTGACCAGTCTGCACTGGAACACAGAATGATTTACTGCACTTTCTTCCGTCATACATAAAAGGTCGTGTATCTGCAAGTGGTTTCCTTAGCATAAGACTACGACCCTGTCAAAATTTTCAAGTTGAAAAAACATACAGCAAGTAATATTTTTATAAAAAACATTCTGAAATGGATTTTTCTGCTTTCTTTCTCGCCTTTCAAAATATATTGGTTATTTCTCATTTTTGAAGTCATAAATATCCCTCCTCTCAAAATAACCCCAAAGCCACATATTAAATTTGTTCTGTGTCACTGCATGCAATGAAGCAAAGAATCTGAAAAATGACCAAAATACCTATTTGGTATTACCTTCATAGAATCATAGAATGGCCTGGGTTGGAAGGGACCCCAAGGACCATGAAGTTCCAACCCCCCTGCTGCAGGCAGGGCCACCAACCTCCAGATCTGGTACTAGATCAGGCTGCCCAGGGCCCCATCCAACCTGGCCTTGAACACCTCCAGGGATGGGGCACCCACAACCTCCCTGGGCAGCCTGTACCAGCACCTTACTACTCTCTTCTTTTCCCCAGCTTTCATTGCTGAGTACAACACCATATGGTATGGTGTATCCCCTTGCCCACTTTGAGTCTGCTGTCATGGCTGTGTCCCCTCCCACCTTCTTGTGCACCCCCAGCTCCTCACTGGCAGGGCAGCGAGAGGCAGAGAAGTCCTTGGCTTTCTGCAAGCACTGCGTAGCAACAACTAAAAACATCAGCATGTTATCACTACTATTTTTATCAAAAATCCAAAACACAGCACCATACGGGCCTCTACAAAGAAAATTAACCCTATCCCAGACAAAATTGTGACGGTCAGGCATGACTGCTCCTTGGTGAATCCATGCTGACTTCTTCTGATGCTTTTCTTCTTCATGTGCCTGGAAATGGCTTCCAGAACTAGTTTCCAGTCACCAAACACAGGAAACCTCATTAAGATACAATTCAGATTTGTTTGCCTACAAGTTTTCTCTCTCTCTAACACAGAGAGGAAAGAAATTGGCAAGTTTAAGCACAGTTTGTGAAGACTTAATGGTAATTCTGCATGTGTAATGTATATAAAAATGTTACTGTTACATAGACATGAAGGATTTAAGTAAGTTCTAAACTAAGGTGGAACAAAGATCAGAGAAAGATTCTAACGGAAATAAAATAACTTTATATACACGTATATATACACACTGACTTTCTTTATACTTGCCAGTTTGTCCAAATCTATTACTGTTTATAAGCTTCCCTTTTAATGTACTCAGAGTAAACTTGTTCCATAGATCAATTTCTTAGGAAAAATGTCCACACTATTTGTATTTGTTACATTCAAACATACTGAATGCATAATTAGAACAAATAAAAGAAGAAATCCAAAACTTTCTGTGGTGTAGTTCTAATAACAAACCAAAGTTCTGATGTGACCACATCTACCATAACTGTGTGATCTACAGCAAGCGCTATAGTGGAAATGCCACGGGCTTTGGTTCATCTGTGATAGTGCTAATGCTTCTTGCTTTGCTTCTACCCCCTCCAGCCTGTAATTGTAGAAGATGAAAGACATTTTAATAAACATTTAGAAATGCTGGCCAGATGACATGGAATCTGAACATTTGCTAATGAAAGTTCTTGGCTGAAACAGCTCTCAAGTACAGAGAAAAATCCTTCCATCTTACAAACTCAAAGACAGAACCAGGCAGTTGGAAGTAAAAACGTTCAAATTTTTTTCTGTTTTCAGGAACAACATGGTGCATTCTTTCTACATGCATACCAAGCAGCTCAATATTTTGCTCTGAGCCTCCTTCTGGGAGACCCTTCCTAACCTGCACGTGCAGCAGAGCTGCAGGCAGGACAGGAGATGGTACATGCCGGGCACAGCCCTCCTCCCGTAGAGAGGGGAGACTCCAGAAGGCAAAATCACTCAGCATTGAGTGGTTAAGCTTTGTTTCAACCTGTCTGCTACAGAAAGTTAACAACCCTTTCCACAGCAAATTTAAAGGCACGTGTTTCATTTTACTGTTTGTTTTGTTAATACACTGCTTTACTACTACTGGGGGTAGAAAGAAGAAATAAAGCAAAATTGAGAAAGAAAAACAGCTGTAACAGGTATTTTCCTGTGCTTGAAGAACAGCCCTCTTTATCAAGACAGAACAGAGAAAACCTAATGACCAAAACCACGAGGCGCCATTAAGCCAAGCTATTTCAATTTTACTTCAGAGCGTTTCTCTATGAGAACAAAGGCTGCTGTTCATCCCTGCTGCCAGGTAGCTCTTAGCTAACCGCACTTCAAAGCTGCATTTATCTGTTCTTCATCTTCCCTCTATTTTTCTACTGGTTCTCAAATTCGGCTTTCTGATATCACACAGCAAGCGAGCTCTTTTAAAATAAGGGGTTTTTCTTTTCAAAGAAGGTTTTTATCCTACCTTCCGTCACAAAGTATGCCAGATATTTCGTGATGACTTGTATTTACTTCTTAACTTCCTTAGCAAGATTCACCACAACAAAAAGGCAGGGTCAACAAGTCTGTACTCCTCAGCACCTTTAGGGGAGTCCCTCTGAAAAACTGCCCTCCCAAAATGTGTAGTCAACATGATATTTAAAGCTAGGCAACTGCAGAAGAAGCTGTTCGAAGTGTAAGGGGCCAGTCGAGAAGAGCTAGCAGGCTGACAGCTGAACTACCACCCATTCAAATCACACAGAGAGAAAGACTGGTCCCCAACTTCATTTCCTAACCTGCTGATGTGAGAGTAACACTGGAAAGCGTGTCAAATTGCTGTGGCTGAGTACAAAAAGGATTCACACAGCACAGAAACTGTCAAGTTAGAGAGCAGATAGAAACATGATGTTTTGAAGTGAGCTGGTCTAAGAGAAATTCAGGTCTCATGCTTAGAAAGCTGTCTGTTGCAGTCTGCACTAACCACTATCTTTGAGAATTCATAAAAAGGGAATTTGTGAAAATCTGGTTGAAAGACAATGCACTGACAGTAGTTACCAAAATCCAACACTTAAACTGGAAGGATAAAGCACAGAAAAATGCAGCAGTAAGTTGTGAGGATGGGACTGGCCAGCACTGTAGGAGCAGGTGAGCCAGGCAGTGCCAGGAGTGACACAGGTGTCACTGTGTTGCTTCAGGTCAAACTAATAACATCAGCTCCCACCGCAGCCTTATTTTTATTATTATTTTTTTTTCTAAATTCAAGCTTGCTTCGCCTAGGGCCTTGTGCTGTTCTAGGTCCTGTCATTCAATACTTTCATTTATTACTTGAAAAATGCATTAGAGAGCACTGGTATTAAATTTGATAGCGATACCAAATGAAGGGATCTGATATCTGCAGAACCTATGGGACAGAGGGAGTCAAAAAGATCCTGATCATTCAATGAAATGGTCCAAAACACTACAGGAAATTCAGTAAATACAAGTGTAAAAATTTCAACTTAGACAAGAGCAACATCTTAAAAAAAGCAGAATGAGAAACAAAGGGGAAATTGCAGAAAAGGTCATGAGGAGAGATAACGGGAAACAAATGCCAATTTGCTTCCTTTGGATTTCTTTGAGTACCCCGTGGAAATTTCTCAGAAAGATCCTTGTATTCCAGCTGAGCGTACAGCAATACTTTTACTAGCTTGGCAAAAAGTCTCCTTTGACTAATCTTCCTATGAAGACACTTTTTAAGGCTTAGGATTACTCTGTTTCTCATTTCTCTTCCATAGCGAGAGATACATATGAGGACATTCGAGGACCATTTGTCTCCATCAGAGAAAACTTCTTTTTGCTACCGCCCTGCAGAATACATGACACAAAGAAACTCTGCTGGGCAAAAGATGCTGGCAGAGTCATGACACTTCACCTCTTAATGCTCACGCTCTCCCCTACACCAGGGAGCAGCACATCCGAAGTACCGCAATTCCACAGATAAACTTTCTCTTTGAAGACTCTCCTTACCAAAGTGACGACAATTTGAAGGTGGGCACAATGGCTGGACACTGGACGTAACAATGAAACTTCAGTGAAGACCCTGTCAAGTGCGAGGCCTCCTATTCTCGCTTCACTCTTCCATTCAGACTGCAAGCTCCAGGGGATCTGTATCGGCCAGACACCTTCTCAGATGATAGCATTCTCAAGAGTTTCCTATTACATCAGCACCAGACATCAGCTCTGGCCTTTTGCACAATGTTTTTCCAGAGACAAGGATTTTATTTGCTTAGTTAAACTTCAGCCAACTTGCAAGCTTTATTCCTGTCCATTGCATTTATGCAGATATTTTCAGACACACCTCTCTCTATTCTCCCCGCACAGGCTCTTGGAAACAAGCAAGACAATGAATTTTGGAAAACATCCAGCTGGCAAGTCATCACTTATCCAAGGAAGACTTTTATTACTGTTATTATTAATAAGCAGTATGCTGCAAATGCTGTCCAGAATGAGTTGTTTGTTGGGCGTTTGGTTGGAAGTTCCCCTCCCAGGAGGCACATTTCCAAGAAGCTGCTCAGGTCTGTGGTCTGACCCCAGCGGCACCTTCATAGTGGAGAAGATATGAACCCGCTTCACAGACAGTTGATCACATAAAGCTCTAGAGAATTAGCCACATTTTTTATCTTGGTAAAAGTGATGAGTTTTTCTTGTATATGCCTTTCACAGCATCCCTCAGGTCATATGATTGCTATGATTTTGTCACATCTCTTTACAGAGGCAGCTCCATTTAGGATAACAGACCTCCCATAGGAAGGAGGCATGCAGGATCAAGCCATACATCCCTAAGTTTTCCACTTTCTCTAAGGCATAGGTTCCCTTTCTATCTGATCTTAAAAATACTACTGAAAACAGAAAAAGAGGGTTGTTTTTTTTTCTTTTTTCTTTTTTTTTTTGTACAGGCCTGTCTCCTTTTCTTCCCCTCTAGCAATTTTTTGTGCCATGAGAGGATCACTGTAAAACTCTTCCTTAAGCTTATATACGTCTTGCTTAACTATTATTAGTTTCCTTTTCTCAAAAGGCCTAATAAGTATAAAGCACTGAAGTAGCACTGGTTGCCAAGGTCTCTTAGAAGCCTACAACTGCAAAACAGAATGTGTAAGTAGGCCAGATAAGAAACATAAGGAACAGAGTGTACTTACATGAACTATTTCTTATGACACATTAGTATAAAGTTTTATTAAGCTCAATGACAAAAAAATACCAAAATGTCAGACGGTTTTCTCAACTTCAACATGATTTAATGTAAATATTTTCCATTACTATAAATGCTTTGGCCAAACTGCTCAATTTTCACACTATCCAGCTACTGGCTTCAGCTCACGAAGATACTTTAACTCCTTTCTACCTGACTCAAGCAGATACATTTTAATGACAAAAAGACTTTCCCAGCGTAAGCGTTTGTATTTTAGGGACTTCTATATAGAAATTGCATCTTTAAAAATAGTAACATTTAGAAATCACAAAGGATTGGATTTTGCTTAAACCTGCCTTTCTTTTGAGCACTCCTTCACCTCCTGCAACTCTAGAAGGACAGGATCCATGCCTGCCACCCCAGCCCCCTGCAAAACATATCCTCAAATTTAGTTTTCAGCTTTTACTGAAAAAAGTCATTTTAGCACAAGGAGGAAATAACCTAAAACTCAATGTTTCTGAAGTAGTTTTCTTCTAGTTAGGTGTCCAGCACAAACATTATGTTTTAACAAAAAAGAGTTTTCCTGCATTCTGCCTCATTTCTCAGGATCTTAAGCAAGATATGTACTCACTTTTCTACCCGTACATGATTTCCCAGATTGATTTGTAAACATTCTGTAAGATGCCCTAATAACTCAATGAATTGTTACGACAAGTTTTCAAAATCTAATGCTGCCTTTATTACCGAAGCCTAAGATCCACGCAGTACACAGGAGGCTTACCTGCATGAAAGACGCAATGTAACCCTCATGACTTTCACAAACTCATAAATGTATACAGCTAGAAATATAAATGTATACTGATGCTTTTTCCCAGATTGTAAACAGAAGAGATTTGGCCCTCAATTATTAAGCAGCTAGTGTATGCTTTTAATTTTCAAGTTTGGGTAATAATATTTGGAAAACAGTGGACACATGAACTGAGTTCAGATGTGTTGATTAATTACTCCTGCCTTAAGCTCTCCAACAATAATCTCTCAAAAATGTTAATGTGGAACCTGTCATTGCTGACAGGTTTTTAACAAGAAGCCAAGCTTCATCAACCTCAACAGAATTTTTCAAAATGGCATTATTTCTCTCGTGCTCTCCACCTGTCTCAGAAACATTTACTCTTAGATACACCACTAAGCACTTGTTCCTACTGGTGACGAATTCAACTCAGTGAAGATTCTAAGGTCTAAAATGCATTTGGACTCACTTGGATAACTGTTTGTTTATTTAGGACTGCTCTTGGTTGCTCTGACCACACTTACGAACTCTGAGATGCAAACATTCACTACTGGTAACAATTACCAAGGCGTGCTCTTTCTTTTTATATCATTTTCCTGTGTTTTATTTAGCTGGGAGAACCACATCAGGATGTCACAGCTAAGACTGTGGTAGTTTAATAGATCTCTAACCGCCACTCACCAGCCCTCCTGCAGACCAATGCTTCTTAGAAGAGACATCCCAAAATACACTGTGCTATGCGAGCTATCACCATAGCCATCGCCATTACCTAAAAACAGCTTTTCAGTGTACACATGCATTAAGAGAAGCTTTTTACTATATTTACATATAACTATATAAATATGGATCAGCAACAACCTCTTTGTTTTGCATGAATGGCTGGGAGACTCCTAACCAATAACGAAATCACATGTTTAAAAAAAAAATTAAAGCAAAGGTATCACTGCTGGACAACATAACTCAGCTGTATTACTGTGTTATATTATTAAGAGGTGACTTATGTAATTCCACAACATTTCACAGAGTTATTTCAATTATAGTGCATCATTTATAGAAATTTCCATTGAGCTTGGCTGAGATCGAGAGCAAAGAAATTGCAGCATACTGAAACTAACATTCCAATACCTGAAAAAAACCACAATTCCTCCCCCTTTACTCTGTAACAGATTTTATACTTCTCTGAAAGATTATGTTTAGGTCATGAACGATGCCAGAGAATTCTACATATTTTTTATTTTTTCCAAAGAAAGAAGCTTGAAGAACCTCTAGGGTGAAGCCAGGCTACTGTCTAGTATTATTTAACTGCCAAATGCAGCACTTGCTAACATGAATTCACAAAAAGTTCAAGTTCATGACAAACAGCAAAACATGAGCATTTTTTCTTGACGCTGAAAAAACAAGAATTCAAAAAAAAAAAACAATTATACAAATTTAAAACATAAAAAGCATCTTCTCCTCTATTACAAAGTCTGTAGAGTTATGTTTTCCTGTGCATTTGAAGTTTAAATATTACCTTATTACATAACTACAGCTTGTATGTTCCGTTTCCTTAAGTGAAAATATCCTCACAGGAAAGATCATCCTATTAATCTGATCCATTAATTTCCTCACAGCTTTTACTTTATTCTTGTGGGATTTCTGTCCCTTTACAGCAGAGGTTCTGTAAGTACAGTAATTCTGAAGTTAAATTATTGCATTCCCCTGTCAGCAACAAATCGCAAAACTCACTTCTCCAAAGACAGTCCCACTTGGCTTGGGGTCCTTACCCAGGAGATATATAATGGAAACGGATTTGTACAAGCACCACAGAAACTAAATCAAATTTTTCCCATTTATTGATGTGTTTTCTGCTCAAAGGGTTTTGCTTTTTTTTTTTTTTTTTTTTTAATGCTTTAGTTTTAAAGCCTACAGAACAACACCTTATAGCTTGAAAGAGTCCATTTTAAGAGAGTAGATGCTCAGAACTTTTTGAAGCCAGGCACCTGGTGGCAAATTAACTACCCAGAAAATAAGGAAGCTAGCATCTCCAGACAGAAAAATTGGTCTGCAGAGCAAAAGGCATCACAATAAACAGACAGGTATGTGGATGGCACCTGCAATACTGACATTAGTCACTTGTGGATGGCTTAACACAATCCCAGTGGATTGTTCAGACCTCTGATCCAATCTTGATTTTTCGAAGAATATTGAATTCTGATTTATATGAACTCTTGTGGGAAAAGAATTCCATTTGTAGTAACATCTAAAAATCAGTATAATGCCAACACCAAGTTTGTTCTGATCTTAACGCAGCCTTAAGTTTAAATGAGCGCATTTGAATGCCCTGCTGCAGCAGCTAAGATTGCTACCCTGCTATGAAGGAGAAATAACCATTCACAATGGATGCAGCAGATTGCTTAATACTCAGGTCTGACAAAGCTGTAGGCACTGGGACACGTGTCAGGGCTTTGGGGCATTATTTTCCTCTCTAATTCCTCAGAATTCACTCCAGACTTCCTACCATAAGCCATTGTGTTCCAGGCCTCGATGTCCTTATAGGTCCCCTACCAGCAGCTCTCCTGCTATGGTCAGCCAGAGTGTCAGCTCCTCAGCTCCCCTAGCTCCAAACAAAATACAGCTGTGAAAATATGTCCTCTCAGCAGCTGCTGCAACTTCATACAAGCCATTTTAAAGGTCTCCACTGTTTTCTTCTTGGTTCCCACAGCAGTTTCCACTGTATTACATTATTTACCAATCAAGAGCTTTCCAGAACTTATTTTTGTCAAACACTAAGAAAGAATGTAATTCCCCTAGCTGCCTCCTCAAAAATAGTACATTACTTTTTCTACTCATTTTTACTTCTTTAGCCAGAGATGATAGACTTCTGGCACTGAAAATAAAACATCCCAAACTGTTGAAAATTACGAAATTGAAACGAATACGAACTTTTAGGAGGTAAATAAAGGGAGTAGAAACCTCGACAAAATGCTGTAGTATTGGGATTACCAATATTCCCATTTCAGAATTCAACGGTGCAGTTACTCAGGCTGCAACGTGCGCTCACAGCCAAGGCATAAGCAGTAAAGTGTTTCAGATGACTCAGCTGGGCCCAGAGCTCCTACTCCCATGACAGGCAGTTTCCCTCCTTTTGCCATCCTTCCTGACAGTAGGATGAAAGTGTGTTACCTCAAACATCTCTAACAAGAATCTTAAAATCCGAATCAGTGCTTGAGATGTTTTGTAAGAGCCACTATCCAAGTTAACTGACCTAAAAGCTCTGTGAAGGGTTACTTCAGTGCAGGAGGTACAGCAAAGCCATGAGAGCAGTGGAGGCAATGTTACACAAGCCATGCTCAAAGGTGTGAGCCTTCAGATGAGCACCTCTTGGGAAAAAGATAAAGCCTTCCAACACGTCCATATAGTGCCAGAATTCATAACTAATTAAAGCACATCAAGCTTCCAACACCACTAAGAGTTTATTATTCATTTATTTTATTCGAGGATTTATGTACTTTTCCACTTTTCACTGTTTTTTGGGATGTAAACAAGTGTTGCATTCAGCTCTGGAGAAATCCTGGAACATGCTGCCATTTTAGTTCATGGAAACTTAAAGGAAAAGGCATAAATACTGTGCTCTCAGCTGGAAAATGCGGTGAGTGAACACAAATAGGATTTTGCACAGGGGGCCATACGAGGCTCATATAAAACTATAGGATTTTACAGCAGGCTCACAAGACTCGGACTCCCACACAGCATCCTTGTTGGAAAGCGGGGAAGTTGGGTTTCTTTTGTCGGCTTTTTAAAACAAACAGCCTGGCACATGAATCACAGCAGGAAATCAGGGCATGAATACACCAAAAATAAAACCAAAAAGCCTGCACAACACACAAAGCATTCTGCCTAAAGCTTGACAGGAGAACTGGGAAGCTTTGCACTCCTAAATTCTTTTTGGTTTTGATTTGTTTGTTGCTTCTCTCCTTCCCTTCTTCTGATTCACTCATTTAAAAGGCTGCCATTATCATAATGAAATCATAGATTATTCTACATATTCTACATATTGTTTCCATGGGCAGAACAGTCACTTTGCACTTGACTCACCCTGTTGTATTAAGCTACTGCACCTCTGCTGGGGCTGGAGTGCCGCCAGCCTGCCCAGCACACCCTCTTCTGCCACCTCCAGTTCAGTAAAATATTTCAGGATCTACTGCTTGTTTCCAGCACCCAAATTGTAGCTCTGATGATATTCTCCATTTTCATATCACAGTTAAACAACTGGATACATTTTTACCACGTATTCTCATGGCACTGACTGAATGTTTAGCCGAATTTTAAGTACCAGGACTGAAAGCTATTAACAAACAGAAGTCATCCCTTATGAATTCCCTGGGAGAAGGAAAAACAAACAAACAGAAACGAGGATATTGCACCTCCTCACTGACATTGCAAAATCTAAGCCCTACACTGCAGCTTCCTAGGCTACTCAGGCAGCTTGGCCTTCACGGGTACACAGACCCACGGCAAAGCCCAGAGCCCATGCCAAATGCCACCCTTATTTCAAGGGGTTGGTTTAGGTCTTCAGCCTCTTCCAGCTTCACTGCTGGATCTGGGACTGTTACCAGCAAGCAGCTGGACCAGTTCTTTCAAGTTAAACATTGACAGTGCCTGAGAGACATTTTCATGCCTGTCAGCGTTCACAGCTCCTGGGAATCATGAGCCTTGGTTTATACTGCAAAAACATTCAAAATTACTGCAGGAGCTAACAAAGAGGATGGACAGTACTGATGTGTCCCAAGAAATGTGGAGCAAAGCATTAAGCATGAGGTGAGGTGGCTCCCTCTATTCTTTTGCTAAAATGGGTTGGCAAACAAATATTAGTAAGCCAGACATTGTTAAGGAGTTTGCGGACTTCGTCATTGTTTCCCTCAGCTTAGATCCTATACATTGACTGACATTGGTAACCTTGCTGGGACTAATGCAGAACAGGCATGAGAAGCAAATATATCATCATATTGGATTACTGTGCTCTAGCCACAAACTGCAAGTGAAAAAGAAAAAAAAAATAGGACAAAAAAAGACAAAACCACCATTTACCTAGGGATTCCTTATGTCCCATTCTCAAGTGTTCATCAGTTCTACAGAACAGATACTCAGGTCATTAGAGCTCAAATTAACTTTTAAAATATTTTTTGCTAGAAGCTACATCTTGGCTAAGCAAAACTGTTTCTCCTCTTAAAGAAAGAGGAGTTTCCTGCATGAACGTGAGTTGCTGTGTCCTAGTTTCTAACAGAAGTTACGCTTCTCGTAGTGTCTAGTATGAATTTATCTTGTACCTCCGAGATACTGATAACATCCTGGCAGTGTTGANGCTATCTGCTGAGTCAAACCATAACATGCTGAAAGATGGACATTTAACACATTGTGTCATATCCCAAAAATATTAACATAAAAATACCAGACAGACAAGGTATGCTTCCCAAATCATGTATGCATTTGTAAGTGCAGAAGCCATTTCCACACACACACAAAAAACCTGAACTTTGAAACTTCACGAACTTGCATGTGTTCGAACTACACGTGACATTGCTAGGACCAGCACAGCTAGAACAGGACAGCAGTATCAGAAGCATTTAAAGGAGGGTGGGAAATGTGATTTCATAGTCTAGCTAAGATCTAGGAATAATTTACTCATTCAAATATCACAAAGGGAAAAGCAGTTCTACTCCTCCCTGCCACTCACCAATATCCTGGAGGAGCCAAGGTTTCTGTTAAAACTATTACAGAGGAAAAGGCATTTTATAGTTTCAAAATTTTTTTTCAGTACAGAAATAAATGAAGACAGTTCACACTTTTCAGGAAACTCATAAAGACAGTACAGAAATGTCAAAAACCCAGTTCTGATGTCTTCGGTGATTAGAAATTTCTGCCATTACAAATGGAAGAATACCATCACCTCAAACATAACACTGTTTTCACACAGCTGAAATTATAGTCTGTATTTCTTTGCAATCTGGTATACAACCTGTTTTTGACTTGGGTTCTGTTTTTAGTATGCTAGTTAGTACTAAGAACATTATGCAATTTTAGTATTTTGGACTATTTTTCTACAAAAATACCAGTTCCACGTTTTTCCAAAACTGACCTGTTACTTACTCTCAACCTAATTTTTCCAATTGTTTTGAAACACATCTCTGCCCTTACCAGCTTGTACAATGTCTTCAGAATCATCTGCAAATATAATCAAAATGTTAGCTCTGCACTTTCTGAGCATTAATGCAGACATTAAATAAAACCAGAGAACTGATCCTCAATAGACACCTTCCTTCACATGTGCCTATGCTGTTATAGCTTAATGCAGTGTCGTATTACAATCACTGCTATTGATCTCATCAATTAAGAACATAAATGCTAATGGAGAGTGTAGGCTAGATGAATTAACCAAGCTGCACACAGAGCCAGCTCAGGTTGCCCTACCATCCTCCCTACCTCCTGCTGCATTACTTAATGTCACAGCAGCAAGCACAGCGTCCCCTTTCTGAACTCCCGAAATCTGATGGGAAGGAAGTTAATAAAAACTACTGAGACTTACTGGAAATGTACATACATAGTCAAGATGCTGCTGGGAATTTGCTCACTTCTGTCTTAAAGAAAAGTCAGCTCATACAACACACGGGAGGCTTCCTACTGCAACCTCAGAGCACTGAACTGCTTGAGCACGGCCATCATCGCACACGTGCAGCAACCAGCCACTGCCTCCCCTGTGCACAGCACATGAACTGTAACAGGTCTGATACAAAACACTTTGGGGCCGCCAGCCCAGACACCGAGACGTTTTTGAAGTTGAATTGGCTTATGACTGAGTCAGCAACTACAGCTTCAATTGCTCCAGACGCACAATGTGGCATGTGTGAAATTATTCACTGGGACACAGTTTTTTACAGTGCTTTACCCTGAATCAAAATCTCGTAGTTTGGAAGGAAGAGCTGTGATAAGCTGGTTACCTTTGAGACTTCTGGCTAAGCCTTAAAACAGAAGACATAGGAATTAAAGCAGTTTTCTTTTTTTTCCTCCCTTTGCTTCTACAGAAACCAAACCCTATCTGCTTTCTTCTGCTACCACTGCTTTTAGAAAAACTCAAGTACATTCACACTGTTATTTAATCTCTCGGTTTTACTATAGCAAAAATCTTAGTTCTGCTTAGTAAGTAACAAAAAAGAACCGTGGCAGAACTGTGCTATGATTCCATGATTCACCTGATTTGCGACAACAGGAAAAAAAGTATGGACAGAGAGAACACTCAAAATAACAGCTGAATAACCCACTACTCATCACTGATATTTGATTTTTTTTTTCCCCTGTTAAAACAGATTAACAAAGCTGTGCAAGGCTAGCTCTTCCACTACACTCCATCATGTTTACATTCCTTGTAAACGTTTTAAATGTGAGACTCCTACACCTCCTTCAGCTGTTAGGAATGCCACCTTAATGCAATAATAATGCAGAAAAGCGCCAAACCACTACCCCAAACATACAATATTTAGGAATGACAACTTCCCTCAAGCGCTACAGAAAGATTTCACTCACTATACAGACCAAATTAAGCTTCCTGAGTGTCTCTTGCTGAAAACCAGGGCAAATGTACAGCAAGTCAGGTGGATACTACTTCAGCCTTACAGTCTCATCACTGCTTGCACTGCTACCTTACTCAGTACAGGAACCCAAGCCCCCAGTGGAGCTGAGTAACCCCACTCTCCTTCCAGGGCCTGTTGCTGCTGCCATCACCGCTGGCAGCTCCTATGCGAGCTGAACCAGGCCCCAGCTGACAGCCCCACAGGAGCATTCTGCAAGCATGGCCGCGAGGGATCCTTGTGCAAGGCCACCATGGAAAATACTGCGTTCCCAACATCCATGGGCACCTGGCAGCAATTTCTGCTTCACACAGAGACCCTGTGGTCCTACACCAACCCTCAGACCTGTGGCCATGGTGAATTTGTCATGGCCACACAGGCTGCAACAGTGACGTTTGATCTGAGAAAGGCTCTTCAAGGGAACAAGGCTACTTGCTGGTTGAACACGAGTCAGCAGCATGCCCAGGGCAGAGGCAGCATTCTGACTGAACCACAGTTTATCTCTTTTGCACACCTAAAGCTTCCAGAAATCTGACTAAAAATTTTTCTCGTTGGTGTCCAGAAAACAAGGAGGACTCAGTCTGTGACCACCTGCAGACATTTTGACTGAACTGAGCTGCCCAAAGCATGCCCACTGCTCCTGCCCCAGCCAGGAGCCTTCCTCCTCCCACCCCACCATTTTCTGCCTCACATGTGAACAGCGGCACCTGATGAAGCTGAGGGCAGCCTGCCTCCCTGATACAACACAGATAGAAATTCATTCTCTCTCTGCCCTCCCTGCACTTATTTTCCAGCTCTCTACTTGCACTCCTTAACATCCATTCCTGCTGCCTTCTATCTATCAATATATGTCCCCTTGGCACACATTCCCACTGTGCTGCACAGGGACTGCCTGTGTGGGTACAGGAGACTGCCTGATCTCACTGACCTTCCTCAGTTGACAACAGAACATCTAATTGAAAAGGGTGAACACTTTTCACGAAAATAATGAAAGAAATATCACTAATATTTTAACTATCAGACATCTGCAGCTCCACATGGTAGTATTACGACTTTGCAACTAAATGTACTCAGTTTTAGCCACGTACTTCATCCTTGCCAAACCATTATTTTCACAATCTGGTATCATTTCATAGAATCACAGAATGACCTGAGTTGCAAGGGATCTTAAAAGATCAGCTAGTTCCAACACCCCTGCTGTGAGCAGGGCTGCCACCCACCAGGGCTGCCCAGGGCCCCATCCAACCTGGCCTTGAACACCTCCAGCAACGGGGCATCCATAGCTCCCTGGGCAGCCTGTGCCAGTGCCTCACCATCCTCTGGGTGAAGAATTTCCTCCTAATATCTAATCTAAATCTCTCCTCTTTTAGTTCAAAGCCATTCCCCTTGTCCTATCACTATCAGACCATGTAAAAAGTCAGTTTCCCTCCTGTTTATAAGCTCCCTTTCAAGTACTGTAAGACCACAACGAGGTCTCCTCCAACCCTTCTCTTCTCCAAGCTAAACAAACTCAGCTCCCTCAGCCTTTCTTTGTCGGAGAGGTGCTCCAGCCCTCCGATCATGTTTGTGGCCCTCCTCTGGACCATCTCCAACAGCTCCATGTCTTTCTTGTGCTGGGGGCCAAGACCTGGATGCAGTACTCCAGGTGGGGTGTCAAGTTATAGTACAAAGAAAGTTAAAATGAATTACTGCAAATGACATTATTTTCCGCAATCTGAAGACTGCAGAATGTGTGAACAACTTTCAGTATTTTCCTTCTAAAATTTTATGATCTACAAAGACTTGTAAAAGCAGTGAACATCTATTCTGAAACAGATTTTCAAACTAGACATGGAAATTACAACTGGAAGCACAACCTGTGTTTTTTGGTTTTTTTTTTTTTTTTACAGAGCAGAAAAAAAATGGAAAGACAACATACGCAGACAAAAGCATGATATTGTGCTATCCACAGGGTTTTCAGTACATGTAATAAAAAGTATAATTACATAGTAAGAAATAAAAAGAAATTGAAATTTAAAAAAAACCTTTTCCTGCTGAACTAAAAGCTATCCTATTTTCGTGTTTAATTGAATGTTCTCCAAGCAAGACATCTGAAGTCAATTAACAGAAGTTTTGTTTGGGGGTTTGCATTTTCAGTACTTCAAAAAAAAAAAACAAAACAAAAATTTAACTATGTGATCTCATTTTTTTTGAATGACCAAATCACGGGACAGTTAAAGCATAGCCCAACTTTTTTTTTTTTTTTTTTTACAGCTTCATAGCAAAAATTGTGTGCAAAAGAAACGTGGAGAGTGATCACATTGAAACAGTACAGTGAGATGCAACACAGCCATGCTGCTACTAATTCATATATTCTGAATTTCAGAAGTAGTTGTTTATCCTCAAAGTCTTGAGCATACAGATGATGTGCTCAGTTGTTCCCAGGTGTCTCAATTATTTTTGTTCTTCAGAAAGAAACAGATTAATGTTCATTTTGTTCCAGGTAATAATAAAGACCACTCAAATAATTTGGTAAACTTAAAAAGTGCATGTAATTAAGAGTTATGTTTTGCCCAGTATTTCCAGATATCATTTCACAGTTGACATACTGAGACTGATACACAGAAAGTCCTGATGCAACAACAAAAATGTAGTCAGTGGCTTCTTTCTGCTGTCATTTATGACAATTTAGGTTTCTCTGAAAGCATAGCCCTGGTGTTAACTTACCAATTTTCACTTGGAGCACGTCTCATATGCAACCTATAGGCTGGAACTGACCTGCAGGAGGCATTCTCCACCTTCTTTGAGCAGGTGTGAGCAATCACCCAAACTTTCCCTCCAAAACCTGCCATGACCCGAAGCACAGAGCATCACTGCTCACCCAGGAAGCCTGGGACAGAGTATTGCTGTTTCAAGATATTGAGGAGCTGAGCGGTCAAGGAGGGTGAGAGAACATGCATGGAAAGGTGTGAAATTCTGAACATCCACAAAAACCCACAGCAGTATTGCAGACAGCACATGGGAGGATGATGGAATACTCTTGCTAAGACCCATTAAAGTGGAAGCATGCTGCTATTGCCAATGAGGGACAGAAGCAGTTTGTGTGGGTATTCTAGATGCTGATCCAGTCAGGCCATTCAATATAGATAAAATATCTATTTGGGGTATTTTAAGTCACTGATTAGTTTACTAACAAGTCACAACAGATTCTTCCCCAAGTTATTTTGTGGGGGGCTACCCTGGCTGATAGGTGCTACATAATAAACACTCTGCATCATGATATCCTCCTCTTCCAGGGGCTGTACATACAAAGGTGTCCCATCAGGCTGTTGTGCCTTTCACAGGAGCCACGACTATTTTCTTGTAAAAAGAAAAAAGAATTGTCGTTCTCCTTTCTAATGTCTAACAAAAACCTACCAAAAGATTTGTTTGCAACTGTTTGCTTCTTTTCCTGAAAGATTTGTTTGAAAACAAGAGTTGAGATAGAAGTTCAAAATTCAGCAAGCAGTAAGGGTAAGAGAAACAAGCATTCCAGCACTGTCCATGTGAATACTTTCCTTTGCACAGCTTGAGCCCATTAGCTTCTTTTGTTGTCTCTACACCATCCAATAAAAGTAACTGAAGCCATTTGTAATATACCATTATCTAAAAGTAGGCACTTATGCCTCTCTTTCCTCCAGATTTATAGAGAGAAGTTTCCTTTGATTAATAAATTGGGTCAGCCTATTAGATCTCCAGCTTTACAAGAACAAAGGGCTGTGTTATTACAAGGGTGGGGATGTGCATCTTGTGACCTGCGAATCCTCTGTGATGTTGTAAATACAGCACTAAATCCACAATGAAGTACTCAAACCACACAACAATATAACAATGCCTAACAGCCATGGTAAGCCCAACCCTAATTTTAAGGCATTCTTTTTTTTTCTCCAAAGTAGCAAATGTTGGTTTCAGAACAGATTTTAAATTTGAGAAACTACTTCATGCTTTCTGCAGGTTCAGAATGCACATTGAAATCAGAGTGCCAAGCCTTGTTTTACCGAACATAATTAACTTCCATGTAAAATCAGGGAACACACACTCTAGATTTGTTTTGAGGAGCAACTGACATCTCTAAATTTATAAAACTATTTCCATGCCTCAGGTCACACAGTTTCAAATAATAAAAATACTTCTTTCCAAATTGTTACCTACCACACCTGACTAAACAGCATGCACACAAGAATGAGTATGTTTGTTTTTCTAAAACCATTCCAGATATAAAATTAGCTTGCTTAGTGACATTGTGGTGGTAATCCCAAGCAAAAGCACTTTTCTGGTTTATTTTAGAACTCACAGCTCGCACAGGTAATGTTGCGCATGTTACTCGTGATGGGTAAAAGCCTAGGACCAACTGTAACGCTGAGGAAGAACAGACGGAATTATTCTGCTATTACGGAGGGCTAATCTCCTACTTTTCCTGCAATTTTATACTGAGGAAAGAATCATCACTCAACAGTTTCAGTTCCATTGTTCAAAACATTAAGAACAATAGTACAAAAGGCTCAGCTATCATTACGAGAGAAAATTGCCGGCCATCCATTTGAATGGAGCCCAAGGTTTGCAAGACCAACACAGAAACATGGCACTAATACTGATGTTGATATTTGGCAGTGGTTCAGAATTGCTTGGAAAGATGAAGTGTTTCAAGGAAGTATATAATATTAACTGGATATCTGCTCCTAAGCTATAGGCATTCACGCGCTTCGCTTTTGTTTTCCAACTTCATCCTCCCAGGAGGTCAGACTCCAAATTCAATCTGATGCTAACCTCTTGCTGTGCTCTATAAAAGCCCAACACAGAGCTCCAAGAAAAGCAAGAGCATCAAAGCCTTCTCCTGGCACATCTGAAAATTTCCCAAGAGCAGCTATGATTGTTTAACTGGTCCTTGGCTCTGCTTCTCGGATGGGCCCGCTGCACTCCGGCTGTCAGCGCAAGACCTGGCTCGCTGGCGGAACCGAAGACAGCCCTGGATGCTGGCTGTGCTCCGCAGCGCCTCTGCCAGCCTCCCTGGCTCCTGCTGTCTACTCCCCAGCCTGCTTCCCTCTGCTCACACCTACAGAACACAACTGCAATCAGCTCCATCAAACTCCATTTCAGAGAAGCATCCTCCTCTGCCCCCACCCAGGTACCCTCCCAAGTCATGTTTTGATTCAACCTTTCTTCCTCCCTTGTTATCAAAAGGGATGATGATCTCGTAAGGGGATCATGTGGGGGAAAAAAAAGCACACCATAAGAAACGATTCTTGTTGAAGAGATTTGCTTAGTGAAATGAAAATTCTCACGTTGTGTTTGGACAGTTCATGAGGAACTCATTTGCACTAAAACTTCACAGGTCTGCTGGCGACTGAAAGTTTGCTAGAGCTCCTCTGTCTTTGGCTCTCACAACAAGCTACTTGTTCAAGGCTGTGTCATGAGTAAGCTATTATCCACAGTTGTTCAATAATACCAAGCCTCACAGCGTCTGTGTTTTGTAAAGGGAACAAATATCCAGCTCAAGCACAAAACGTTTAACCCTTGGGCAAAGTATGTAAACTGAGCGCGCACAGCAGAAAAAGCCGCATAAAGTTCAGATTCCTTCCTGAAAGTGGAAAGAATTTCCCTTCTCTCCCCTCCCAGATGCCAGAAGAATTCATTCTCATATCATGGTTCCGTACAACAGGTTAGAGAATGTCAGCCCTCAGTTGCTGCCCAGCTCCCTCTCCCCTGCAGTGGAGTATTTACAGACCCTGACCGCCTTTGGGGAGGGCCGCGCCTGTTAAAGGCACAACAAAAGCAGTTGATGCTGCTCAAAACTGCTCAAATCCATTTTTACAAGGGCTGCTGCAGCCAGTTTTATTTCAAAATTCAAGTGTTGTGATGAGGTTGTAAAAAAATGACTTATTTTTGAAGTGCTGAGCATTTAGACCTTAGCATTTGCCAAAAAAGTCAGCAAAACATTTCCATTTTTTTCAAAAAAGACATATCTGAGTCCCTGCCACAAGAAATGTTTTTGTCTTACATTTTTGATAACCTCCCAGAACATTTTCTCCTCCCTTAATTAAAAAATGTCATTTTTTTCCATAGCTTCTACACAAACAGCATAGAAAGTTAGAATGTTTCTCACAATGCAACTTTCAAAGAACTTACTACCCATATCGACCTTTTTGTACACAGATTCTCTGTTAAGATTGTTCTCTGTACATCTCTAAGAGCTATCCCCAAATTTCTCCAAATAATGCAATTGTTGCTGTTTTCAATACAAATTTATCTGATTTCAGTTTCCAGCTATTGCTTCCTGTTATGACTTTCTCATGTACTGTAATTTCCTTGGTATTTTCTCCCAGCAAAGGTACTTGACCACAGTAATCAAGTTATGTCTGTCTTCTTTATGCTAAACCAATACTTACTGAGTTCCAGGTTTCATATTGCAAGGTGTATTTTTTCAGCCCTCAAATAAATTTTGTGGTTTTTTTCCCCCCAGTACTCTCTCCAACTTGTTTTTTTTCTTCCTTCTAAAAAATGTGCCTATTCAAAATTATACTATGCACAGAGATAAATGTCTTCTAACTCCTTCTTTGTCTATACGCATCAGGAGCAAATTATTCCTTTTTACCACAGCACCAGGCTGAAGTGCCTGCTGATACATCAGGTAAAGAAAACTATATATAAAACAAGCTTAAACTTGAATACTGACCTACACAATTGAGTGATTTTATGTATGTATTTGCAGGGGTTATAAATCTGGATAGCACAAACATTACACTACTGATGTAGCTACTACTGCTTAGGCTAAAATTAAAATATATATAAATATACAAAATATCAGTGCATCCTCGCAAGACTGAGAGGATTTTTCATATTTTAACAAATTAAAACAAGTTTTACTCCTTAAATGACTAACCTTGATACCAGCAATACTAATGGATAAGAAAAGCCAAACTGGACACTCACTAAACAGTTTACAAGTATTACTTGTCCAACTCATTTTCAGGATTGGTCTTTAAAAATTCTGTCTTTCATCTATGGATAGGAATTGATTTCCAGTTGGACGCAGACTATTTAGCATCAAATATTTTATTCAAAAACACAACAGGTGGCAGCTGATCCTAAAGAGGCACCAGCATCATATCTCTGGTAAGTTAATAACAATAATAACAAATAATTTTTCAGCTGCTATTTCCTGAATTGCTACTGAGCTAGACCTCAGGTTAGTCACTGTTGATAAATATTTCTGAAGTGAAACAGCGCACCTACATACAAAAAAAATGAAGAATACAGCAGCAGAAGTCAGAGCATGACTGCCAACAGAACCTGTTATCATCTTTGGTCACCATACAGACATAGTGTTTTACATTCCTGTTACAGAAGGACTGGAAATGTCTTTCCCCTCCATATATATAAATATTTTCCTGCAGAATTTCTCTCCAAGGTCTTTGAAAAGTCTTCCGTTCTTATAAAGGAAAGGTTTC
Organism: Penelope pileata; assembly: GCA_013396635.1. Classification (NCBI taxonomy): domain Eukaryota; kingdom Metazoa; phylum Chordata; class Aves; order Galliformes; family Cracidae; genus Penelope; species Penelope pileata. The sequence goes on from WBMW01005007.1 coordinate 441,204, forward strand.
CCTGGACATAGCCAAAAACACTACACTTTTTTAAACCTCAAATAACTTTATTATATTTAAATCTTTTCATTTTTATGCAGTTTTTTTCCTCCATTTGCCATAAGAAGTAGCAATTTCCTAAGCTACCACAGTGACTTAGACAGATGTACACAGATGTGCATAGACATTTCCTTGCCTTCACCTTGGCTTAAGTTTTAAAATAAGGCAAGAATATACATACTCAGCACCTGCCCTTTCAATGCAAACAACAAAGACAACGCCCAGAGAATTTTAAGAAGGTTCTTAGCTCTTTCAGTTCCCTCTTTGTATTTTAACTGTCACAAATTTTATATGCTGGATTATTCTTAAATACAAATCAGGCAAATCTGAATTAACTTCAAATCTACACTTCCCCAAATGCTAACATATGGCTCTGCAAGCACCAATCCTTTTCTCACTGATCTGCTTTAAATAATGAAATTCTGCTAGAACCAGAAACAAGAAAAACATTTTTTTCCAAAGGTCTGCAGTAGTTTCGCATTCCTTTTCCATTACAAGTCCTTTCTTCAAAATAGCATTTCTTTGCTGCATCTGTTGAACCACCCTCATGTTGACAAGTTCTTCTCATAATAAATGACAAACTTCATCAGAACTGGCCATAAAACTGATGAAAAGCAAGAAATCACTTAAACGTATTCATTTCTAGATTTCACCAAAATATGCACTGATGACAATATGAAAGAACGCAGCTGTGGACACCTGGAAACAAACAGCGTACCACATCGATGGTGGGCTGGCATGTGGATTAACAAGCCACCCAGAGGCAGAGCGCACCAGGGTGTGCGGTGGTGCCAATGCCACCACATTGTCTGGGGACACGTACACGCTGCCCCAGCCCTGTCTATGGGGAACGGCTGCCCTCACCAGTGTGCTTCACACTGGCATGGACACCTCCCTCCGTGCTTGTAGTGGTGTCACAGCACTGCAGATAAGGCCTCATAGAATCACAGAATGGTTCAGGTTGGAAGGGACCTTAGAGATCATCTTGTTCCAACCCCCCTGCCATGGGCAAGGACACCTCCCACTAGACCAGGTTGCCCAAAGCCCCATCCAGCCTGGCCTTGAACACTTTCAGGGAGGGAGCATCCACAGCTTCTCTGGGCAACCTGTTCCAGTGTCTCACCACCCTCACAGTGAAGAATTTCTTCCTTATATCTAGTCTAAATCTACCCTCTTCCAGTTTATAACCATTACCCCTTGTCCTGTCATTATCTATCCTTGTGAAAAGCCCCTCCCCAGCTTTCCTGTAGGCCCCTTCAGGTACTGGAAGGCTGCTATCAGGTCACCCCGCAGCCTTCTCTTCTCCAGGCTGAAGAGTCCCAACTCTCTCAGCCTGTCCTCGTAGGGGAGGTGCTCCAGCCCTCTGATCATCCTCGTGGCCCTCCTCTGGACCCGCTCCAACAGCTCCACATCCTTCTTGTGTTGGGAGCCCCAGAACTGGACACAAGACTCCAGGTGAGGTCTCACGAGAGCAGAGTAGAGGGGCAGGATCACCTCCCTCGACCTGCTGGCCACGCTTCTCTTGATGCAGCCCAGGATCCCGTTGGCCTTCTGGGCTGCAAGCGCACACTGCCGGCTCATGTTGAGTTTCTCATCAACAGACACCCCCAAATCCTTCTCCTCAGGGCTACTCTCAGCCGTTCTCCATCCAGTCTGTACGTGTGCTTGGGATTGCCCCGACCCAGGTGCAGGACCTTGCACTTGGTTTTGTTGAACTTCATGAGGTCGGCATGGGCCCACAGTGCCGCAGGCCTGAACGGAACAGAGCAGGGGGCAGCCATGGCCTTCAGCTTGTTCCTCCAGCCTCCCACCATTGGCAGCAGCGGGCACAAGGTCACTGTGTCTTCCACCCAGGCTGGCACTCACCTGCTATTACAAGGTCAGATCTCCAGTCGCTTAGAAAATAAAAAAGCTTTGGCCCTTTTGACCAGTATATTCCAGATCAAACATTTGTCTCATGCTGCAGGTTTTCAGGAAGGAACACTTGATACATGCAAAAATGAAGTCTTCTCTTATAAAGTATGCAAACAATAGCAATTAAAGACTATCTGAAAGTGCTTATTTACCACCGACATTTCTTCAAGTTGAAGTAGATCAGCAAAAATCTTACTGAGGCATGCACACCCTTCATGAGAGCAGGCCATGAAATACTGTTCAGCATAGTACCCTACTGATCCTGTGGATTACATAAGGAGGTTATGAACAAGCTGAAGAGCAGAGAAAACAGGATCACTGGGATATCAGAGGAATATTGAGCACATATCCAGAGCTAATAAGAAATAATGTTCTCAGAAACTCATCACCTCACAGTCAGCATTTTTTCCCCCATAGAGAAAAATTTTCTTTTTCAGTTGTAACTGTTATCTAATGAAAAACCCAAACTTCAGCTCTCTTTCCACAGCACTCAGTTTCATCAGTCTTTTGGTAGAAATGCAACATTTTTATTTTTATTTTTTATCTCTTCAAGCCAGAACAGTTCCAATTCTTCTGCCTGAATATGACAAAAGTATCATTTATGCACAAGCACACAGCTTCTAGCTGACAGAAATGCTAGAACACACTGGATTTTATCCCCTTTTCTGATTTTTCAGGGCCACTCTACCTAATGTAGTATGCACTGTTAGGACAGTACAAGATATGAAATGCAGTAACATTTGGATTCGCAAACAAAATCATTTTACTATTTACGCATTTGCATTTTTTTTTTAACATAAGTTTTCTTCGCTCTGAAGTCTAACAAGAATGTACACACAAAGCATTTAGCAGAGAAAGAATAATTTAAAAACAAGCAATATTTACATCCGTGAAATGACTCTGGCCATGCAGTTTCTAGCAGTTACAACTGTGTATATCTTTTTAAAGAAACTGCAAAGGCATCTCTGTAACACGGGGCAAGTGCTCACAGGTGACTGTCACAGCCCAGCGTGACAAACACACCAGGCTCTGTCACGCTGCAGAATTTACCTCCCCATGCCAATGCTGGCAGCACCCACAGGTCCATCAGCTCCGAAGGCAGCCAGAGCACCAGTGCTGCAGAAAACTCTCAAGAGTCCCAAGGCAAGAGACTTGAATTGTACATGGTGAAAAACGTCAAGAGACTCAGCTTGTCTTCACTTGCAAAGACACCATTCATTTTTCTTCCCAAGACTTTTTTTTTCCATGAAAAAGGCAAAATAAAGTTCAAAAGGTCATTTCTTTCACAACTTCAAACGATCATTTCTCTCTCCCTTTTTTTTTTTTTTTTTTTGCTTATACAAGAAGGGATGTACTGATTTGGAACAACTGTGAAGGTTTCTTTTTTCTCTCTGTCTCTCACATCATTAGTATCTACCACCTTCACTTCCATCTTTCCAAACAGAAAGTGTCTGTTTTATAACTATTTCCAACTATTTTTCCAATTGCTAAAAACACTCATATACCCCCCAGGTGCCTGTACCTCTGGAGGAGCTGTGGCCATGACAGATCCAAAGCCCCAGCCCTCAAAGTATTCCTGCTACCATGAGCAAATTTACTCGTGTAAGCAGGACATGTAGGCAGGGGAGGATGTGTGGTGGAAGGAAACGCTTCTCTCTGACATGCTGATGGCCTCCGGTAGGCCCAGGGCCCACCTCAGGAACAGGCCAGGACTGTATGATGAAACTGACTGTACTGACATTCCCAAAATCTCTGTGCTGCACCAACAGCGGGCAGCTAATCCACCTCACTGAAACCCATTTTTGTACTTCCAAAATTGGGAAGACCTTAGCTGACATACTGAGATGTACTTCCACTAAGAAGTCAAGACACTAAAAGATGCAGAACCAGCTAAAGCCAGCTCCCTCCCACAGGACAGCAGCTCACCATCTCTGTCAAAGTGTCCTGCTACAAAGCAAGCCCTATAGCACTTGGAGTGGGAGAGGAAGGCACGGGTTCACATCTCCTGAAAGGACCTGCGGCTGTTGCTGGCATCACATTCTGCACTGCTCAACCTCTTGGCATCTCCTGCACCTGTGTGAGCTCTCTCCTACGGCAGCCAATCCAACAGCCCTTCTCACACTCTCCAAAGAAAAATGTTGGATGGCACTGTTATTGAAATAGGTATTCCCTAAATACAGGATTCAAATTTTTCTTCCTTCTCAGAGCCATTTAACTGAAATAATCTCTCTTATTATTATGCAATCTCTATGTTTTAGGCAAATTATTCTAATTCACAACAAGAGCTTCTATTATTTGCATGAAATCCCACAGCCTGCAGATTCTAGCATGCGGCACCATTTATTTCCTCTCTGTTGCTAATCATAACACTATTACTTAATCCCCTAACTATGAAAAGCCCAACATATGCCTCTCATCTTTTTGTATATCTTCAATCTCCTTTGACCTACTTCACGAGCAATTGCAACAAGCACACTAATCACAAAAAAGCTTTCTGCCGGCTTAACGCAGTACAGCAAGCAGTAATCACTTCCAGAGAAAAAGCTGTAAAGGTGACAAACCACACACAAAGCCCCGCCTCATCCTCCGGACTAAACGCTACTCGAAACAAAGCAAGTTAATTACAGAGAAATGACTTCTAAAACCAGAACAAATGCTGTTTCAAAAGAGGAGATCTTCACCTGTTTGACATCTGCATCACTTCGGATGGAGACTCACTGTTCCTTAAAGCCTGGTCCCTGCAGGAGGAGGCAGGAATGTAGAAAGCAGGAGCTGAATTACACTCAAACACTCTGAAGATCATTACAATGAGAATAATATCTTCACTGTGCTCTCTACCCACTGGAGTATCAATTTCTGCAAATACGAGCAACTCCACACATAATAATTTTAAATGTTAATTTGTTTGTGTCGTGAATACAGATATGGAAACCTTCCCCGTTTTTGCATGAGAAGTGCTATCTGATGTGAGGAAGAAGGATTTGGGATCACAGTTTGTTTTCAAAGACAAGCGGTTGATAAATGCTAAAACTCAACTGCTTTCCACCATTCCCTTTAATTAAATGAGTTATACATTTAGACCTTTGGAGCTGCTACCACTGGCCATCACGAAGCCCAGAATTGTAGACTCTGGCCATGATAAAGATATGCTTTATTCCAGTAAAATAAAATATACAACTATAGGTGGACTCTATCCAGGACAAATTAAATCCAATCCTGCGGGTTGTGGTTTTTTTCTTTCCCTTCTATGCAGTAACTGATGCACTCACCAGAGATGAGCTATAGCCTTCTGACCACCCGGCCAGGCTACCAGGGCACATTCGCACTGCCCAGTGAAGTCTGATGGGAGACACTCAGCTAGTCCTGAAAACAAGCCAGTCTGACATCAGTTCCATCGCACCAGTACAGTACTGTGCTAGAGCTCATGACCCTGTTTAGCATACATATTACTGAATTAACTAATCAAAGACAGATAAAGGAGACTAAAGATTATTCTTTTATTCTTCTCATATTCAGTAGAATTGTAACATTCAGTGACTCCAATAAGTTTTTTACATGACAAACACATTTCTCCGTACTCAGAGTAGTATTAGACATATTTGATTCCTTTCTGAAAGACAGTGGAGCTCCTTAGAACTCTTAACACTTGGGTCCTTGGGATTACTTTTTCTCACTGTGACTCCATGCTTAAGTTTTCCTTGTAACATGGTATGAACCACACAGTTTTACTGTATTTCTGTCTGAATCTGCAATACATCTGCCACCCAACACACCTGAAAGCACTGGAACCAAGCCTTCCACACCAGTGTCAATCAAAACAGAATAATCCATCTTACATGAGCTTAAACTGCACAGTCAGACACCATTCCATGAAGGCTATTCTAGCAAGTCCTCAAAATCTATACATACATGTTAAAGTTTGAGATCCATCTAATTACTTGAAGTCAAATGACATACACACAGCGATATAATATCTAAGAAACAGCAGATCCTACTGCTTCAGTCATTTCTGTTAGCCTCAGGCATAATGGTATCACTTAGTTCTGACTGAGATGCACCCGGTAGGATGTATACAGATGGGGTGTTTGCTTGCTCTCTGACCTTCTCCAGTTTAGCTTTCTTTGTACTCGGATGTGAAACTAAATGCAATACAAAACACTATTTTCCTCTGTCTGCCCAACCAGTTAAAGCAAAAAGCAGTTACTCTCCCTGGTGCTTATGGTTTAAAACCTGTAGAGCCAGCTCCCCTGTCTTGCATCCCTGCAGATCTGGTATGAAACGCAACCAGTTCGTATCACTTCCAATTAACCTTTCTAAACAAAATTTAAATAGAAGGGAAAATTCAGAGCTCTTAATTGTTTTTATCAATCTGGCTGAGGGAAAAGTCTGCAGAGTAACTCTGTTACCAGTTGCCATTTTCCACTAAGCTTACCACATACTTGCCCAACACTTTCTCTCTTCTGGAGAAAGAACTGCATCTGCTTAACTCCTTGATACTCTACTGCATCTCAATCCTTAACAAGCCAGTTACTTAGGTGCACTAAAGAGGAGGAATTGTTAACATCTAAAGCATTGATTTGATTTCCTATTGTATTAAAAAGCAAAGACTAATTAGGAAAAAACTATACTTTGTCATAAGGTGAGAAGAAGAGGCAAGAAGATGAATTCATCACGAGTGCTGTACTGAGCTGCAAGAATGCCAGTCTGTTTTGTTGAGAAGGAACTATAACGCTTTACTCTTCTCTGCTCTGAGTTTTGAGAAGTATCCTGGAAATTGCTGGAATTCTACTTCAATATAAAGTGGAATAAGTTGAAGGATAATACAGTGCCATTTTTCATGGTTTGCTTAGTCTGTAAGTTTCAGGCTACAATAAAATGAGGAATTTCAGATGCAAAATGGATGGCCTCTCCTGAATTGCATAACAAAGGCAACTGTGTATTAAGCTATTTTAGATTGAAACACATTTACCCAGAAGTGTCAGCAAAAAAAACCCAATGCTAAGGAAATTGACTACAGAGCAGGATTTCTTCTCCTATTCCTATTCCACCATGAGTCACCCATTCTATTCAAGGCAGATTGTCAAGGGTCAACAATACATAGCAACAGTTGAGCAGGTAAACAGAATAAAAAGGTTCTGGTATTGATGCATGCTGTCCTCCCCCTTCTGCACTCCTATCAGCTGCTTAGAGTGTGCCCTGGACATGGGGCTCTACTTCACTGCAGCAGCAGAAAACAAAGGCACTAGCAGTAAAAAACCCAGGGCATCAGGCTGAAAATACACCCAAATGCCCCGAGCCTGAATCAGTGAGTGGGAGCAGAACGGAACTCAAGTAGGATTTTTTTTTTTCCCTGGAACTCTTGGTAACACAAGGGCTGGATTTCCAGAGGCTAAACCAAGTGTAATTCATCACACTGATAATATGGACAGGTCCCACTGCAATCAGTTCTGACAAAAAATAATAATAGTAAAAAAAATTGCTTCTTGAATCCAGTATCTTCCAAAAAACATTTGCGTGACACTCTCTTTCCTATGCATCCATCATCATGCTAGGAATAGTGACTGCACATGTAAGCTACCATGTCTTTCAGAATGGCTCAAGGAAAGTTCCTAACAAAGCTCCCTGCATCAGCTAAGATGCTATAAGATGGTCCAACCATCTGCTTGGGACTGTGAGCGGGAGCACCTGACCAGACAGACCTGCAACTCTGCTTCTGCAATTCTGAACAGACCCCGTGAATACTTCGAACCACTCAGAGCCCTCCTCAACATTTGGACAAACTTTTTGTTGTTTAACAGAAACAAATGCTGTAAGAAAGCAGGAACAATACACTTAAGGCATTTCAGAAAGTTTTCAAACAGCAGATGTTACTTTTCAAACAGCCCACCTGCCATGTTACCAATTACCTAATTCAGCAGGAGGAACAAGAAATGATACAGCCACTCCAGGGCTACACAACCCGATTACAGCAATTTAGGCCCATCTTGCAGAAAACCTATCTGCAAGTCTCTTCAGCAGGACTTTCTTCCCCTCAAATGAAACTCACACTAGTTCTCCCTCTGCCTCCAAATACAAGGGCAAACAGTGCCCGTGTGCAACACAGGAAAACACCAGAAAGTTTTTCTTTGCAATAAAACACTCAGGTACTTTGCCAGCCTTGGAATACTCCAGGAAGGAGAACAGACCACCCACATATTTAAAGCTCTACACAAAGTCTCTCTCATAGATGTGTAATCCTCCTTTTGATTAACAGACCAGCTCTTACTGGTTTTACAAAGTAGAAACATCTATCCTCACCATGACAGTTCATTTGCTTTAGAAGGTAGGCAAAAATTTAAGAAGAGACAGAGGTCAACAACTAGAAGTATATCCTATATTTAAATAATGGAAAGATACTTTAATGTCTCGCATAAATGATTCCATATGTTTACCTGAAAAGAAAGTCTTCTGAAGCCAGCCACTAATACCAGCTGTATTGCATCTGACATGTGGAGAGGGAAAGGTATGCAGCTTACACCTAACACACTAAGATTTCACTTGTGGTATTCATTCATAAAATAAACTCATGAATTCACAGGTCTTATAACAACTGTTCAAATGGCTCCATACATCCAAGAAGACTTTTTGGCTTAACACTTCACAGAACTTTTCAATCCCATCTCTAAACCCAGACGACATACACAGAAACTGCCATGAGAGAAAAGACTAAGTCATCTTAGTTCAGCACCTTCCTGTAAGACGGTGGAGTACAAAACTAAGCTCCCTTTAGCACAGATTTGTCAAAACCATCACTTTTATAAGTATTAAATGTTTTTCTTATCCAGTTTAAAATATACTAGTCAGTGAATTATCAGATTTTTCCAATCCAAAAATAACTATGCTGCAAATTTCCAACTATTCAATGTTACTATCCAACAAGTAACTAGTGACAATCCTTTTTAGATCCAGTCAGAGCCACTGCCTACCCATCAGTTCCACCCTCTCTTCTACCTTGACTGTGGTCTCCTTTGAGCTCCAGTAAGGCTGTGGAAGGAATGCTCAGCTGACACATGAGCTGCTATGAAGCATCTTCGGGTACAGGGCAGAAACAAAACAGAGGCAAAAAGCAGCAGTTGTAGTTTTCCAGTTCTAACTAGCAACTTTAGAGTGTTTCCTGGTACTACCCATCTCAGCACTTACACTGTTTCCAAATGTGTTTTTTACTTCACAAATATATTTGAAGTTACAAGAAACTGAAACAGCAAATCAAGAGTGAAAGGCTTCTTATACCATGATTCATCTTAAATTCAATACATAAAGAAAGGTAGAACTGTTACAGTTTCATACAACGACTGTAGATCAACGCCAAAACAAAACAGCAGCATTTGGTCCTCTTCAACTCGTTTGTCTGAGACAGACAGAAAGGAAGTTTGTAACTGTATAATATGAACCAAAAGTTGCACAAACCTTACTTTGGACATGTCGCAGTCTATAATCAGAAGGCATGATTTTGGTAATTACTTTGGGAAAAAGTTAAGACTGCTATAATGAAGTTTCCTGGCAACAAAAAGCTTGAAGCAACCGTCAGCAGAGGAGGATTACAGCATGGTCTACGGAGAGCTGTGGTGATGCTGAGGATTAGAATAAAACAAATGGATCGAAACTAAGTAATACAGAACCACGCACTGAGGGATCTTCCCTAACGAGGGAGGATTGGTTGGTTGGACTAAAAAGACTGGAGCTTTCCAGGTGGAAACAGTGGGTATTGATTAATGTGTCCAGATCTATAAAAATATGATAACAAGTGTCAAAGAAAGGCAAACAAAGGAAAGTTATGTCCAGTAGAGGAAAGGAAGCAGTAATTAATATCACTGAACAAAGAAATGCATGAGACTGTATATAAAATATTGTATACCATTCTTGTCAATTTTGTTCCAGAAAGAGTAATACATCCTGTAGCAGGTGCAAGACACGTTACTAGCCCTACAAACAGGCAGGAGGGTGTCCGAGCAGAATGTAAAAGCACAATTTTTCTTCACATGAAAGGGTTATGTTAGTTTGTGCAGGCTGGTCAGCGAGGGATGGTCAGAGGAATGGGAGCTATTTCAACTGCAAAAAATCTGTGGCACAAAACCAAAGATGAATAAAGATGTCATAGCAAAAAGATTCAGCTGGAAGTCAGCAGAATTTTCTGAACATCCAGCAGTGCTGTTTGGTAACAAGCTTTCAGTAGGAACGTAAAAGTAAACAAACCTAACTAGTTTTAAAATTAAATCTGAACAGTTACTAAAAGGGATTACAGTAGGTAGTTGCTTATAGTAGCACCAGACTGGATTTTTGGGTCTTTCCCTCCTGTATCGCTAGCTTTGAGTTACCTATTACATAGCTCAAAACTCTCTAGTTCTGCTCAGAAGAAAGAAAAGAACAAAAGAGCACCTGAGATTTCTTCAGGTGGAGTTCCGCAATTTTCTCCTTGCAGTTTGGCAGACTGACAACCAAGGCAAAATTGGTTACTTTATCCTAGTATACCTGGCATCCATAAAAGCCTCTTCTAACACAGTACGTACAAACAAACCTGTAACCTTCTATTGTTGACAGATTCATGCACATTGTTAGAAGAAAACACAGGGATTTAAGCTGGGCAACACTCACACACCTGTCTGCCCCCCCACCCCCCATGTAATCTCACGTTGCTATCAGAGTAAGCAAGTTAGGATCAGGCAAACTCCAACAGCAGGTAAATTCTCCAAGTCACCCTGGAGGCAGAGGGAACACAAAGGAGGAATGATACTGAAATGGGATGCACTGGAATGATGCTCAGCCCTTATAGCCTGATCTTTACAGATGCCTCAATGCCTCATCTTAAAAACACTCCACTACAGTTTCAAAACTATTTGCAAGCCCCGTCATATAAAAAAATCAATATGAGGCAGGATAAGCAAATTAATTTGCTATGAAGGAGAAGATATTCTGACCTCAACTAACTACTAGGGTTGAAAGATCTGAAACCAGGAATTTCACTTTAGTCCACAGCTTGCAGCTCTGGTGTCATGCCTAGACAGACAGATTGGTGATTTAGCACAAGAACATCCCCCACACAAATTCAGTCCTTCACCTTACAGCTCAATCAACACCCAGAGGCATCAACAGGTATGAAATGCACTGTGGAGTCACAGCTAAGACATAAAGACACTGAACATCTCAACAAAGCCTACTTTAGATAATTTCAAAACATTTATCACCAATTTTTCCCTCTTTAATTTCCACTTCCTCTTTCTTGTTTTCAGACGGTAGTAAATGACGTATGCTGACTTGTATTACAAAAAATAATCACAGAAAAGATGACATGCTAGCTCATTTCCAGTAACTGGGCTAAATCCACAAACACTCAACAGGGAAACTGAATCTCTTTGTTGCGGACAATTGGCAACTGCAGCTTCTGCATTCTCTTCCTGATGGTCGATATCCTCAGAAGATACACAGAAAGCCTCTTCAAACACAGCCTCTCACTTATGCTGCTGAACATACAAATCAAATCTGAGAATGGTTCAGTGTCAGATTTTTTTTTTTTAGCTTATTTGCAAATTTCCACTTTTGACAACACAACAAGACCTAATAAATGTTTTCATCAAATTATGCCACATCATCCTTCGGATCCCTCCTTCAGAGGGATCTGGGTAGGCTGGATAACTGGGCTGAGGCCAATGGGATGAGGTTCAATAGGGCCAAGTGCTGCCTCCACTTGCTGCCTGCAAGGCCTGCACTCTGGCCACAATAACCCCATGCAACGCTGCAGGCTTGGGGCAGAATGGCTTGAAGACTGTGAAGAGAAAAAGGACCTGGGGGTGTTGGTTGATGTTCGGCTGAACATGAGCCAACAGTGTGCCCAGGTGGCCAGGAAGGCCAATGGCATCCTGGCCGGTATTAGAAATAGCGTAGCCAGCAGGAGCAGGGAGGTGATCATCCCCCTGTACTCAGCTCTGGTGCGGCCGCACCTNCTTTCCAATCATGTGTTTCTATAATTCTATGATCCTAAAGTTTCAACTGAATTTTAACATTCAAGTGTTGACAATAAAGTCAACACCTTTTAAACTAACAGGTTTGTTGATATGTGCTATTAAAAGCAGTTTATTTTGGTTGAACTTGGACAACGCCAAAAGTGCAGGGTTGATTATGTTCAGAGTCTTTCCACTAATTACACAGCCAGAACCACCACAGTGTGGTTTACTATTTAAAAACAAACAGCTTAGCCCATATGCTTATCGAAAGGGCAAAGGAAGGTAAGCTATATTAAACAACATACCAAATGTATCCACTAGTAAGAGGTGCACAAAACATGGATTGTTTCCCCATTCCAAGCCTCCAATCCACATTTTCCACTGCTGAAATATTGTTTTAAAAATTCCTAAAACGTCCACAACTCTTAACATGCATGAAAAAAATGAAGCAAAACATTTTAACCACAGTATTCCAAAGATTCTCGGCATCTGAAGAGACAAAGTGCAATAGCGTTTTCACTTCTTCATGTTGCAAATACTTCCATAAACTTGCAGTGCTGCCATCAGTTTTCAACAGCATTAGAAAGCAAAAAAAAAAATCTACAAAATTTAATCCAGTTTATTACCTCCAGCTTTAACAAACATCACTCTCTCAAATCTGCAGAAAGGGCTTAGGCATTTAATACAGCATATTTCACGAACTTCAAATTTGCAGTTTTAGTATCACACAAAACAAACCAGTAAACAATCACTTCCAAGTGTTAACATGTTTTACCATAGCATGATAAAACCAGCTAGGACAGACGGAGTCAGGTATCATTATCAAGTCCAGAGTGTCCCTTTTTAATAGGAAGGAGGTAAATAATTCAGAAACGTCAACAAGTGCCATCTCCCAACATTTACATCAAAACCCAGAGACCAAGTTAAGAATTAACACAAGTAAATATAGCGTATATATTCTTAATTTAGCCTATACAGTTTATTTCCAAATCTCACCAAGTAAACCAGTGAGTTTATTCATTCTGTTTATCAGTTCGCCACTGTTAACTCCTTTACCTAGGATGGGAAAAAAGGACCGGCTTCAGGACCAGTGCAGGCACAATGCCCTCTTCAACCTCATGGCCTCGGCCACAACTTTGAGGTCCACTGTGATACATGACAACTTATCCTAACACACACGCAACAAGCTAACACAGAACCTCATCCCTGAAGTCCTGGTCCAAACATACCCACGGCCATCATGGGCAGTGTTGGCTGCCCACCCACCCATCAGCAAATGCCCAGAGCAGAATGAGAACCTTGCAGTCAGTTCATGATTTCTGGGGGGAGGCAGTGGGAACTCTAATTTTGTACACAGCTTAGGTCTGCTCTTGGTAGGACTGACTTAACACCTTCTGGTTGATAAGCCACAAAGCCCTTGTTTGTTTAGTCCCACAGCCTTCAAGCCATATTCAATGCTGATGAATTCAACGCTACAAGAGCTACATACAGCCTACAACGGTATCTCCTTTCATTCTGCAATGGTCAGCCCAGGTGATTCAGCATCCACCCAACCAGTGTTTACTTAACTAATACAATTCAACATCTTAACAGGCACTCGTGACCACACTATTCCTAAGGCAGTCACCAGCACCAAACAAAAAAAAAAAAAAAAAAAAAAAGAAAAAAATCACAGCTCAGCCCAACACACCACTGCTGCACCCCATGGGAAGCTGACTTTCCTTCACAACCCTCACACAACTTCCAGCTCTGCAGGAGATATTCACCAGGCAACATGACCAGAACACGGCCAGAAAACATGGCTATGGTATGTTTAAAACATTAAAACACCACTCTTCCTGCTCCTGCTGTTTGTTTTTCAAACACCCATATTTTTTCCAGCTGTTCAGCACTACTAGAAGTTTTAATACAAGAATCTGTATTATGTTCTTGATATCATTTCACAAAAACAAATAACTTTCTAATTAGCCAAAGACATATATATATCAAAGGAGCCATCAGATTTCCAGAAATTCAGAAGAAAACTGAGTCCAAGTATAGACAAAATGCAGGAAAGATGACAGCTCCAGAGCTCCAAAGCAACAGAAAAAATTTGTGAACTAAAATATGAAGTTAAAACAGTACGATTTGTTAAAAAAAAAAAAACACAAACTCAAAACTTCATTTTGCTACAGTGCATGTTCTCCTATTTTATTCAGCCTTGATTGCATGCCACCACCATCACCACCACACTTGCCATTATAACAATTTTAAATATTTTTCATTAAAAAAAGAAAGTGGCCATTAAGTGTTAGGCTTTTTTTTTTTTCCTTCTGCAATTACAATAAAAAGAGAGAAGCATCTTCTGTATTTATGGAATAAATCTCATATGAGCTATAAAATTACAATCCAGTCAATAGTTTTGTGCCCTCCGTAATGGTTTCTTTGTCTTTTCCTTAACTGTGAGACATTGCAAAATGCATGTTACTGCAACCAGCAAAAATGGAGTTCATGAAAAATAAGTTTGAGTAGTTACTTTATCGCAAACTACCTAACTCGATGCCACAAGAATCACTTAGGATGCTATTAAATGAAAAAGATCTTCAACGAAGTATATTGATGTATCCTAATGTTCACAGAAGGCATTACTAGATTCAGGTGCCCATTTTTCTGCCTTTAAAATATGTGTCACCGTGGGCCACCTTAATGCTAATTCTCCATCTACTGAGGAAAATATATTATTGTGTATCAACCCATTTGTGCTCCAAATGACATCCAGTGCTGACAGCTATTTTTCTGAGCAGAGCATGCCCCTAGAGGCGAGGTGCTGGACACCAGGGCAGCAAGGTGGGGGCAGATGCTGCCTTCCACCTTCCCTGCGTGGAAAGACTTTGCAGGAGCAAGGCATCAGTGACGGAACAGACAGACAGACCCTAGCTGCATGTCAGCGACCTTGTCAAAAACCAGTGTAAACCATTACTTTGTATGTTTGGCAACAGTAGCACCCAAGTTTCTAAAAAGAGCAAACAAATTGCAGTTATCACCCTTGGAGAATTAGTAGGTTGTCCGCAGAAAACAAAATGCTATTTGCTCCTGGGAGGAGTAAACCCTACGCATACAGTAACCCAGAACTTCGTAACACAGGTTCAGAAACATCTTACCTCATAATCAGAAATTAAGACAAGCTACACTCAAATGTTCTCCTGCATGGCAAATTACATTCATACTGTCTAGAAGATTCCACCATTCCACTTTTTCTAAAATACAGTGTATTGTCTGAAACAGAACATGCAGTAAATAACCGTGCTTCTGCCTTGGAGCAAATAAAGCGTTAGCTTATTTTTATGGTGTTCAAAAATAAGTTATTTGTACCCTGCGGCATCTGGAACAAAACACACAATAGCAATGGAGACAAAATACAGTCAGTTGTCAGTGGTAACTGATGGATATAATACTATATAATGCTACACAAAAACTTTGAGTCACTTAAAACAGTCATTGGAAGTCAGATTTTATGGCAGTATTAAATTTATACTCACTAGAAGATGGTTAGTCAAGAGTTTCTAGCTTGTAAAAGAAGTTGTATGGAAGGAAAAGTTTAACGACATCTCAATGAGATATAAAATAATATTTTATGCATGATGCATACAAAAAGCTGCATGAGTGCACACTATATTTATCACTCTTTACACTTACTACTTCAATTTTGTCTTATCCTGTGGCTTAACTTCTTACACTGTCGTCACAAGCTATCCTTCTACTTTAGATCTGCCAGTATATAGATTCAGTTGCAGTCTTAACCAAAATGTAACACGCTATTTGCTCCTTACTTGCACACAACCTGCAACACAGAAGACCACTAAGTGACAATACTTTATTAGGCCGCTGCCCCCACTTGCTAGATGACATTCCTATTCATCTGAGTGAACAAATCATACGGCCTTTCTGGCCAGCACATGCTCACCAAATAGCTTCAAGGATGCTGTCTGCAGAATGCTGTACCTGCAGCCCTCAACTGACAGACATAGACTGAGTACCACAGAAATGTGGAAAAAATGTTAGAAGCACAAAGGCAAGAACAAAGCAGGATGCAGTTACTCTTAAAACCAACATACTGTTAGGCATTTTTGAGTAAAAAAAGTCTTTAACCCTTAATACCGCATAGAAACTTTCATATGCAAAGTTCATATTACTTTCATATGCAAAGTGACCCCAAAAATCTCTAATTCTAGTCTGAAACAAAAAAGCAGAGTAAGGCGAGCGCTGCTGCCTTAGAGCTGTGCTGTTTTTCAGAGCGCAGCTGTTCCCTCTCTCGGCTCTGTTTGTGCACTAGCTGGCAGCAACCACCGCCTGCATTTTTCTGCAAGAGAATGATTTTGATGCAAGTCCAACAGTAAAGCAGTGGTTATTTGTTCTCTTTAAATCATGGGGTTTTCTTAACTATTAGTAGTAAGTGTCAGCTATGTGATAACAATCACAGTATTTTTATAACTTCATAGAACATATTGATACTCACTTTCTGAAAGCCAGATTCAAATGCACATCCAAGTTCTTTAAGAGATTAGCAACAGAGATATCCAGAAATCTCTGCAGTTTCAAACTTTCCTCATTGAAGCTTAAAACACTGCTACCTTTCTGAATGCCAACCAATGTTTCCTGGTTGTTTCTAGATGCTTGTTCCTGTTGTACACTGAATGGCACACGGGGAGAAACAAGTTTAAAACCTGAGCAATCCTCTCATTTTGCCCTATAGCAGTAAAGGTTCCCTCTTCATAAATTCTTGTCTATCTAGATCAAAGCCAGTATTTCTTGAAGTTTACTTTATGTATTTAATAATAATGAACTTCATTTCCTACCCTACTTCCTCTTTCTGATCTCAAGCATCCTTTTTACGATATTTGTGTTGGGTTTTTTAGCTTTGGTTTCTGATAGGCATTGTTTCTACAACCTTGCTCTGATAACTTGGATTTGTAACTTCAAATATTTTCTCTTCATTTTGCGACAACATAACTCAAAGAAAAGTTTTAAGTGTCCTATTTGTAAGAACAAGAAATCTCAGTCGTTTTTCCAAACAATAAGCCACAGTATACAGTACTGAATGTGTTATAAAGAGATAAATTTTCATTTCCCAAGCAATTTCAGTGGAAATTCAACTAAGAATCATGTAATCATACCAACGGCTACCATTCAGCTGTCCACCTCCATTTACGTGTCAGGTCAGACAAAGCATAATGCAGGGCATTATATCTGGAACAAAAACAAAACATAACTCTTCTGGCATTTCCAAAAGTACGTTGTCTTGTTTAAAGTCTTTTTTCTAGATAACAGTATCACAGATTTCCTTTCCAAAAACAGCAAACAAACAAAAGCCAGAACTATGAACTACAGAAATCACCAGCAGAACTTTTATTAAAAAAAAAAAAGCTATAGTTAAGAAACACTTTTTTAATTATGACTGATCATTCTATTTATTCAGAACATCAACAACAAAGAAGTCCAGAACGGGAGTGAAAACATTCTCGATACTGATATATTTATTTCTTCAAATTTTAATAATCTATGAACACTCCTTCTGAAACTCTAGTCCTATTAGCTAGAGCATGGCATCTCTACTGCAGGCCACATCGCAAGTATGACTATTTCAGAAGAAAAAGCGAGGAACAACTCATTGAATTCTCGTGAATTGAAGATGGAAATTGATGACAGAGACATCTCTTGCAGGAACTCATCAGCTGAAACAAAACCAAAGGGCTGTTAAAAAGTCCTTAATTGTTTCCAAGTAAGGAAGCATTTGTTCACAATTACTCAAAGAATCTCTGCAAGTCTAATTAACCACAATTCAGATAGCATTGAAATACTTTTACATAATGCAAACATATTTTTAAGGGTATTAAATTACTCATTAAAACAAACCTCTCTAGTCGCATTTTCATGTGCAAAAGCTAAACAGCAGCCTTAAGATTAAAGTCTTTATTTTAAGGCCTAATAATGGACTAAAACCTGTGCAGGACCCTTAGGGAACGCAGTTCAATACAACTAACAGTTAGACCAAGGAACATGAACGACTGTGTAAAACATGTCAGACTTGTGTGTGCCTTGTCTGCAAAACACAGACATTAAAAAAAAAAGTATTTTGGAACTCAACTGGTTAAGTCAGAAATTTAAACATTTAAAAAACAATACTGTTGCGAGCCATACGAACATCCGTGAATTGTGAAGAGGCAGAATCTCAGGTATCTCCAAAGCTTCACTCACACCCAAAACCTCAACTCAACTGTCCACAAGATTCTTGAACGGTCTGTTCTTAGATTTAAGCCTATCCAGTTGCTCTGAAAACCTTACAAATAGATAGCAAAAACATTCTGCATCTTTTCTCACTCCCACCAGACATCACACACAAGAGTATTTCTCACAGTGGCTCCCCACACATTTTTGTGAGGAAAACTACTTTTTATCAAGGATATCATAGATACAATTATCTGCAAGTGACAGAAACGGGGCACACCCCAGTACACCCTAAAGCATGAACATCAAGCCTCATGCTATGAGACATCTTTCTATGAAGAAATCAGCCACAGCTTTGTGATCCCGATCAATGAATTTGCCTTTGTTTGAGTGCTAAGCATGCTTAGTAATAGAAGCTGAAGATTTTTTTTAAAATAAATTAATTCAGTCAGTGTGCCGATAGAAAGATTAGATAACTTTAGCTTGGAGCTGTGCGTGTAAGAACTGTTTATAACTGGTTTAATGAAAGACATAAATCACAAGCACTTCTCAGCATAGGCAGTTCATCATGCTAAGCTATTCTACCCTATGAGGTACAAGTGGTCACACTTCTTGGTCAAAGTACTGTTTCTCCACCATAAAAATTCCATTTCTTCTCCTTCATCTCCAAATATACATTCCTTGCATCAGTCATTTCCTTATACTGTCATACTACTGTACTATATATATTATTCAGACACATACATACTATTATGTTATAGACTTCTTTTTTTTTTTTTTTTTTGGCCATTCCTTATACTCCTGCCTTCGGTGAGGTAAGATGAGGTAAGCCTGAAGTGCAAATACAGTGGATGAGGGACTGCTCACTGCCAGCTTATCATAAAATTGCCATCTCACAAGGGGCTAAGAAACATAGGTTATTTAAGGAAAATTTCCTGTTCCCTCGTAACAGCACATACAGTTCCATAGAGCAACAAAGTGCAACACTGAAAATGGCGCACAAGTGTATCATGATAAAACAGGATTAAATATTCACTTATAGTATCAATGCTTATCTGTATTCCCATTCCTTCTATTCTCGCTGCTTGTTTTCCTTCTCAGAGCTGACACTCATTAGCTTTAAATGACCATTGGAGAGCAGCATAGTCCCTCTTCCCTCAAGGGCCCTCTCCCTCAGCTCTTGCTTGCAGTCTCAGTGCTAGTGTACATCAACAATTTCACTCAAGTCAAGTTTACATCAAAGAATCAGCTGAAGGGTCAACGAAACAGCAGAAACGCTTTTCATTTATTTCTTAAGCAAGCCAACCCACCAAAATAATAGAAACCAGAAAGATCTTTTCCATGGCCTGCAACTCACAGTACACATCACCACTCCCAGAGCAACAAAGCATTTGACAATTCCAAGTGAAAATGGCATATATCTATTATCTGACAGTTGCTGCCCAGTGGGCAGTCCAGTGGGGAGAGCTACAGAGAATACAAAGCCTTTTAAAAGAGAAAAGTACCCACTATCTGTGTAAAAGGAGAACTTCACAAGACAAACTTCTGTGGTGTACTAAAATATTTGATGAAAAGGAAGTTAGGGAAAAAAAATCAATGAAATGCAACTAACTATAGGTCTCATTTTGATCACTTGAATTATCCAAATGAATTACTTCTCAGCGTGCCGTGTCACTGTGCGCACTGAACCTCTGCAAAGATATCGGGCACCTGCCTTGATAAAACAGCAGTGATTCTGTCAATCTTGACGCTTTAGAAGTTTCCTTTAAAACTGGCTCAAAAATCTCTCAGCGATTTAACTAGATCTAGCTAACACACGCAATTACAGGAGGACTGTAGGAAAAAGGACGCAGAAGTACTCAAACTGATCTTCCTCAACTCCAGGAAACACAGTACTGAGAAAAAAAAAAATCCTTCAGATAGGAATGTTTGCCAGTGCCAAATATGAATGTCATGTGTGTGCCGAAGGAAATCTCAGAATATTACTGTTAATCTCGGAAAATAAATTAACACAACAGCAATTCCTCTCTCAATCCACATGTAATGTTTAGCTCAGCTTGCTATAATTTCTTCTAAATTAAACTATAATTGAAAAAATTCTTTGGTTTTGTCTCCTTAAACTCTGATTCTCATCCTTGGCACACCCATCTGACTTAGATCCAACCTGCAAGAGGTATCACTTTCATTGAAACACATCAGCTTCACCCTTTTTCATTTGCAAGGGCATGGTATAATTGCTTTCGAGACCGAATCACACTGGAGTCAGAGTAACAAAAACAATCAGGCTTGATTCTGTCTAACCTTGGCTAAGAGACTGAAGCATCATATCTTCTGAAGTTAATACTTCCTAGAGGCACAATGGATTTACTGTTCTACTTCCCTGGTTCTAAGAAATTGCTCTCCTACTGACCCAAGCAGAAAAAGTACACAAAGTAAAATGAAAATGGGAGAAAAGAATTGTGCTGAAAGTGGTAAAAGATAACTGGAATCACTCAAGAGCATTCCCTTCCCTCTATATTCATATCTATATCCTCTCAAATTTTCTATACCTGTTCTCTTTCCTTCACATTCAGACAGACGTGCTCTCTAGGACTTTCGGTGCTGTGGAAGAGCTTAACTTTGCAGAACACACACAGAAGCTCATCAAACTATACTTCTAAAATGTTCTCTGCTACAACAAACTGTAGGTCTAAATCATTTTATTTTGACTCCTAGGTTGAAGTCCAACTGGATATTTAACTGTACACAAAACATAAGAGCAAGATTATCACTATTTCTCATTAATCACTAGCTATATCCTTCTTGAAGAACGACACGACGTGAACAGACAAACAGATTTCACAGCTACTACAAGAAACCTGTGCAAGGAACGCTGTGACTAAGAACAGTTTGCAGCAGCACATTCCACCTTCCAGCTTGAACGAATACCTAAGATTTAAAGTGCCCAAAGTTAAGTAGTTAGTAGACAAGTAGTCTGTCTGGCCTGTTACAACATGAAAGTTACTTTCTCCCATCTTCCATTTTGAGTCAATTTCTAGAAAGCAATTTTCCAGATTCCTGAAATAACATTCAAGTTATAGAAGTGATCCGTGAACATGATGTGCAATTTTGACATATCTCCTTTAGGCTGATACCTGGACCCAAGCTGTACTCCTCAATCTGCCTCAACCAGTAACATCCATCACATCTATCTTCTTCAATGCACCCACACCTTAGAGTCTGAACAGCTCCACATACGGTACAGTGCCACAAACAGTGAAAAACTGGTTTCACGGACTGGATTCTGTTCTCATGGTCTTCAAAGGCTTTATTTTACAGAATCTCAACTACAACTACAAACACAAAGTAGTATGAGGAATGCTTTTTCTATGCCCTTTCATTTCCTACTACCAGAGAGGAAACGCTTTCTCCACACTTCATGCTAGAGCTGACTTTCCACTCCCACTCTCAACCAAATTTCTGCAAGGACAGAGCATGCTTTAAGGACACAGACTCTAGGCCCAGCAGAGGTGGAAAGGCACCTCAGGAAATCACCTATTCCAGTTCACCTGTTCAGGGCCAGGTCAGCTGGAGCAGGTGCTCAGGGAGAGGTTTTGAGTACCTCAGGGCAACCTGAGCCAGCGTTTGACAACACAACATACAAAAAACTGTTCTCTTATGTTTGAATGGAATTTATCTGATTTATCAACTATGCCTCACAGTTTTGTATTGCCTGCAGACTCAATAAAAGCACACTCTTTTCCATCATTACTAGCCCCAGAGGTTCTGGGGCATACCACTGCTGACTGGCCTCTGGCCAAACTGTGCTGCTGATCACAGCCCTTCAGCCTTGACAGTTCTGCCAGTTTACGGTCAACCCCACTGTCCACTTACCCAGTTCATACTCCATCAGTTTGTCTGTCAGGATGCTAGGAGAGATAGGGCCAAAACCCTTGCTAATGTCAAGACAAACAACATCTACTGATATCCCCTCAGCAACCGATACAGTCATTTCACTGCAGAAAGCAGGTCAGTCAGGCATGATCTCCCATTCATAAGTTGATGCTGACTATTCCCAATCATCTCCTCTTCCTTCGTATGTTTGGAAATGTTCTGCAGTATTATTTGTTCAATCCCAGGGATCAAAGTTGAGGCTGAGTGCCCTGTAGTTTCCCAGAACTTCCTTTCAGCCCTTCTTAAAAGATAGGGCTGTTTTTTGCTTCTTCCAGTCCCCAGGAACCTCTCCCAGTCACCACAACCTTTCCGAAGTTAATCAAGAGTGGCCTTATGGTGACACCAGACACTCCCTCAGCACTCGCTGTTACATCCCATCAGGCCCCATGGACCCTGTATGTGAACTCTGTGTAAATGTTCCTAACTTGATCCTCCTCATCTCAGGACAAGTCTTGGGTACAAGGGTAGACAGTGATAGGACAAGGGGGAATGGTTTTAAGCTGGAGGAGAGAAGGTTTAGATTGGATGTCAGGGGGAAGTTCTTCACTGAGAGAGTGGTGAGGTGCTGGCAGAGGCTGCCCAGAGTGGTTGGGGGTGCCCCGACCCTGGAGGTGTTCAAGACCAGGTTGGATGGGGCCCTGGGCAGCCTGATCTGGTACCAGATCTGCAGGTTGGTGGCCCTGCCTGCAGCAGGGGGGTTGGAACTTGATGATCCTTGGGGTCCCTTCCAACTCAGGCCATTTTATGATTCTATGAAGTCTTCCTTGCCTGAGATTTCTGAAAGCCAGTTACATCAGCAAAGGCCGAGGCAAAGATGGTATTAAGTACCTCAGCCTTTTCTGTGCTCTTTGTCACCAGGGCCCATTCAGCAGCAGGCTCTCATTTTCTCTGCTCTTCCTTTTGCTGCCGCTATGCCTCTAGGAGTGCTTGTTCCCTCCCCTTCATGTCTTTTGCTAGATTCAAATTGAGGTGGGCTTTAGCTTTCCTAACCCCATTGCTGTATTCTTGGACAGTGTAACTTATGAAAATATTTACTTATGAAAATGAAATATGAATGAAAATATGAACTTCTGAAAATATTTTTTAAAAAGTATAAAGCAACTTTTTAAAGGTGCAAGACACACTCATTGCTGTTTAAACTCCTGAATTCCAAGAGAAAAGCACCCAAAGGTATCAAAGACACTTTCAGAAAACAAAAACAAAAAACAATGATACTTTCAAGAGCACCCCAGACCCATTTCTTTGTAGGTGCATTGGTAACTACATTTACAGACAATTTGGCCATTTTGTGTTGAGAATTTGCATAAAACTGATCCCAAATACTCCTTATATTAATTTGATAGGTTTTTTAACCCTTCTTACACACAAAGCTTATTAACTTATTCAACGCTTGCTTAATACTGGCTATTTATTATTACCAGAGAGATGTAGGAGACAATCAACCATTTCTCACTTGAATCTCATAAGTAAAGGAGATCCAACAGCAAATGTTTTAATTCCTTATATTCATGACAAATTCATTTTTAGATTAGAGGAAGGACACAAACACCAACTTCCACACAGCAAGGCAAGGATGAAAGCACATGTTTAAACAATGCATTACACATGCATCCTTTTCACGTTGATTAAGCCGTGCGTAACCAAGAATATGAATTCTCTTTTCAAATAAATACTCACACATGTATCAATGATGTTGTTTTTTCCATAAGCAGATGTTTTGTTCCTACTAAGGAAGAAGCTCTGCAACCCAGCACCTAAGCTTTACACCATCTCTATACTCAAAAACATGCAGGAAAAAAACTGCTATTGAAGAAAAACTTAGGAGAGCTTCCTCCTAAAAAAGAAAACATGGTACTACAGTCTGAACTCCAAACAAAACAAACTGAGGATAGAGTTGCATAAATAAAATAAATTAAATAATGAAATAAAAATTCTAAGAAATTTCAATATATTCCAGTACAATAAACTTTCTTTGGCCACACACTCTATGTTACTTCTAGTTAAGGAAAATAAACATCAGGCCCTAGTGAACTGTAATTCTCAGCAGTAACTTAGTATTTGTGTCACAGACAGACTGAAATCGGTATAGCTCACAGAAGAGCTATTAATGCAAGCTCTGGCTTTTTAGTTGCTTAACATGCACTTTCCCAATTCTAAACTCCTTTACTTTCCAGGACTTTTAAGCTGATAAAGCAATTTTTTTTTTTTTT